>WOXC01011823.1:0-363928 GCA_011680675.1 Gymnobelideus leadbeateri
TAGAGTCGCACATTTACAATAATAAGCTATCCAACATTGATACGGTTAGCACTTCAAGTCTGCAAAGCTCTTTAATTCATTTAGCAAGCATTTATTAAGCCATTATTATGTAGCAGGCACTGATAATGCAAAGAAAAAAACAGTCCCTAGCTTCAAGAACCTTACAAAATAGATGGGTAGATGCAAAATATCTTTTTTTTTTTTGGAGGAGGGAAGGCAAGGCAATTGGGGTTAAATGACTTACCCAAGGTCACACAGCTAGTAAGTGTGATCAAGTGTCTGAGGCTGGATTTGAACTCAGATCCTCCTGACTCCAGGGCCAGTGCTCTATTCACCACACCACCTAGCTGCCCCAATGCAAAATCTCTTGAGAAGGACAGAAAGGCTGTCTTCTCAATACTACATGGGATTTGTAGCGTCTAGAAAGGTTGAATAAAAAGACTTCTCTGAGATGCAAAATAGTACTTGTAATGGTTTCCCAATATTTGAATCCTGTATCAGACTCTTTAGCATGGGCCAGTGGTCCCAATATTTAGACCTAGAAGAAATCTTAGAGACCATGTAGCACAACCTCTGCATTTTACGGGTGAAGAAACTAAAGTCCGAGAAGTTTGGTAAATTAATTGTCCAAGGTCTCACAAGTGGCAAAGAATGGAACCAGGATGAGCACTTTGGTCTCATAGCTGCACATTCAGTGCTCTTTCCTAGTCTGGGCCCCACCTTGTAGAAAATGTATTTAGCACAGTGCCTGCATATAGTAGGTGCTTAATAAATGCTTATTGAATTGCAATGACTGTTGCAATAGAAATAATGATTGCTGTGGGTTGGTCATTTTTCAGTCATATCCCACTCTTTATGACCCCATTTTGGATTTTCTTGTCAAAGATCCCAGAGTAGTTGGTTATTTCCTTCTCCAGCTCATTTTACAGATGAGGAAACTGAGGCAAACAGGGTTACATGACTTGTCCAGAGTCACACAGCTAGTAAATGTCTGAGGTTGGATTTGAACTCAGGAAGATGAGTCCATTTGACTCCAAGTACCACCTCACTGCCCTTCCTTTTGCTCTATTTATCCTCAAATTATCTTTTAACTAATTATCTACTTAGACACTGTATCCTATTGTAGGATATAAGTTTTCTAAAGACAGGAAACTTTTTCATTCTTATTTTTGGTTGTTCTGGTATCACAGAATCATAAAGAAAAGTGTTTTAAGGCCTTTAAAGCCAACTCATTTTCCAAATGAGGAAACTAAAGCACAAAGATTAAGGGATTTGACCAGAGCTCCCTAGAAAATAAATGTTTGAGGCAGGATTTAACTCAAAGTACAGTGCCCAGTCCACTATGCCAAGCTGCTGGCCTCTGTTCTAGAGAAGATTTCCATTCAAGTACAGTTTGGACTAAGGAGAAGGGAGGGAGAGGGGGAAGGAGAGAAAGGGGAGGAGACAGGAGGTGAGGGAGAGGAAAAGGAGTGAAAGACAGAGAGACAGAGACACACAGAGATGGAGAGAAAGACAGAAACAGCTGTGGCAATCACTGCAGATAGGTTGTTATAAAGCTTCCCCAGAGCTGAGCTGGTAACTATGGCTGTCATTCAGTCAACAAGCATTTACTAAGGACCTACTATGTGCCAAGCACTGTACTTTGAGTCAAATCCTGCCTCGGACACTTCTCCCTAAAGCCGCCTTTGATTCTATCACTGTTTAGTCTGATGCTTTGTCTGGTTTAAGCCTTAATCATTGGGTTTGTTTTTGGTTTTTCAAACAAAACAGAGTTAATTGCTAGTCCAGGATGTGAGGTAAAGAAATTGAGCTTTGACAAAAGGGTGATTACCTTAGAGATGGAGTGGAGGGAAAGAGGAGGCATATTATACTAACCACAGTTATAGAAAAATAGAACTTGAGGTATTCCATGGCTTTCTGGTCTACCACGAACTTGAAGGCATCCCTACTATAACCTCCCTGTCACACCAAGTATTTGTCCAGCCCTTGCTTGAAGACTTCCACCTAAACTTTGGAAAAACTCTGAATATTAGGGTGATTTCCCTGACATGAAGCATAATGAGCCTTTTGACAACTTCAACCTGTTGGTCCTACTCTCTGGAGCTAAATGGAGTCTAGTCTCTCTCATGCCCCCTGGTCTTTTCTTCCCCAGGTTGAACACATCCAGTTCTTTCAACAGATTCTCATATGCCATGGATTCATGGACTCAAGCCCTTCCCCATTCTGGTTGTTTTCCTCTGTACACTTTAATGTCCTTCTCAAACCACTGACCACAATACCCTAGGTGAGGTTGGATAAGGGCAGAGTGTACCCTCCTATTCCTGGAATCTCTGCCCATCTTAAGGTAGCCCAAGATCTCATTGCTTTTTGGGCTACCCCATCACACTACTTGCTGATTCACATTAGGCTCAGAGTCCACTGAAACCCCCATATCTATTTCTGAACTACTGTTGTCTAACCATGCATCTAATATATGTGACGTTGATTTTTTGGACCCATGTGCACAACTTTACTTTCATCCCTAATGAATTTCACATTATTAGATTTAACCTAATGCTCTAAGCCATCTAGATGCTTTTGGATCCTAACTTGGTCATATACAGCATGAGTTGTTCTATCCAGCTTTACGTCATCGGCAAGGTTGATGAGAGTTCCACCTATGCCTTTAACCAATTAATTCATTCAAACTATTAGACAGCACAGATCCCTGGGGTACTCCCTGGAGACCTGCCATGTTGACACTTAACCATGAATATGGCTCTAGCCTACCTGGCCAGATGCACATCACTACCCATGAGTCTGGGTACCCAACCATCTCTGAATCTATCCAATTGTATTCTTGTCTGATTCATATCTCTTCTTTCTCACTGTCCAGATAGGAAACTGGGCTAACCAGGCATGAAATGCGCTTGATGAACTGAGAATACAGGTCTGAATGTAAAATAAAATTGAACTTAAAAAATAAATGAAGGTGATATAAAAACAAAGCAATGAAACTAAGATAAAAAAGTGGAGATGGGGGAAAAAAAGAAAAAAGGGGGGGGGGGCACAGCCAAGATGGCAAAGTAGAAATAGCACTTCCAAGGTGCTCTGCCCCACACAACTTCTATATAATATAAAAGCAGACTCTGAACAACTTCTGGAGCCCCAGCACCCACAGAACAACACAGAGAAGCTAACCTCCTGCTGAGGACAGCCCAGCAGCCCTGCAGGGAGCGGCCAGTGCACTGCTCTGAGAGTAGGCAGCCCAGCGCCCTGGGAACCGAGAGTGCAGTGCTCTGGGAGCTGAGCCCAGGCCTGCTTGAGCCATGATTTTAGCCCCAGGGCGGCTGGGCCAGCAGCCGGCTGGAAGGACCCCAGAACACCAGCAGCTGTGGCGATTCCAAAAGTATCAGCACAGATATGCCTAGGACAAAGTGAGAGCTTAGTGCCTTATGGACTTTGGGGCCAGTATTTGGGGAACACGTGGCTTCCTCCCCTGGGGTTGAAAAGCTGCTGAAGAAACGAGGCACAGAAGCCATTTTGCAGCATCAGTGGTGGCCCTAGCTCCTGGTCTGTGAACTGTAGGGAGACTCAGCAATCAGTCTGGGGGTTAATCGCTCTTGCTTTAAACTGCCTGGATCTGGATTGTGGTCTGGGGGGGAAGTTTGGGGTGGGTATCCAATTTGCCAGAGCAGGTGGAGGCTTTACAGAGGCCACCCAACTTGCGGAAGTTGTGAAGACCCCACGTTTGGGCAGAAGCTCTCCTTTCTGGTGGCAGAGTCTTACTGTGGCAGCAATCCCAAAAATTCAAGTAATTAAGTGGCAATATGCCTAGGTAAAAGAAACAAAATATACAGAAAAATTCAACATTGGACTCCTATTTTAGGGGCAAAGAGGATCAAAGCATGGAGGAGGACTGTGAGATCAGAACTCCTGCACCAAAAGCCCCAAATGAAAATACAAGCTGGCTACAGGCCATAGAGGACCTTAAGAAGCAGATAAGAGAAGTGGGGGGAAATTGGGAAGAGAAATAAGAAAGATGCAAGAAAAGTATGAAATGACAGTCAACAGCCTGACTGAGGAAAATAACACCTTAAAAAATAGACTAATTCAAATGGCAAAAGAGGCTCAGAAAGGCAATGAGGAGAAGAATGCCTTAAAAAGCTGAATTTGCCAGATGGAAAAAGAATCTCGAAAGTTCACTGAGGAGATTCATGCCTTCAGAGTTAGACTGGAGCAATGGAAACTAGTGACTTTATGAGAAATCAAGATGCTGTTAAACAGATCCAAACAAATGAAAGAATAGAAGGCAATGTGAAATATCTCATGGGAAAAACCACTGACCTGTTAAATAGATTCAGGAGAGATAATTTAAAAATTATTGTAGTACCTGAAAGCCATAATCAAAGAAAGAACCTAGAAATCACCCTTCAAGAAATTCTCAAGGAAAATTGCCCTGATGGTTTAGACCCAGTGGGGGAAATAGAGGTTGAAAGAATCCACCAATCGCCTTCTGAAAAAGCCCAAAAAGAAAACTCCTAGGAATACTATAGCCAGGTTCCAGAACTCCCAGATCAAGGAGAAAATACTACAAGCAGCCAGGAAGAAATAATTTCAATATTATGGTAACACAATCAGAATAGCACAGGACCTGGCAGCTTCTACACTGAAGGATCGAAAGGCATGGAATATGATATTCCAGAGGGCAAAAAAGCTGGGATTGAAGCCAAGGGTCACCTACCCAGCAAAACTGAGTATCTTGTTTCAGGGGAAAATATGGTCATTCAGTGGAATAGAGGACTTTCAAGCACTCTGGAGGAAAAAACCAGAGTTGAATAGAAAATTTGACATCCAGACGCAAGAAGCAAGAGATGCCTGAGAAGGTAATCAAAAGGAACTTATCAAAGTTGACCTATTTACATTCCTACATGGACAAACAATAACTGTGTCTGATGAAACCTTTCTCATTATGAAAATAATTGAAGAAGTGTATATGGGCATATGTTTACAGGTATACATGGATAGAGGGCACAGGTTGAATTTGATGGGAAGGGATGATTCTTAAAGGGTGAAGTCAAGAGGTGAGAGAGGAAAGTGGTAAGAAGCAATGGAGAGAGACAGGGTAGGGTAAACTATCTCATGTAGAAGAGGCAAAGGGAAGTAGTTGCAGGGGAGGGGAAGAACAGGAAGGCAACAAGGCAAAACCATATTCTCATTGAAGTTGGCTCAAGGAGAGAATCACATACATACTAAATGGGATATCTCACCCTGCAGGACAGTAGGGGAAAGGGGGATGAGAGGAGGGGTGATGGAGCGGAGGACATTTTGGGGGTAGGGGAGGTTGGAAGTAGCCACTATCAAAGAGGGACAGGATCAAAGTAGGGAATGGACCAGGTGGAAGGTGAGATGTGTGGGAGGGAAATATAAGCAGTCTTTTACAATATATCTACTATGGTAATGTTTTGCATAGCTATACATGTACAACACATACTGAATTGCTTATCTTCTCAGAGGGAGTGGGTGACAAGGGAGGAAGGGAATGCATCTGAAAATCGAAGTTTTAAAATTAAATGTTTCATAAGATGTCTAGGCATTGGGGCTCAGAGATTCACCTTGCCCTAATAGCAAAGTCGAAGGGGGTATGGGAGAAGATATGGGAGAGAACAGATTGGATGAGGGGATATCTAGTGGGACTGTTACTTTGGGGTGGTGGGTAGGGAAAAAATGGGGGGAAAATTGTAACTCAAAATCTGGTAGAAATGAATGATGTAAACCAGAAGTTAATAAAGCATTTGTTAAAAAAAAAAAAGAAAAGAAAAGAAAAAAGAAAAAAAGAGGGAACTGAATGAGATGACTTCTCAGAACCCCCCCCCCCAACTCTATAATCAGAGAGGTGGAGAGGGAGAGTAAGGCAGAGATAGAGAAAGAAAAGGAGAGAGGGAGAAGGAGATGGAGATGTAAAAAGAGAGAAGAGAGGGAAGGAAAGAGATGGAGAGAGACAGAGATGAAGAGAAAGAAAGAGATGGGGAGAAAGAAAGAAGAGAGGAAGAGGGATGGGGGGGTTGGGGAGAGTTACAAAGAGCTGTGATAATTGCACAAGCCAGGCACCCCACAGCACCTCTCCAGGAGTAAAGGAGAGGAGCAGCACTATGAAGCATCTCTCAAAAGATAGGATTCTTGAGCTGAACCTTGAGGGAATCTAGAGAGGTGGGGAGGGAGAACATTCCAGGACAGTTAAGCCAAGATGAGTGGAATATCCCCTGAAAACAGCAGTAGTAGTGACAGTAGCTGCTCCCTATTTTTTAGGACACAATTGGGGAACCAAAACTATTATGTGTAAAACCCTATATAGACATTATTAATTATTATTATTAAGTGTATTATTGTTATCATCATCATCATCATCATTATTTTGAAAATTCAGGAAAGTAAGAACCACAGATCATTTGTGAAGGCCAGCAACTTCCCATCCAGGCTATTTCCCGTTGTACTGAGTGCTGTTGACAATGCTAATACAAAGCCAGAGCCTTTCTCTGCCTGGTTTCAATTCCACAACAAGGCACCCTGTACTTTCACCCCCTCCCCCTCTGCTTTCTGCCTTTTGTCTGCTCCCATTAGATTGTAAGGTCCCTGAAGTCAAGGACAGACTTTCTTTTTATTAATTGTAATCCCAGGGCTTCATACATTGCCTGGCATATAGTAGGTGCTTAATAAATGTCTACTGGATTGGATTGGTTCCTTTCTAGCTCTAAATCTATGATCTGTACTGCTATGATCCCAAGTATGCGTTCAGAGATAGACTATTTCTTATCTGAACTAGAAAAAGTTCACCCCTAAATTGGCTATATCAGGTGCAATGAATTTTTTTCATCCACAACAATTCAGGACTCTATAGAACAATTATGATCTGTTCTGGCAGAGGGACATTCCCACACCACAGACCAAAGGTCCTTGAAATTCTTCTGAAAATACTCTGTACAAAGGCATTTAACCAGTGTTTTTAGGATGAAATAGGTGTCCTAGTTGTAGTGGGATGCATACATGCAGCCCTTTGCAAAGGCTGCTGGGTAAGGAAAACTGTGGTCATTAATCACAAGTGAAGCCTACATCTTGAGGAAAATGATGAGGGTCTAAAACAGGGGTTCTTAACCTGGGGTCCATGGATCCCCAAGGGATCTGTGGGTAGATTTGACGAGCTCTGTGAACTTGGGAAAAATTAAATCTTTTGAAGATTTAAATTTTTTTGAAGAAAAATAAAATCTTTTGAAGAGGCCCATCAGCTTCACTGAAATGCCAAAGGGGAACCCCCAGACTTCCTGGGAAGCATTCAAGGCTCCAATATGAGGAGTCTAGATGGAGCCACAGAGAAGATGGGGTGAACAGAAACACTGTCCTGGTACTTTGTCTGGACAAGTCCCTATCATGATACATCACCCTTCTGCACAGTCCTCCCCGCCTCTCAGGCCCCAGGCTATCACTGTGGTTTCCTTCTCTTACTCCTCCTGTGGATTTGGGCCCACAAACACTTCATTGTGAAGGATGCAGTTTATTCTCGTTTACCTCACTGTGGTCACAGAGCTACAAACAACGGCCTCACTCCTGGCTTTGGGAACAAGCGCCATTCATGGGAGGCGGCTACCTCCCCACCATTCTGAGCAGCCAGGCAATTGGCTCCCCCCCCCGCCGCGTTCCAGACAGATATCATCCAGGCAGATGGGAAAATACTTGTCATTGTGGTGACACAAACAGGGACACAGAACTTTCCCTTCTTGACAGTGAGTAATACCATTATAGAATAACCCTCCACTTTGGTGTTAAATGGGCAGCCACATCTAACCCCGCCCTTTGCCCTCCTTTAACCACACCCCATCCCCACTTCTTAATGAAGTGGCAGTATGGAGTAGTGGATAGGGCCCTAGACAAGAAGCTGGGAGACCTGGGTTCAAATCCGTTTTCTGACACTTATGAGTTGTATGACTCTGGAACAAGACACAACCTCTCTGTGACTCAGTCACCTTCTCTGAAAAATAAGGGGTGAGAAGGGAGTATGGACTTAATAGTCTCTAAGACCCCTTCTAATTCTAGACATAGGATCTCACAATAGCGAAAAGACAGACCTCCCCTCCCCTTAAACACAACATACAACTCCCAAAGCAACCCTAATTCTGAGACTGTAAACACAGATGGCAACATGTTTTCTGTAAATTCCAAGCACCTGTGGAAAGGGGCAACTAGATAGCTGGATAGGGCTCTGGTCCTGGAATCAGAAGACTCATCTCAGTGAGTTCAATTCCAGCCTCAGACACTTACTAGCTGCGTGACCCTGGGCAAGTCACTTAACCCTGCTTGCCTCAGTTTCCTTATCTGTAAAATGAGTTGGAGAAGGAAATGGCAAACCACTCCAGTATCTCTGCCAAGAAAACCCCAAATGGGGTCACAGAGAGTCAGACACGACAGAAAAACTACTCAACCACAACTCAACCTGTGGGAAATGGATCCTATTCAAAAGCCTACTTACTCTATAGAGACTCCCTGTACCAGCTGTTGTTTCTCCCTGTCATGACTTGCAATAATGTATGGAGTAATCTTTCACTGATTTGTATTCTAGAGTATAAGAAGGTGAGTTGTCTTACCACAACATAAAAAAGGAACAAGATACAAAGAAGTTCCTTTCTCCTCCTCGGCTGCCAATAATCATAGCCTTGAAGGTAACTTGGAAATGACTCATCCAACTCCTTTTTTATTTTGGGGGAAAATAAGGCCCAGACTTGGGAATGAGTTGTCCAAATCCGGAGAGGTAATAAATGGGAGAGCCAACATTCAGACCCAGTGTGCTTCCCAAAGCACCTTGCTGCCTCCATTTTCTCAGCCATAAGTTTTGCTCCTCTCATTTATTCAAACTACTTGTTACTTAAGAATGTAACAGAGTCATCTTTCCGCTACTTCTATTTCCAAGCCACAAAAAAATCTAGATCATTTATTCCCTTTGAAGTAGGTAGCTGGCTGAGTTTCGAAGACAAAAGCCGTGTGCTAAGTAGAATGCCCCGTTAGGCTTGCCCCCTTTGAATACAAAGGCAGAATGATATGATGGGGGAGATTCTGGAGTAAGGAGGCCTCGGATTCATATTCTGTCTTTGACATGTACTGAGTGAACTGGGACGAAGCACTTAGACTCTGGCTGCCTCAGGAAATTCTGTAAGATCATATACAGGTCAGCTGCAAATTCACATCAGTAAAAGCAAATTCCACACTGGAAGTTACATGTAATTCGTTGATTTGCTGTGTGGTGGTTTCATTGGTGCAGTCCCATACACCAATGAAATCACAGGCCTGGAAGGCTTCCTTCCAGCACCCCCAAATCCACACAAATAAGTTCTAATGAAATTGTTCAATCTAAGAAAACTTCCAAAATCTGGTTGTAAAATATTTTTATGTCATAACAATTCCTACTAATTCCAAATATTGAAAGAAAAGCATTTGGTTAAAAAAGAGAAAAGAGCCGTTACTCACCAGAGCCAGTAGCGTGCCATCCTCTTTCATGGCAAGATAGCGGTTGGCACGCACGCCTTTGATCGACACCACTCCTCTGTCTTCTGCCTGAAGTTGTAGCTTAACTGGGAGAAAAGGAAATAAGAGGGACCAGTGACTGCAGAGCCACTGAGGCCTGCACAGATGACACGGGCCCACTCCCACACTTTACCAGAAGAGCCGCCTGGCAAGGAATGAGGGGACCTTTGTCTCTGAGCCTGTCTCTGTGTGCCCTTTAGCAAGGGACTTCTCTCCAGGCTTTGTCTAGTTCTGACTTATTTTTGAGGCAATTGAGGTTAAACATCTTTTTTTTTTTGCTTTTTTTTTTGGAGGGCAGTTGGGGGTAAGTAACCTGCCCTAGGTCACACGGCTAGGTTTTTTTGTTTGTGTGTGTTAAGTGTCTGAGGCCGGATCCAAACTCAGGTCCTTCTGACTCCAGGGCCGATGCTCTACTCACTGCGCCACCTAGCCGCCCCGAGGTTAAACATCTTGCCCAGTGTCACACAGCTAGTAAGTATCTGAGGCCAAATTTGAACTCAGGTCTTCCTGACTCCAGGGGCAATGCTCTAGCCACTGTACTATCTACCTGCTCTGACATTTGAAAAAATTTTATGAAACCTTTTAAAGAAAGGATTATCAACTGCATTGTTTTTTTTTTGGGGGGGGGGGGTTGGTGTTTTTTGTGTTGGGTTTTGTTTGTTTGTTTTTGTTTTTTTGAGATTTAGCACTCTGTCTTTGTACATATTATTAGCTATTTCTGTCTGGATGAAATACAACCCAGGGGAAGAGGGCAAATGTTTAAAAGTTGGTTCTCTCCCCTAAAAAATAAATAAGCTCAGAGTCCACTTTAACTTGCTTTAGGAAGATTTTTCTCCATCAGTTTCTAGAGTCTAGGCAACCAATAAAATGAATCAAATTGTAGCCTTTGTAGATTTCTGAAGTACAAATGCTCATGTGGAAAATTCATCAATTTGGGTGGGCACCAGCACAGCCTTGAATGCTACTAATGAGTTACATGATTTATTCACAGGTTAGTACAGAGAGAGACCTAAGAGGACACTTAGTTTACACAGGAGGAAACTGAGGCCCAGAAGAAATTACTTGTCCAAGGTCACACAGACAGTAGGGCCCAATGTAAATCCAGAGGTTCTGACTTCAATCATCTTGTGTTCTCTCAACCACCCTACATTGTCTCTCCTTAAAACAGGTATCCTTAACCTTTGGGGCCCAGACACCTTTGGCTAACGAAACTGCTGTTTCTTTCTCAACACAAAGTTTTTAAATACAGATTATTACAAAGGAAACAAATTTCATAATATTTTTAGGATGACAAGTTCAAGGACTTCCAGGCTAAGAACCCTAAATAAAGCTTTATTGGAACACAGAAACCATCAATATAATTGGTTTCCTTTGCAATCTGATTTATTTTGCCTCCTGCATTTAAAAGCAGTATTTCAAGAAGGGACCATAGTCTTCACCAGACTTCCAAAGGTCTCTATGACACATACATGATTAAGTCTAAGGCTAGCCCACAAATTCTCACACTTGTGATCTTAGTCGTGCTAAGACATAATACCACAATGGCTACGTTCCTTTTTTTAAACCTAACATATATTTCTTAAGGATTTCAACAAGTGACCAAAAAAATGTTCCTTAAACAAAACAAAGATTAAAACCATTCAAATCCAAAGTATTCACATTTCGATCAAAGATAACATTTAAATGTTAACACAAATATTAGCAAGGTCAACTTCTTAACATTTCCTCTGAGTCCCTTTGGATCTCCCTTCTGTTTGTGCACTGGGATGTTTATTTACAGACAATAATACACAAAGCCAACTCTGACATCATTTCAGGGCTCAGAAGGTCCCTGGCTTGAGGCTTTGTCAGTACGATGTAAACTCTAGAAGGCTCTACTGGGGAAGGTGGGGCTCTCAGAATGGTCACTGCACCAAACTGTCTACTTTCTGTGGGCCAGCTAGCTCACTATGGGCTTACGAGTAATTGGACACAGCAATGTGAGAAAAGGAGGAGGGAAGGGAGAGACAGAGAGGGAGGGGAAGGGGGAAGGAGAGGAGGGGAAAGAGAAGAGAGAGAGGGAGGTGGAAGGAGGAAGAGGGGGAAAGGGAGAAGAAGGGGGAAGGAGGGAGAGACAGAGAGGGAGGGGAAGGAGGAGAGGGAGGGGAAAGAGGGAGAGAGGGAAAGGGAGAAGGGGTAAGGAGGGAGAGACAGAGAGGGAGGGGAAGGGGGAAGGAGAGGGAGGGGAAAGAGAAGAGAGAGAGGGAGGGGGAAGGAGGAAGAGGGGGAAAGGGAGAAGAAGGGGGAAGGAGGGAGAGACAGAGAGGGAGGGGAAGGAGGAGAGGGAGGGGAAGGAGGGAGAGAGGGAAAGGGAGAAGGGGTAAGGAGGGAGAGACAGAGAGGGAGGGGAAGGAGGAGAGGGAGAGGGAGGGGAAGGAGGGAGAGAGGGAAAGGGAGAGGAAGGGGGAAGGAGGGAGAGAGGTAAAGGGAGAGAAAGGGGAAAGGAGAGGAGAATACCAAGTGGCCCTCAGTTCTGTGCTGCCCCTTCTGCTTTTGAAGTGACAGTATTAGAAAAGAGAGGGTTAAGAATCACATTATTTTTGGCTCCCCTATCAACATTAATTTAAATGTGACTGGAGGAATTGAATCTTACCATTCTTGACATTCTTGATATTTAATGAAACTGGGAGAAAGTCGGTTTTTCTTAGCAAAGCAGAGATAATTTTAACAGACATCCAGAAAGTAAGTCAATGACCATTTATAAAGCACCTACTCTGTACCAGGCATTGTACTGGGCTCTGGGGAACACAGAGAAAGGCAAAAAACATTGTCCCTGCCTTCAAGGAATTCATAGCTTAATGAGAGAGATATTATGTACATTACTATGTATATACAAAATATATGCCACAGAAATGGGAGATAATTTCAAAGGGAAGGCACTTACAATGGGGCAGAGGAGGAATAGCCAAGGCCTCCTAGCCTGCGATTTGAGCTGAGTGTGGAAGGATGATGCCAAGGAAGCCAGAAGGTGGGAATGAGGAGGGAGAGAGGGTCAAACAGGCAGGAGAAGAATCAGGAAAGAGCAATGTCACTAAAGCCTGGAGAAGAGGCTGGAGAGATGTCAAGAAGAATGAGGATCAAGACACAGACAAGAATAACCTAATTAGACTTTGGTTATTTTATAGTACAGTGCTCAGAACAAGCATTAAAAAAACCCAGCCAATATTTCCATGAAGCTAAATACAGCCCATGAACCTACTTTTATTGTAGAGACCAGAGAGGGAGAGAAATTTCTATTTAAAAGTTTGATCAAGTGAATCAATATTTGATGACTTTATTGCAAAGGTGAAGAAGCAATGGCAAAAAAAAATGTGACTGAGGAATGAGAAAAGGCTTGTGAAGTGAAGCCTCTTCTCCCCATGTCATGATTGCTTTTTTTTTTGGAGGGGGGAAGGTAGGGCAATTGGGGTTAAGTGACTTGCCCAAGGTCACACAGCTGGCTTTTTTGTGTTGTGTCTGAGGCCAGATTTGAACTCAGGTCCTCCTGACTCCAGGGCCAGTGCTCTATTCACTTCGACACCTAGCCACCCCAATGAATGCTTTCTTACAGAAAGGAGTCGGAGGCACTGGATATAGCCCGAAATGATTGGTTACCAACGTGAGAGCTATTTCTGAATTAGTGCTCCATGTACCATAGACTTGCTGAGGCAAAGATCAAAATCAATATATCAGAAAAATTAAAAATGGAAAGGTGTTATGCATGGTTGGGGCAATCCTAACATGGCTAAAACAAGTGGTGACACTGAAAATAGGAGATGGATAAAAGAACAAGCACGAATTAAAAGAGGCCACCACTATTTCCTAAGGAAGCTTAACTTATGTAAATCAATCACCACAAGGGGAACAAAAGAGCCCAGCAGCCGCTTCAGCCACTAAATATGTCCATTCTTAGCAAATACTGAGATATGATATGATATCAATTTGATATTGACATCAAATAGTGATATTCTTTGATATGTGAAGCAAAGGACAATTTGAAAAAGAACTGAGGTTTTCCTTGCTGCTTGTGTAAGAACCAGCTAACCCAGCTTCTGTTATTACAGGGCTCTCCCCTACAGTAGCAAACTTCCTTCTTACCTTCTGATCCATTCCATTCACTTATCTCAAACAAATCCTCGTTCTGCTCTTCCCTCCCATTCCTTGTGATGCCTGGAACCCCCATTCTGTTGTTATTTTATCTTGAATCTCTTCTTTTGTTCCTTCCATCTTCTTACACATGAAAACCTGGCTTCCCCCAGAAGACACTGCATCTTTTCCATGCCTACAAAAATGCTGGGCCTAGAGCAGACATAATCCTTGTTCCCCACCACCCCCACTTCCAGACCAACCCTCAGCCATCTCTATGATCTGCTTAGATCATCTCTTTTTGGATGTTGGTGGCAGTCATCTACCAGATAATTTCCTTCATTTCTCAAGGGATCCAGTATCTCTCTCACAGGTTTCCCCTCCTCCTTAGTCCCTGTCCCCACATTTGGGTTTTCAATATGTACATTGCTGTCCCCTTAAACATCCTGGTCTCATTCAAATCCCATGACCTATACAATCATTTCATCACACCCACACACAAGGATGCCCCTTAGGTTGTGAGCTCCTGCAGGGCAGGAAGGTTGCCCCATTTTATATCTCCATTTGTTTAGCACAGCACCTGAAACATAGTAGGTCCTTAATAATGTTAATGGATTAATTGATCTTGCCATCACCTGTTAAAGACAGGAACTTAATGCAGAAGGCTGAAGTTCCTCTCTGATCACAACCTCCTAACCCTTCATCTCTCTCTTCCCCGCCTTGTCCATCATTTCTTCATCCTCAAAGACTATTGAGCAGATTTAGAGAGAAGTTACACAACTCTGATGCCTGGATAACATATCTTAATTGGGACCTCACCTACTACAGACTGTTCCTTTTATTCTTCCCCAACTGACTTTCTAGCACACTCCCCACCAAGGTTATTGCAAATCTTATCATCTCTCCTCAGACCTCCTAAAGCATCCTCTTCCCCTCCCTCTCAGTGGAAGACTTTCTCTCTTTAATAGGAAAATAGAGGCCATCTATTCTGAGTTTCTACTTTTTACCTATTATATACCTCAATAGTTCTTGACATCTTCCGTTATAGTCTCCTCCAGTTTCTGACCAAAATTCAATTCTCTTCTTTGTTGGGACCAACCCTCCTCTGCCTATGACTTTGATGCCTTTCCTTCACTTCTCACACCTCAACACTTTGCAATCTCAGCTGAAACTGCTCTAAGATTACCAGCAGCAGCTGAATTGCTAAATCAACACTGGTGACTATCCTCTTCCTTGTGGATGCTCTCTGCTTTCTCCTAGTTCTCTTCCTATCTTACTTTTGACTACTCCTTCAAGACTCATTTATAAAGTCATTTGTCTTTTTTAAAATGTAACAAATTCAATTTTACTTTTTTTTCAATTAAAGAGAATTAATTTTCTCTCCCTATTACCTTCCTCCCCCATTGAGGGAAAGAAGATCACTGTAACAAGTTTGATGAATCAAGCAAAACAAATTCCCACATTGAAATATGCCACATTCTGCATGCTGAATCTATCACCTCTTTGTAAGAAGTAGGTATGTAGCTTACTCTATCATCAATCCTCTATCAGTGATCAGTCAACAAACACTTATTAAGTACTGACTGTTTCAAGCACTGTGCTAAGCACTAGAATCATCTGTAAATATTGTTAGTTGATGCATTGATCAGAATTCTTAAGTCTTTCAAAGTTATCTTTACAATATTATTGTTACTTTATAAACCATTCTCCTGGTTCTTCTCCTTTCTTTCTCTATCAGCTTATGCAAATCTTCCTAGGTTTCTCTAAAATCATTCCTTTATTTCCTTTTTTATTTCCTATTTCCAAACACTTTTATTAAAACATTAAGGTCAGATTTAAGAATGTTATTAGCCAGAACTTTTCCAAGAATTACAGTATATTGTTTACTTAGAACAATGCCCTTTTTTGTTTTTTGACTAGGTAAAGAGGCCATTCTCTGTCTCAATTCTTATCTAGCCTTAATCACTGAATGGGCACTGCCTCAGTTAAACTAAGACCTGTTAAAAGACCTTAGATTGGAAAGGCCAGAGTCCCCCACTGCATGCTGGGCCATCTCCAGTCACCCTGATTTATATCTGGCCACTGGACCTAAATGGCTCTGAAGGAGAAAGTGAGCCTGGTGACTTTGCACATCCCTCCCTCACTTAAATCCAATTCATCTGTATGTCTTGGCATCATTTCCCTGATGTCAATGGTCCTCTTTGAGAACAAAAGAGAGATGGTAAACAAGCCTTGTACCTAGTAAATGTTGAACAAATGCTTTATCTACATGAAATAACTCATGTTAATGACATAAAAAACTTTCATAGTGCCTTGTAATGTCACCACAACATGCCATTCATATTTATATAAGCATGTGTAAAATGAGTTTGTCCCTTTATTTTTTACAGAACAATAGTATTCCATTACATTGATATGCCATAATTTGATCAGTCCTTCCTCAATTCATGGGTACTCCTTTAGTTTTCAGTTCTTCATCACTATAAAAAGCTTCTACAAATATATTTTTGTGCATATGCATCCTGTCACTTTTTCTTTGAATTCTATGAGCTATAGGACTTTGATCAATGAGTCAAAGCTTATGCACAGTTTAGAACCTAGGGAGCCTTAGTTGTAAACTGGTTCCAGAATGGCAGTACCATCTAGCTCTACTGCACTACATCAAGGTACCTATTTTCCCATAGCCCTTCCAACATTTGTAGTTTTCCTTTTTTGCTCATCTTTGCCAATCTGATGGATGTGAGGTAGAAACTTGGGGTTGTATTAGTTTGTATTTCTCTAATAAAAATCTGTAGTATTTTTCATACGGTTGTTATAATTTATATTTCTTCTTCAAAAACTATTCCCTGATGACTTATCACTTGAGAAATGGGCTCTAATTTTTATAAATTTGAATTAATTCCATATACATCTTGAAAATCAGACTTTAATCAAAGAAACACTGCAAAGATATTTTCCCCAGTTTTGTTGTCATTGTCTCTATCTTACTGTGTAATTTGGGGCATTTTCCATATCTATACCCTGATTCCTCTTCTCTTTTCTCTCTATATTTCTGCTTTGTAATCTCCTGAGTAGTCATGGGTTCAATAATCATCTCTATGTTGATGACTCCCAAATCATTATCTCCAGACAGTCTCTCCTGAGCATCAATTCCACATAACCATCTCTCTGCTGGACATTCCCACCAGGATGTCCCATGGGCATCTCTACTCAACATGCCCCACATGGAGCGACTTTTCTCGTCCCTAAGCCCGTTCCTCCTCCAAACTCCCCTGTTTCTCTCGATGGTGCCGCCATCCTTCTGCTCACTGATATTAGCTAGTTGGGAATTTTGCTGGGTTCTCCCCTCTCAGTCGCCATCACCAACCTCACAATGACGTAGCATTTCCTTCTTTCCTCTTACACACCCATCCCCCAACTCAAGCCTTTATCATATCTCACCTAGACGTTTGTAATAGTCTCCTTTTTTGTAACTGGCCTCCTTGTTTCCAATTTCTTCCCTTTTTTATACATCATCCACACATCTGCCAAAATAATCCTCTATGGGGCGGCTAGATGGCACAGTGAATAGAATACTCACTGGCTCTTGAGTCAGGAGGACCTAAGTTCAAATCCAGCCTCAGACACTTAACAAAAAACAAAAAAAACTAGCCATGTGACCTTGGGCAAGTCACTTAACCCCAACTGCCCTACCTTCCTCCTCCAAAGAACAAAGCAAAAGGATCCTCTATAAGCACAGGTCTGACCATAGTCACTCTTCTGCTCAAGAATCTTCAGTGACTTCCTATTGTCTCTTGGATAATATGCAAACTCCTTAGCCTAGATTCTGTTAATTATCCCATCCCACTTAAAAGTAATTTCCTTTGCTAGATAAGAATACTTTGTGATTAGATTAATCAAAATCAGGACTAAATCAATCAAAGCTATAGCATGTGAGACTTGGCAACTCCATAAAATATTTGTATAAAAGATAGGGGCTATCTCAGAACCAGATAAATATTCTGAGGGTTTAGAAGGGGAGAAGAAAGAGTGGGGCCCTATAGAATTGAATCAGAAAGAACCAGCAGCCCAAGCACAACCAAGAAAGGAGAAAGAGAAGGACTGAGGCGTGGTTGAGAAGGGGGATCATGAGCACTACAGACATCTATGCAGATTTGGGCTGACACACTAGTGTCAACTACCTATTCAATCTCTGAAGAAAGTCCTAGAAGGAGGCCAGCTCTTACCTCAACTCCCTGCTTCCTTCTTCCATTGCTTATCAAGACACTATAGAAATAACCTGCTTTTTCATTACTCGTATATTTAAAATTAACTGAATTTGGTCCCAAACACAGGGACCAGGGATTAACTAAAAAGACAGAAATGTAAAGACAGAGCGCTCAGTATCCTCCTAAATGTTAGGAATTTCCCTAACTGGGGGGCTCAGAGCAATTGCATTTGACCTCATTACTTCATTTAACCATCTGCTCCAAGGAAAGTTTGAGAGAGGGCAGCTCTGCTCAGGCTGATGCTTTGCATGTGTCTAAGAATGGGCTATTTCAGGCATGATGTTAGATCATGGGAAGTTACTAAGAGAGAGAATGGGATAGACAACTTCCGTGCTGCTTCTTCATCAGGTATTGCACTTAAAATGATTCTAGAGATGAACACAAGCGACTTGCAGATAATTTCAAACTTTGCTTTATCCACGGCTTTGCTTCCCTTCATAAACATGAATAATCAAAAGCTGGGTCCCTCTCCCTCTTTCTGCCTCTCTCTATCTCTGTCTCTAGGTCTCCATAGCTCCCTCACTCCCTTCTCTCTTTCTCTTTTCCCCTCCCTCCCTTTCTGTCTCTCCCTCCCTCTCTTCTCCCTCCATTCCTCTCTCTCTCTCTCTCTCTCTCTCTCTCCCTCCCTCTCCCATATTTCATTCTCTCTTTCCTTCTGTCTTCACCCTCCTCCCCCCCAGACACATATAACACATATACATAAAAAGTATGTAATAACAATCCCAGGTAACTATTTTTAATCCCATTTCTTCCTCCATAAGATGAGGAAGTTGGACCAGATGGTCTCTAAGACCACTTCTAGTTCTGAAGTTATGATTTAATTCAGTTTTTAATAGGTAACCCCCTGCTGCTTAACATGAAAGAAAGTTTATAAACAAATGGCAGCAGGATGGCAGAGTATGTAGAGGGCTAGCCTTGCAAGCAGTAAGACCTGAGCTCCAAACCTGCCTTACTAGTTATGTGGCTCTGGGCAAGTCATTTGATACCTTTTAGCTTGTTGTCTCATCCATAAAATGGGAACAATAAAAGCAGACCTATTCCACAGGGTTGTTGAGAGGATCATTGGAGATGGGTAAAGCATCTTGCAGATCTTAAAGTGCTATTAAAATTGAGCTCTTTTTATTAATATCATCTATAGATGAAGAAATCACAAAAGATTAGAGGAAAAAGGATCTCTTTAATGTCTAATCTAATCCTGCCCCTAGAAAAGAGAGGAATGATGCAAAGCAAACATTCCACACATTTTTCAGGAAATGAAGCAATTTGTTGAACAGGCCAGCTGACCAAAAGCTCCAGAAGAATGTGGGCTGAATTCACCATCTCCTTCAAAACAGTTCCTTTTGTGTCTAACCCTCTGCTGAGGCCCAGTCTCAGCCAGTTGGCTGAGAACAATCGATCACCCATCAGTGTGTGCCGTAGTATTTATGCAGGTTAATGGGAAACCCAGCACAGCTTCCCCAGCCCATGGAAATACTGTCCAAGCTGCCTCTCCTGCCACTCACACAAAGGAAGTTTCTGGCATCTGTTCCCAACAAAGCAGGGCATCTAAGGATGGCCTTGCTCTCACTAAGTAAGGATTATATGTATGGCATGGGCATAGTGATCAACTCCCCAAAGGAAATAATGAAAGGTGCATAATTGTCCAATAAATTCATGTTTTCAAACAAGCCTGCTGCCATAATGTGAGGAGGGATGAAGAGTTTAATATGATACAGGCCCTGTCTTTATGCGGCAGGGAGATGACTCAGTGAATACAGCATCAAGAAGACCTGAGTTCAAATCCAGCTTCAGTCACTTATTTGCCAACTAACCCTGGGCAAGTCATTCAACCTCTCAGCTTGAGTTTTCTCAACTGTAAAATGGGAATAACAATAACACCTGCCTCCCAGGACTGTTATGAACATCAGACAACACCTGTAAAGTGCTTGGCACAGGGCCCGGCACATAGTAGGGACTTAAATGGTTTCTGTCTGACTGACTTAACCATAGAGATTTGTGACCTTGAGCAAGTCACTTTACCCTGTTTGACTCAGTTTCCTCATCTGTAAAATGAGCTGGAAAAGGAAATAGCAAACCACTGCAGTGTCTGGGCCAAGAAAACCCCAAATGGGGGGTCATAGAGAGTCAGACATGACTGAAATGACTACCACAAGAAGAGGGAAAAACAATAAATACAGATAACTTTAATAATAGGAAACATTTTGTGATGAGTGTGTATTATTGTACAGCTCTGAATCATGGAACTCTGTGTGTTCTACGGAATCCAAAATTATTATTTCCCAGAGTGCAATGGGGAGAAATGAAAGGTTCACAAGAAGAGAAATGCCAAGAAGAACTGGGCAAAAGAATTTCACGAAAGAAAATGCATGATAGAAAATAAAAAATAGGTTGGTTACAACAGATGAGCCAGAGCTATTTGACCCCATGTCCTTCACCAGCAGCATCATGATGTCAAGAGAAAGGGGGGAAGGCCTTCCATAGGCTGGGTGTCATTCACCTGGACAAGAGTAGCCCAGGACGAGCAGGCGAGGCTGGCTTTCACTTTGCATTTGTACAGTGAAGAGCCACATCCACATGCATGAGATCATACACTTTGAAGTATCTGAGTGAATACATTAGAGAGAGGAAATGAAATGAGAAGGCAGAGGCAGAAGGTCACAGGGGCAAAGCCAAGGTGCTATCCAAAATGGAGGAACTGAGATCCCTCTCATTACATCTCCTCAAGCAAACAAACAAACAAATAAAACCAGGGCCATATATTACACAAATACACACTGAGTCCAACAGCTTCTATTCCTTCCAGATTGATTAATTAGGTTGTTCCCACTTGGTCTTTGATTGATCAGAGGACACATGAGATTATATAGTTGCGGACTGCCAGAAGCCCATTTGTCCCATCAGGGGATTCTCACCAAGTCCCCTTGGGCATGATGAAGCTCTCTGCTGGGATTCTTGTAGAGACCTCAAGCCCCCTTTCCTCAGGGAAATTTTTTTTCCCTTGACTTTCGATCCAGACACTGCTGCTCTGGGGGCACTGCTAGCATACCAACATGAAGGCCAAAATCTAATTTTGTGAAGTTGCCAAGGTCATCCTCTGGTGGAGATAAGAGGACGGGCCAGACACTCTTCTCCATCCCATCCTCAAATGATTCTCAATCAGGGCCTGGGAAGGACTGCTCTCTCTAGACCAGCCCCTATATTTGAATGCCCAGGATTCTCTTGTTGTGTCTGACTCTCTGTGACCCCATCTGGAGTTTTCTTGGCAGAGATACTAGAGGGTTTGCCATTTCCTTCTCCAGCTCATTTTACAGATGAAGAAACTGAGGCAAACAGGGGTAAGTGACTTGCCCAGGGTCACATAGCTGGGACATGTCTGAGGCTGGATTTGAACTAGGAAGATGAGTCTTCATCACCCCAGGCCCAGGGCTCTGTCCACTGCACCACCTAGCTGCCCAGGTTCTACTTGTTCACTATTTCATTCAAGACATACAGGCCATGACTGGGTATCCTCAGCCAATCCCCACATACTTTTGTTGAATTATTTTATTGTATCCAATAGCTTTCATTCCTTTAAAAATGATAAATTAGGTTGTTGGCATTTAGTTTAATGCCTCTGATTGATCGATTCCTCATCTGATAAAGATAATAGAGTATACATAGCATCTTGTTAATTTAAGTTGGGAGGGGAAAATGATTGCATAGACCTTCACCTCCCCCCCTACTAGAAGAACTCCCACTGAGTTTATGCAATATTAATAAGGTTAACAAAAAACAAAAACAAAGGATAAGTTCCTTTCTCTTCCCATACTTCCTTGTGATTGAAAAAAAAAAATCCATCATCCAGTGCCAACCTACTAATCAAACTCTCTTAACTTCCCTAGGCTGGTCTATTCACACAAAAAGAAGACATGTAATCGTCCACCACCCCTGGATTTGTAACCAAGATTTCCCCAGTGTAGTATCACCTTCACTGGAATAGCTTTCAAGAACATAGGGTCATCACCACACCAAAAGGATATGACTAGGTGGCATAGAGAAGAATGCGTTTGAGAAAAAGCTGAGTTTAATTAAGCATGAGACAATATACCTGAGAAGGGAGAGGATAGAACTGTGAAAGTTTTGAGAAGAGGGAAGGTCTGGAATAGCTCCCATGGAGTGTGTGGACAGACCCAATTAAGGAAGAGTAAAATCATTGCCTTGCTACAGTCAGGGCCCAAGTGAGATCAGATGACATAATCTGTAGTTGACCCAGATAGGATTTTTTAATGATTTCCTCCAGTTCCATTCAGCATCACACAAAAAGGGGATGAAGAGGCATGTGATGATTTTCAAATTCAATGCAGGGATGCTGTCTTCCCCCACCTTTTTTTTAAAAAAACAAAACTAGTGTGCTCCCATTCACATCTTCAGCCAAACAATCGATGAGAATAATTGGCTTGTTTTTATTTAAAAGAAATTAATTTATCACAATGTTATAAAAATCTTAGATATAATAAAAATGCAGTAGCCAAATAGCATACATTTTATCCTTGATTCCAACATTCAATTGGCCCTGAAAGTTTTTCAGCAATTACATCATTATCATCTTCATCATCTTCCTCTTCTTCAACCTCCTCCTCCTCCTCATCCCCATCATTGTAATTCTCTGGAGGTAAAATAAAAGTTGAAGTCTACCTAATGTAGATTTGTTGCCCTGAGCGCTTGTACAGGAGCCAAGGACACTTTTATAGAGACATCTATGTTTGTCAAAATATGGAGATAAATGTACACAAACTATATTCAAAGATTTCTAAGAGTAAACTCCAGGTGAGCACAATAAGAAACCTAAAAGAGATATTGCTATTTTAGGAGTGCCCCCAAATCTAACTCTTTAAGGCCAAAGACTGGGGATCCCTAGACCAAAGGTTATATGTGTAGTTTCTGTTTGTGTGTAGGTTGCTTTCCCCCAGCACCTTTCTCCATGCTATTAGGTGTTTAACAGATGCACATAGAATGTTTGTTGAATGCTTATAATTCAATAAATGTATTCAATACATTTGAATGTATTGGAGAGGGGAGAGTTTGAAGGCAGAAAAACAATTCTGAAACAATTACAGTAGTCCAGGAATGATCACTAGGGAGTCATTAAGATATTATAAAGGCAGAATCAACAAGTCTTAGGAATCATTTGGATTGGTTTATTAATATAATATAGCTTTCTTCAATCTATTTAATTCTCTACCTAAGTGTTTGTATTTATAAAATAGAAATGTTCTTCTTACCCTCAGAATGGAGGCTTTGTTTGCATTTCATAAGACTGGCTAAAATAAATACACAACATTGTTACCAAAGTCCCCATAGTGTGCCAAAGATCCTTCTTCCCTCTAAGCCAAACCATCTAAAAGTGAACAATTTTTAAAAATTATTTTTAATGAATGACTGTTGTCTTCTGCCAACACAGGGCAGCCACAGGCAGCTTTAGTCCATAAAAACAACCAGTTACCATACTTCCTGTTCCTCTAAATTCTGTTCCTCACTGGATTTATGACTTCACAAACTTACAAAGTATTTGCTCTGGCTGGCCGACAGGTATGAGTATACCCTGTGACACACTCAGCCAAGCCCATTCAACAGATAGGCTACTCCAGTGCCAAAGCCATCCTGCTCAAGAATGATGGCAAAAACAGGCGGATGACCCAAGGAAGAGTGGGAACTCTCTGCCCATCTGGTACCTTGTGACATTGCAGCTCAAGGGTGTAACACAGGAAGCTAAGTCTTCTCCATGTTTCAGCTACTTCACAGCAGGCACAGGAGCCACTAGGGACAGAAGCATACTTGGGAGGAGAAAAAGGGAGAGAAGAGGATTCCAAGAACTCTCCCACTGACAGCTCCAGCAGATTGGGTGGAGACAAGAAGACTTGCCCTCTGCAAAGGTTCCCCATCTGTCAGTGGCCGCAGGATGGATCTGCCTCGCCTGGTCTCTAAGGAATTCCCCTGGCTTGCCATGCTTGAAACCACCATGTCCTGCCAGCCTTGGGTAGTGGTGATCTGTGGTTAAGCATGCCTACTGAAGTTTTAGTTCCTTGGGTCTCCCCAAAATCCCCCCGTATCTTCTGGATACAGCAGCTCTAAACAAGAGCAAATGCTGGTCTCGGATTTATCAAATGGCATCAGACTTAAACAATTTCCAAATAGACTCCTCTTCACAAAACAACAAATATTGGAAAATAGGATGAGGTGTTTTAAATTTTAAAAAAATATACCAGCTAATATGCAAGTCATTTGGTTTCTGTAGCCTCGGTTTCAGAATCCATAAAATGAAGAATATGAACCATTGCTGTTTCCTTCTACACTAACCCTATGACTTCTCAGAGACTCAGTTTCTCTGTCTTTAAAATGAGGAAATTGGCCTAGAATTTAGTGGATGACCCTGAAGCTCCCTTCCTGAAGCTCTAGAATTGTATGAACTTAGCTACTTGGATGGTTCCATTAATATTCAAGGAAAATTCATCTGGTTTCTTAATTGGGAACTTAGTATTAATTACCAGTCAGTCAGGTAAGATGTGAAACCAGATGGTGCAGTGGATAGCACACAGGCCTAGAGTCTGGAAGACTCATCTTCCTGAGTTCAAATCCAGCCTCAAGACACTTACTGTGTGACCCTGCACAAGTCACAACTCTATTTACCTTAGTTTCCTCAACTGTAAAATGAACTGGAGAAGGAAATGGCAAACCACTCCCATATCTCTGCCAGGAAGACCCCAAATGGGGCCATGGAGAGTCAGACCCAACCAAGAAATGAGTGGAGAGCAGTCAGGTAACAAGCTTTCATTTATTAAGGTCTTACTATGTACCAGGTATTATGCTAAGGACTGGGAATACAAATAAAAGTAGACAGATCATGCCTGTCCTCAAGGAACTTACATTCTAATGGGGGAAGACAACATGCCAAGGAAACATGTGAAAAGGGGTTGGGGGTAGCACAAGAATACCCAGTGCAGGAGTATGGTAGAGAAAGTCCTATGTACATCCTGGAGAAGAGTGAGACATGGTTGGCCTCGGTGCCCTTCTTCAAAGGAAATTCTGGGAGAAGACATCAAATCATGGGAAGAAGTCCCAGGGGGCAGAGGGTACTTCCAGTTATTTGTCTTATATAGCCCTTATTTTATATTGCCCTTCAAATGCTATCTGCGTGCCTGATTTACCATAAGAAAATTCTGGATAGGAAGTATGGAACAGTGGAGAGAACACTGGTCTCAGGGGTTCAAGACCCATCTATGATGTGTGGTGGCCCTGGGCAAGTCATTTTAGGTCTCAATGACCCAAGCAACTCCCTAAGGTTAGAGATACAGAAAAGGTGTCTGTCTACACTGGTAGAGGGACTTTCCTCATAGGAAGATCCCCATAACACACAGGCATGATCCAACAAACTCAACTCGTTCTCATCAGTTACATGCCCTAGTATCTCTCATTTACCTAGCACTTTAAGATTCATAAAGCACTTTCTCAGAGCAGTCCTGGGAAGGTAGCCATGTAAGTATTGTTATCCTCATTTTGTAGATGGTAAAATTGAGGTTCAGAGAGGAAAACTTAGTGGCCCAAGGTCACATAGCCAAGAAGAAGAGTCTGACCAGGATCCTGAGCTCTCCTGACCTCAAATAAAGACTCTACCCATTAGCTCTTGCTGCTTTGTTCCTGGGAGTAGGTTCAGTCTTACTGATTCCATTTTGAGCATAATGAAGGCCACGCCATGGAGCTTGAGCTGAGCTGACCTTCTTGGTTCCAGCCAACCATGTGTGCTGGCTCAGTACTTGTTGACTTGGGGATGACCCAGTCATGTGTGTGAGTACTTGCTGAAAGATTTGGATGCTTTGAAATGACAAAGTAATCCCTTCATTAGCTACTGAGAGGGAATATCCAATGACTTAATGGATTTTTAAAAAGGAGAAATAGCTTCTGACTTTCTCTTCTACTGCAACTCTTCCATGTGAACAAATAGTACTTTCAGTCATTAAACTTCCCATGGGGGGGATCAGGGGATGATGGGTGGTACTCCTTCCCCATACCATGTGACTGATCCCACAGGAAACATGGACTTGGGTAGATAAGCTTGCTCTAAGTCATTCACTACCTTTTCAGTTTTGTGCTTCCTTCTCCATATTGGTGACTAAACTTTGTTTTCAAGGTGGCTATTCCAGGGCTGAAAATGACCTAATGACTTCAAGAGGTCCGGAATTCCTGGGTTCAATGAGTGGATCACATGGTGACAAGGGAAGCATCTTCATCAGAGATGACCACCAAGAGGAAGAAGTCGAACCCTTGGCCTGAGTTTTCAGAAGATATGGACTTTGAGAGAGACAATGCAGAGCCAAGGTGAGATGTAAAACAGCTAATAATTAGTCCTGGAAATTTCTTCATATTTAGATGAAATTTTAGTCATAGGTTAAGTTAATGAATCCCATTTTAAGTCATTTTGTCAATTCATGCTGTGTCTTTTATCTTTTAGCATTTCTTTTGTATGTAGGAAATAAATACCTGTCCCATACCTGGTTCATATTGCCCACTTTATACTTTTCTTCTCTCTCCCTACCCCTTTGGGGAAAACTAAACATTAGCCAAAACCTGTTTTAAATACTTTGTCACTGGTGTTCCAGGATGGGGGACTATTAGAGTCAAAGAACACAAGGAAAGGGGGACTCAGTCCCTTATTATCAGAGGCTAGGCTTCCCCCAGGCCTGAATGTTGTCTAGATTGCATGGGTCCAGAGCAGATAAGTGCCATAGGGAGAGGAAGCAGGTACAGAACCCCTGCCCCTGGACCTAACAATCTTCCAGTATCACACAATATGTCCCCATAATGATTGACAATTGGTGGATAATTCTGTGAAACAATTAAAAAAAAAAAACACTACTCTACAATCCTTCCTTAAGTTTCTCTGGCTGTGACATTCTCAATTATTCAGGGGTGGATTAGTCAGCCTGGATATTATCTAGACCTCTGACTTATAGTTTGAATTCTCTTTTTTTGTTAAGAATGCAAAAAGATCAGAAGGCACATACATTTCACAAAGAGAAGACTAAGTGAACCTGTGACCTTCAATTTTGTAGTTTGGAATTTAAAAAAAAATCACGTTAAGTTTTACACCATTGTGACAAAATCACCTTGTTCGGGTTCCCTTCTGAATTTCCTTCTGCTAGGTTCTGGTTTGTTTGGTCTTTAGTAATTCACTGACACTTTTTTTTCTCTTCTTCCACGTTCTTAGTATTATTACTGCTACTCCCATTTCTTCCTCTGACCCTCTCCCATTAAACAAATAAGGATAGCGATGCAAAACTCATCCACACATTATCTGAAAATGCCTGTCTCATTCTGTACCCACAGCCTACCACCTCTTTGCCAAGAGATGTTCCTCACCACCTTAGTCCATTTTCCTCCCCATTCCACTTGATGCTTCTTCCTCGATTTGAGGGACCCACAACTAAATGGTATGGGGAAGGGAATAAAATGAAGACATAACCATTTTTCTGATTTATGGCCAAGATAAATGTTTGGCAACAGAAAATGTATTTTTCAAAAGTTATATTTGTGCCTTTTGTTTTTCTGTCACAATTATTTATGAATCTATCCCCCCTACCCATCATTCCCCCACCCCCAACCATAAGCCTTCCCTTGTTACAAAGAAAAAGTTAAGTAAAAACAAATATTAGTGCCTGTCTATGTGGGTAACATTCTACAATCATAGTCCCTCATCTTTTTTTTACATAGCCGTCAGCATTATTTGGGGTACTTTTCACTTACATTATTATAGAACTTGTATACATTGTTCTTTCAGTTCAATGGCAAAGAAGATTGAAAGTAATAGGTGAAATAAAGTTTACCACTACCGTTGTTTGGAAAATAATGGTGAAAAGACCGCAAAGTTTGTAGCAGGCCAGGAGTTTGTTTTATTCTTTACTCTCTACTTGACCTTGGACAATTGACCTGAACTAACTATCTGAGGCTGAGTTTATTCCCTTATAAGACATTACTCATTGGTGTGCTCAAACTAGTTCAGGAGAGCTGATTGTTAAATTTTCAGCATGAACTTTTACATCTTGCAAATCAGTACATACTACAAATCAGGGCTTTCTTAGGTCTAGACCTAAGAAAGTGATGGAGAAAATGTTAATAATGAGAATAAAACTTATGGGTGTGTCATGGGAATATCCCTCTCCCCCTCCCCCCAGCTGGTTGTTAAACATTTATGGGCATATCTCTGAGTGATTGCACTGAGTGATCTTTGCTGACCCTTTGCAATCTAAATACAATGATCCTAAAAAGTTGGCTTTGTTTTATACTTTTAAAGGTGAGCAACTGTTACAGGGTCTGTTTTTTAACTTTAAAATGACAAATAAGAAGCATTATAGAACAGTGAACAGAGAGCTGGACTAAGAGTCAGGAAGACCCAGTTTCAAATTCTGCCTCTGACATGCACTGACTGATTCTGGGCTACTTACTCACTTAGCCTCAGTTTCCCAGACAACTCTAGCACTACACTCTCTCTTTGTATGATAGAAGGAATCTTCTTACCAGGAGTTCCTTTATACTAATAAAATCAGGCCCAGACACTCCCCACCTTCAAAAATGATTAACTCACTTTAAAAATCCTTGGCCACCTCTCCAGTCAGATCTGAGAGACCTCAGAGGCTGTTTAGTCTCACTGTCTCATTTTATAGGGAAGGAAACTGAGGTCCAGGGTGGTGACTTGACCGAGGTATTGGAGGCATGTTTAGGAAAAATTAGAATGCGGCGGCTAGGTGGCGCAGTGAATGGAGCCTGGAGTCAGGAGGACCTGAGCTCAAATCTGGCCTCAGACATTTGACACACTTACTAGCCGTGTGACTTTGGGCAGGTCACTTAACCCGAACTGCCCTCCAAAAAAAAAAAAAAAGCCATTAGAATAACTTGTGTTAATGATTTCAAAATATCCTCAAGGAGTTGCTAAACAGCGTCCCCATTAAGACCAGAGAATCCGGGAGGAGAGGACAGCTTTAAAGATCAAGGGCCAAAAGCAAAAACCATGGCCAAGAAGTGTTTAAAACAAGCCTCCCAGCCTCCCCAGAAGACAGGGCACCTCCAGGCTCCAGCCTACTCTTGGCTCTTTGCTCCTACTTCTGGAATCATTTTTGGGAAGAGCTCTGAGAATCTGATGCTCCCTCCACACTAAAGTGCCCCATGGACAAAAGGGAGCCAATTGGGCTGACCCTACAAGACCCCACCTCCCTAAAAGGGCATATGGCCAAGTGGGGGGGGGGTCAGGGCCTCCCATTCCCAGAACTTCTATTCTGGTTTGAAGAGTTCACATTCATCTACAAAAGTCACATAGTCTGGGCTGCTCCAGCATAGAAAACAGAGCAGCATGTGTGTGTGTGTGTGTGAGAGAGAGAGAGAGAGAGAGAGCCTGGCAAAGGAGGGGCTTCAGAGAAGGCCAGCAGAGGCAGCCCTGGCTTTCCATCGACTCATTGCCTCTTCCTTCTCTCTCTCAATTTCAGTGGGGATAATCATTAGGAAAACACCTTTTAGAGGAGACTGGAGACAAGAGCTACTTCTATGTGTCTCTTCTGAAGAGGGTCCAAGCAGTCCGTCCCTACATCAAAGACAAGTGTTGCTGCCTTCTCTACTTTGGAAAACCGAGACACTGGCCAAGAGCACAAGGCCCATCTCCAAGACTTCTGCAGAGGCCCTGTGGAGGAAAACTCTCGCCTGCATCCCCTTCATGACATATGCTGGGTGGACTGAACAAGAAAGGAGGAACCCATGGAGATGACCAAGAGGAGAGGGGACCCTGGGGAGCAACCATGGAGGGAAGGACAACCAAGCAACTGGGGCCATGCTGCTCCTGCTGTTGCCTAAAGTCACAAGTTAATAAAATCAGAGCAAGGCCAGAATTAATTAAAAAATAACAACTAGGTGGAGATTGTTACCTATAACCAGAGTCTAAAACAACTCTCTTCTCTGCACGTCCTGTTTCCTGACACTAAAGACATTTTTTTTTGACCTAACCTATAATTTCACTGCTGTAGGCAATGACTGGGATGGAAATGCTCACCACCCAGTAGGCATTTCCAATTCCCTATAATTTACAGTCTTAGAGACTTGGAAGACCAAGAGACTAAATAATCAGATGTCAGACATACAAGCCTAGCTTTAAAGCCCAAAGGAACCATTAGAAGGCCACTAAGTCCAATGAAACCCCCATTTTACCGATGAGGACACTGAGGTACACAGAGACTAAAGGACTTGGCCAGGATCACACAGGTTGTAAGCTTTTGAGGCAGGATTTGAACTCAGGTCCCATTGATTCTAAGGCTGCTTCTCCAAACATTACATCATGCTGCCTCTAAACAGTGACTAATTTAACCACATAAAACTCCATATAGAATAGAAATATACAGCTGCCATGTCAAGTCAGTGAATACCTGAAAATGTATTTTAAGATAAACCAAGTATTTACAAGTGTCAAGTAATTAGCCACTTAACAGAAAGTTGACTGATGAACCAAGAGTGCCATTTCTACCCGAGGAGAAGAGCTATATGTGTATAATGGCAGGCCAGTACAACGTGTTTGACTGATGCAGTCCTTGCATGGAAGGGGCTGGGAACCCTGCTTCAGGAAGGCCATAACGACCTGTACTGGAAGGACCCTGCCTGGGTTTGTTCAAGTGAAGAGGCAAGGACTGAAGTGGGGAAAGAACACATCAGAAAGGATAGCACTAGAGATAGACAACTGAACCCATCAGGCAAACCCTAGAACACAGAGGGAGAGACTTAGCTGATCTTGCTTTGGGAGAATGAGCTAGAGTATTCCTATATATGTTGTTGGTTCATTTCAGTTGTGTTTTACTCTTTGCGATGCCATTTAGGGTTTTCTTGGCAACAATACTGGAGTGGTTTGCCATTTCCTTCTCCAACTAATTTTACAGATGAGAAACCAAGGCAAGCAGGGTGAAATGACTCCCCCAGAGTCACACCTAGTAAGAGTCTAAGGCCAGATTTGAATTCAGGAAGATGAGTCTTTCTGGCTCCAGGTCTGGCACTCAATCCATTATAGCGCCACCTAGTTGTGGATGTGATCATCTTATGGAGGGTCTGAAGAGAAGAACCATTTGGGCTAGATTAAAAAAATCAATCAGTCACCTAGCATTTACCAAGTGGATGCTTTGTGACAGGCAGTGCACTAGGCACCAAGAAAACAGAAATGAAAACAGAACAGTTGATGTCCTCAATGAGCTTACATTTCATAGGAGGAAAAGCAAAAACACAAACAGGTGCAAAATATAAAGAAGCTGACATAAGGTAATTGAGTGGGAAGGGCCTCTAACAAATAGGAGGCCTCATGAAAAGGTGGTGATGGAGCTGAGGTCAACCTCCTCACTGAGCAAATAGATAGGATGGTATGATGCAAGGAGCAATGATTCTGAACTCAGAAAATTGGAGTTCAAATCCTACCCCCCAGTATTTACTATCCGTACAACTTTGAGAATTAAATCTCCCTGAACCACAGGTTCTTCACTTACAGAATGAGGGGTTAGACTAGATGACCTCTGAATCCTTGGAGAGCCAATGGTCCTTATTTTTTTAATGTTATTGTTCCTCCTACACCACACACACACACACACACACACACACACACACACACACACACCCTCTAAAGCCCTTTCTTTGTGTACTCTTTCTGGCATGGAGGTGAAAAGGTTGGATTGGAGGTCAGGAAGACATAGGTATAAACCCCATCCCTAGGCACATACTCTCCGTGTAATCCTTATTAAGTCACTTAGCCTCTATGAGACAAAATCAATACTATGTAAAATGTTTTGTTTGTTTTTTCCAAATGGAGATGTTGACTTGGGAGAAATTGTGGAGTTAGAAATAAGGCTGCCAATTTAAAAAACCAAATAAATAAAAAGAAAAGAAACAAAAAATAATCCTTGGAGCATTTTTTAATGCACAGAAGAGAATAGAAAGGAGGCCAGAAGGAAGCACAGACAATCAGGATGGCTTTGAAAACTGCATTCTGAACCTATTATATACCTTAAAAAGCAAGGTATACAATAAAGATCTGTAGTTTCACATACAAACCTTTTTTCTGTTCTACTGTGTCCTGCCACTGGACTCTGATGACCCTGGAGGAGAGAGTGAGGCTGATGACTTTGCACAACCCTGCCTCACTTAAGTCCAATTTACAAGCAAGTGGAGATATCACCCTGTGATGTCATTGATCCTCTTCAAGAGTGAAGGACAAACAGCAACAACAACTGTGTATATGAAAGTGCTCATTTGAACTGGCATTTGCTTAGTTCAGAGTAAAATACGTGTGCGTGCCTCTGTGTGTGTGTGTCCATGTGTGTGTGTTCGTGTGTGTGTGTGCGCGTGTGTGTGTATAACATTTTGCAAACATTAAGGCATATATAAATGGGAGCTCTCATTTCTGAATTGATTTCCTTAAATGCTGCTAACACCTTACAGAACTTCTGGGGCTCCCAAAGTAGTCTTCCCAATGTCACTAATGATGGAAACAGGTCCTCATTAAAACATTGGCAGATATTTCCAGTTTTCATTTGTTTGTTGTTCTCCTCCCAGTTTCATTTCCAAATGCTCAGGGAAAATATGACTTAATTGGTTTCATGTCAAGTTTCTTCCAGATTCATTTCCACCTCTTGTCAGTTGTCTTACAAGACAATAATGCCTGAATCTTTGATAATCCTCTGCTGCTATTTTTTAAAAAATGTTTATACTTTAAGGTGACATTGTTCCTGGTCAATATGCCTTTTTGTTTAATAAAATGATCAAGTATTTGCTGGATAGGGTGGCGTGAATGAATGAATGGATGAATGAATGAATGAAAAGTATTCATAAAATGCTTACTCTGTACCAGGCACTATGATAAGCATCAGGAATGTAAATACATATAATAGTCTTTGCCTGCAAGGAACTTATATTCTAAAAGGAGAAGACAAAATGTATGGAGGGATCATGAGAGAGGGACAATGTGGGAGGACACAGGAATGATGAACAGAACCACAGGGCAACTAGCCCATCCATCCTCTTCAGAAATGGAAGCTTTGATTTGATTACTTTCTTAGAGACAGGAAGAGTAGGGAATGCTGTATGTAGCAGCATGCATAAATAAAGATGGACAGAGAACTGGTTTTTTGGTCAGTTACCAATCAGGAGTATAGGGTCCCAGTGCAGGAGCTAGAATGTCTGGATCAGATTGGAGGCAAATGCATAAGATGATGGATGGATAGATGGATGGATGGATGAATGGATGGATGGGAGGAAGAAAGGAAGGAAGGAAGAAGGAAGGAACAAAGGAATGAAAGAAGGATGGACAAAGGATGGAAGAAAGGAATGTAAAAGCATTGATTAGGTGTTGTTATGTGTCAAGTGCTATGCTAATTTCTGGGAACACACACAAAAAAAATCAAAGATAGCTCCTGCCTTCAAAGATCTTATATTCTAATAGAAGGAGAGAGCACATATAGGACAGTGATGTCCAGAGTACATACACATTCAGGGGCAAGGTGGCTGGTGAGAAGATGATGGAAATAAAACAAACCATGGCTACAGTAGCATGACACAATGGGCCACACATGGGACATTCATCAATCAGAACTCAAGGTCCCTAAGTTAGGAGTTTGGGAAGCAAAAGGACTCAAAACCTCCAGGATGTAGTCTCTAGCCCCAAAGGTCAGAAAGCAACACAATGGGAATCTTCCAGGTCACCCAGCCCACCCCTCTCCTTGTCTTGCAATAAGCAAATGGTTAAGTGACTGGTTCCCAAGGTCACCAAAGCAGCCAGCAGCAGATCCAAAACTTGAACCCAGATCCCCTAATGCTAAAACTCTCTGGAACAACTTGTTTCTACTAAACTATTAAGGGTAAAATACAGAATCATTTTCAAAGGATAATGTCAAATACCAAGTAAGAAATGACTAACTTGAATTTCACCATCAATTAAGAGAATCCCTTTGGGTGGAGTACTTCCAAAATTAATCCAAGCTGGCCAACATATCAAATAATGTGGCTTTTTTTTCTGCATCCCAAAGTCAGGTCGCCTTACTTTTAGGCTGCTGGCCAATTGTCCCTAGTAAATAAAACTGTATGTTCCCATTATGTCATATTCATTAATGGCTTTTCACTTTGAGAATTAGTGAGCCACATGAATTCACAAGAGATTCGTCAAAGTAATAATCAAATCTGAGAACCGACAACTCCCTAGGTACTTACAGGATTGAAAGTACCATCTGATACTAATGCAATCTTCTAATTCTTCACAAAGAGTGGCAATAAGAGTTATAATACAAATTACTTTCCCTCCCACTCATCTTTCTCATGCTGTCCATCCTTAGGACCAGCATCCTCTCTGGCTCTCCTTCTTGCTTCCTACCAAACTGAGAGCAACATTGTAAAAACAGAAGCCAACAAAAACAATTGAGAGCCATTCCTAAATAAACTTACTTTAAAAGCATGCTTTGGTCTGCATATACCAAGAAACTGTGTGGCAGGTGTCCAGAATAATCACATTCAATTTTTTTTAAATCTTTAAAAAGCAAAATCACCTAGCAGGGCATATTTTCTGAGCTGAGGTAGAAAGAGACAGTTGTTGCTCATCACAGTTGGCATTGTCCAGAAGAGCACTGAATGTAGAGTCAAGAACCCGCTCTGAACTCCCACAATCTACTCTCCCAGAGTGACTTTGGACAGAGATCCTCCTCTACATTCTGTGCCACAATGAGGTGACATCATCATAGCTTCATCCTCCTTAAAGGGGAGGTCTGCACACTCCAAAGAATTTCATTTGGAAACAGAGTCCCACCAAGGATTTTAAAGGATTTTTCATTCGATTCAGTAAGTACTGACTATTTACTGTTTACTGCATGCTAGTGATGCAGTGGTCCTGGAGTTAGGAAGACCAGGGTTCAAATCCAGTCTCAAACATTTCCTAGCTGTGTGATCTTGAGAAAATCACTTAATCTGTTTGCCTTAGTTTTCCTCAACTGGAAAGTGGGGATAACAATAGCCTCTCCTGTAATTTTAAACATCTTGATTTGTTTCTTTAGCCTGGAGGAAGTTACAGCTGAGGCAATAAAGGTGCTGCCCCTGAGTTTAGGACTCTTCCCTAAACTGGGGTCTTCCTCAGTCTTAGGGGAAATTATTGGTTTTCTTTGGCCAATGCTATACTCTTCTCAGCAACTCTCTCGGCTGAATGGGAAGCAAGCTAAGCAGCTGCATCTTAGAGCTGCCCACACTCAACAAACCAGCCTCCTTTTAAGTAGCTTTAGAAAATTCTTTTGCATCCAATGGGTGGTGACCCAACAGACAGAACACCAGGCTTAGAATTAGGAAGACCTGAATTCAGATCTGATCGCAGAACTTACTAACTGTGTGACCCTGGACAAGGCACACCACCTGTGTTTGTTTCCTCAACTGTATGATGGGGATGATAGCAGCCTCTACCTCAGAGATAAAAATTGTAAAGCATTTAGCACAGTGCCTGGGCTATAGTGTTACATGAATGTTACTGTTATTGTTGCTGTTGGTTAATCCTTTCAGTCGTGTCTGACTCTTATTGACCCCATTTGGGTTTTCTTGGAAGAGATACTGGAGTAGTTTGCCATTTCCTTCTCCAGCCCATTTGACAGAAGAGGAAACTGAGGAAAACAGGACCAAGTGACTTGCCCAGGGTTCTGGTTTGTTTAGTCTTTAGTAATTCATTGACACCATTTTTTCTCTTCTTCCATGTTTTTAATATTACTACTGCTAGAGAATTTCTTGGGACCAACATCTGGTGGCAGAGCTACAGAAGAGAGCACAGAGAACTGAGCCAGAATTTCCTGAGAACTTGTGGTGGTGGAGCTTCTTCTGAACAGGAGCCCAGGAGCCAGGAGCCTAGGAACCTAGGTGACAGAGGAGCCCAGGAACCAGGAGCCAGGAACCCAGGAGAAGACTGAGGAAGCAGAAGACAAGAAACATGACCGAGATGCTGTGACTTTGTCTGTTTGTGGCTTGGTTGAGTCTTGAATGAACTTCAGTGTGGAGCAGGACCTACCCAGAGAGCTGGACAAGGAACTGGGAGCTGTCTGCCATTGAACCAGGTGACAGTCTGGTGAATCCAGGTAGAATCTGGGACCGTGGAAGGGGATCCAGGGAATCTGAGAACCAGCTCCAAGTTAGGATGAAAAGATCTCTCCCTGGGTACTGAGTAATGATGAAATTATAGTTTACTAGTGACCTAGGGGTAGAGGGTTTTATGTATGATGCTTAGTAATTAATTGCTAAATAATTGACTGATTGAGTTAATCAAGTTTGCCCCATGAGTGGAAGACTTTGACTATTGTACTTTGGGATGATTGTTCTTTGTTCTAAATATTGTGACCACTTTGGTGAAAACTGGTGGCCATTTTAATGATAAGCTGTTGTGAATATTATATTGTGATTTTCTGTGATAAGTTGTAATATTGTAAATGCTGTACCTTGATTTTCTGTGGATGTTTTGCTTTGATTTATTATGGAACATAGTGTTCACTAAAAAAATATTACTACTGCTACTCCCATAGGTCACATAGCTAGTAAATTTTTGAAGCCACATTGGAACTCAGGAAGATGAGTCTCATGACCACAAGCCCAACACTTTCCAGTGGGACACCTAGCTGCCTCTGCAATTTCATATTCCTTGACACTTCTTCACAATATTTTAAAATAATAACCTCATTTTATTTTATGGCCCCTAAAATTAGGAGACTCTATAAATTTCTAGTCCAAAAAAATTACAATATATGTTCAACAAGTCACTATCCACTTTAAGTTGATGATATACCATTTAAATTTAGCAAACAATAATGCCAAACTAATTAATACAAGGTCCTGTCATTAATTGCAATCAAGACCATCAAATGTTTTACAATTACATTTTATGAAAAAATATCTGTGGGAAATAAATGGGAAAATGCAAACTTCTGGGTGAAATGATAGTGTAATATTAAGTTTATAATAAGTTATTTAAAATGTACAAAATAAGTGATACAGGTCTATTAAAAGAATGTATTAGTAACATAATAATAAGGACAAGTCTTATGTTATCATTGGTATAGTAAAGGCATTCCCTTGACCAATGCAAGTCTATACTTCCTCTGAATTGCTGGAACACCTAGAAGTCCCATGATTTGCCAACAGTCGCACAACCAGTGCATCTGTGATGGAGAGAGGCCTCAAACCCAAGTCTTCCTGACTTCAAGGTTAGCTGGAATAAACATTTTCAAATTGTGGAGGTGGGGAAGACTTTTGAGAGTCCCTTGGCTATCAAGGAGATCAAATCAGTCAATACTTAAAGAAATTAGCTCTGACTGCTCATTGGAAAGTCAAATAATAAGGCTGAAGCTTAAATACTTTGGCCACATAGTGAGAAGACGGGACTCATTGGAAAAAATCCCAAAGCTGAGAAAAATTGAAGGCAAAAGGAGAAAGGAATGGCAGAGGATGAGATGGATAGACAGTGTCATGGAAGCAATGAATGTGAGCTTGGACTCCAGGAGGTAGTGGAGGATAGAAAGGCCTGGAATGTTATGTTCTGTGAGGTCAAATGTAAAATGAGCTGGAGAAGGAAATGGCCAACCAAATTCAATATCTTTGCCAAGAAAACCCCAAATAGGGTTACAAATAGTCAGAAATGAAAGGAGGAGGAAGGGAGAAGCTGTGTTGCCCAACTGGAACTGGCCACCAGTTGGGTCCCCAGTTAGGGCAGCCTGTATTACTCACACATTGTTGTTGGGTCTTTGTTCTCGATGAGGACTGTGACATCAGGAAGGTGATGCCATGACATGCAAGTGAATTGGATATAAGTGAGGGAGGGCTGTGGAAAGTCACCAGCCTCACTTTCTCCTCCGGAGCCATCTGGGGCCAGTGGCAAGTTATAGATTAGGACAACTGGAGATGGCCCCCACAAAGAAGGTTATTAACAAAAAAGATCTGTGGGTGACAAATGTCTACAGAGCCATTATTTGTGAGAAGTTAGTACTATACAAAAGCTTGAAAGAAATACTGATTAGGGGATGGCTCGAGAAGACAGTGTATAAATTTAACTGAGTATGACATGCTATAAGGAATGCTGAACTTAAAGAGTTCAGAGAAACATGGGAAGGCTTATATGAAGTGATCCAGAGTGAAGGAACAAGAGCTTAAAAGAATAGAAGACATTTTGTAAATAATACACATCAAGCAAATAGAGAAAAGCCACAAAATTCTAACCAAATACAACCATCCATAGTAATATTGCACTGACAAAAGACAACATCACACTCTTTTCTGTTAGTGATTAATAATCTGTCCTTTGGGGAGAAATATAGTTCGTAAATACATTTACAAAATTTAAATGTTTGGCTTTGTCAGGCAGTTGTATTGAAATGTCATCAATATCTTAAAAAATTATCCATAGCTCCTCACTATTCTCTTTCCCTTTCCTCCCAATAAAACCCCAGTGCCTTAACCTTTATTTTATATACATTTATATATACATTTATGTCTATGGATAGATGTGTGTGCATGTGTAATTAATAAACTGTTGATAGACCTGTGAATTAGTTCAACTATTATAGAAAGCAGTTTTGAACTATACAAAGAGTCGATGAACTGTGCATACCCTTTGCCCCAGTAATACCACTACTAAGCTTATATAGCCCAAAATTAAAGAGGAAAAGGACGCACGTATACAAAAATATCTGTAGCACCATTTTTTATTTTTATTTATTTATTTATTTTTGCTTTTTGGAGGACAATTGGGGTTAAATAATTTGCCCAAGGTCACTCTGCTAGGTTTTTTTGTTTGTGTGGGTTAAGTGTCTGAGGCCAGATCCAAACTCAGGTCCTTCTGACTCCAGGGCTAGCGCTCTACTCACTGCGCCACCTAGCCGCCCCTATAGCAGCATTTTTTTATAATAGCAAAGAAATGACAACAAAGTGGGTGTAGTTAAAAGAGGAATTTGGGAAGGCTGTGATCTGTTGAGAGCTGGCATGACTAACTCCATTTTGTTAGGCTGCCACAGCTCAGGATCAATTTGCATCAGGCTGTGCTCTCCAGGAACTCCCTATGACCTCTAATTGCTTTGTGACCCCCGAGGGCCTTCCCCTCCCAAACTGACTTTTTTTTTTTTGAGAAGATAAAAGAGACCATTCTTTGCATTATTTCTTACCTACCCTTCATCACTGAATCTCAAACAAACTGAGACCTGGGGAAAAACCTTAACTTAAAAAGGCCAGGGTCTCTCGCTGCATCCTGGGCCATCTCCAGTCATCCAGATCTATATCTGGCCACTGGCCCTAGCCTGGCTTGGGAGGAAAAAGTGAGGCTGGTGACTTTGCATAGCCCTGCCTCACTTAAATCCCATTCACTTGCTTGTCCTGGCATCACCTTCAGATGTCATGGTCCTCTTCAAATGAAGAATAAACAATAACAGCAGCTTCATAATCACAAAAGAAAATTTAGGGAACTTTGATAGCTCCAGGGAGTCAGCTTCAACTGGACCCTATCTAGATACGATAAGATTAAGGGTTTAAGGTTTCCTTTGTTCCTTCCTCTTCTCCATGCCTTGCCAGCAAGTCTTCCCTTTGTTGATGGCATGAATGTCACCAACCAAATTACAAGACATGTTCATCAACTTCTGATGGCATGTCACTCAGAATAAACTGCAATTTTACATCTCACTGAATCTCTGGCTAAATACTGACATTACCCAATCAATGTGCCCCTGGATAATTTTGTCATAGCTGTCTATTGGGGAATGGATGAATAAGTTATGGTTTATGAATGTGATGGAATGCTATTGTGTTGTAAAAAATTATTAAATCGACGGTTGCCAAGAAATCTGGGAAGACTTGTATGAATGGATGCAGACTGAAGTGAGCAGAACCAGAACCGTTTTCTGGAGGAACAAGAATATCATCAAGATAAACACCTTTGAAAGACTTGAAAACTTTTCCCTATTACCACTCCTGATTTTCTGATGTCTCAAAAGCTATGGGATGCTATCAGTGTAGTCATCTTGTCCCCTAAATCTCCCTGCTATGGATAAAACAAAGATTTCCTCTTTACAGTCTCAGTGAAGCCCTTCACTTTATTTAAATCAAAGAGAGAAATGATTAGTAGTCTAGATCACTCAGTACCTCTAATGATTGTTGGCAACAGAATTCTGGTTAATAAGATGAACAATCACAACTCCAGAAGACTGATTCCATATAAAGTTGGCACCCAATAAATGTTTGCTGATTGATTTACTGAATGATGGATAGATTGATCTGAAAATAAAAAATAATAGTTGTGGGAGAGAATGAGTGCTCCAGAGGCAATGACATAAAGAAAGTAATGAATCAGAGTGGGAGAGGGGCAGGACAGGGAAGAGAAAGAATCAGCAAAGAGAGAGGAAGAGTGGTCAGAGAGGTACGTAGCAAACTATGTCAGCATATTGTGGATTTTCTCCATGACCTTTGCTACTTCTGGCCATATTTATGACTATAAACAAAGCACCTGATCTCATGGGGAGCTATATTTCTTCATCCGTAAAATGAGGGGATATTAGAGTTGTGTTTTAGCTAGAAGTTTATTACTTATGATGCATACTTTAACCTGATATCACCTATATAAAAACATTGTGTGTGCATCTGTGTTTATGTGTGTGTGGTGGTGGGGTGAAGTGTGTGCACACATGTATGTATATACATGTGTATATACACACGTGTATGTATTGTATATTTATATGTGCATATACATATATGTGCACGCACACTATTTGTTCTGGGCCACACACCTCTTTCAAAACAATGCTAGTTGTTATCTGAAGTTTGGATATTTTTGGAATTGTAATTTCAAAAATTGATTATTAATTCTAAGTAGACAGAACAATACCGCTAGAGTCAGGAAAACCTGAATTTGCTTCCTGCCTCGAGACATCTAATAGCTGTGACAAGTAAGCTAACCTCTCTGTGCCTGGATTTCCTCATCTGTAAAATGAGGCTAATAGTTCCTACCCCTCAGGATTACCATGAAGATCCGATGACACAATATTTTAAAGTGCTCTGAAAACTTAAAATGCTTTATAAAAACTGGTTAATGTGGTCATTGTCAGCATCATCATTATTAATTCAATTAGGTCAGCATTTCAGAAAAAAATAATAGCACCTTAAAATCTAGTCCTATAATATGTTTATGAAATATAAATTCATAAATTATATATAGTATACTTATTCTATGCTGAGAGGGCAAGCTGACCTGAGGTTGTGAGTACACATGAAAATGTTCTGCAAATGACTGTTTAACACAGGTCTGTACATGTGACTTACGAAGATTAATCAGACAATGTCATGCAGGATAGGAACCAGGGGGCAATGCTAGAAGGAGGAAGCTAAAGAGGATTACTGCAGTAATCTAGGCATGAAGGGGTGACAGCTTGAACCCAGGCAGCCTAGGCACTAGAAAGGAAGGGGCAAATGCATGAAACACTTCAAAGAGAGAATCAACAGAATTTGTGAGGCAGGAGAAAGAGGGAAAAACAATGTTAACTGAATTCCAGGATCTATGGAGAGGGGAGAGTAGTAGAAACATTACTAGAAAAAGGGAAGTTAGGGATCAAAGCAGAGGTGTGCTGATATAAATTTAACAACTAGCTCTCAAAAAAATTGTACCCAAGACATTTTAAGTTTAATCTGCATTTTTGATATTTACTCCATCATTTTTCTGAAGTCTAGACAATCAACAAAACAATAAATCAAAAACCCTGGATTGTACCGTTTATTGATTTTCAAGGAATAATTGCTCACACTGAAAATTTAACAATTGGCTCTCCCTACCTCTAGGAGCTGGACCCAGCATCCCACTGAAGCAAAACCAGTTTGGAAGAAAAGATAAAGAGCTTGGTTTTTGCTATGCTGGATTTACTCTTTTCCCTTTCTGGAAAATCTAGAACATACTTCATTGGGAGGAAGATCTGGTCGATATATTGCCAAGAAATGGATGCCTTATCTTGTATGAAAATGGGGAATTTCCTCACCTGGGTCTCCCCTACACCAAGACATCACAGGTCTGGTCTCTGTCCTCGGCATTTAACAGAGTGCCCGACACATGGTAAATCCTTGGTAATGTTTCTCGTTTAATCATTTAGAAAGGTAGAATGGGCATTGGAAGAGGGGGTGGAAAGAGTTTGCCCTGGAAACTTAGAAGGCAGAGTGGATAGAATATTAGATGTAGGGTCAGGAAGATCTGAGTTCAAATCTCACCCCAGCTACTTACTATCTATGTGACCCTGGGCAAATCACTTAACCTGTCTCTGACTCAGGTAGTTTTTTTTTTTTAATCTGTAAAATGGGGATAGTAATAGTATCTACCTCCAAGGTTATTATGAAGATGAAAAGGGGATAATCTTTGTGAAGTGCTTTTCCGACCTTAAGAGCCCATGTGCTGTCATTATCAGGGAAGAGAAGCTTAGAGATACATGTGTGGTGGATGTGTGCATATGTGTACAACATACAGACATATATGTGCATGTATTCCCTATTATTACTAGAGGAAAGAAAGCCTAAGGCAGGGAACACAGATGGCCCTGGAGAGGAGGTGCAGGGGAGGAACAGAGCACTGAGGCAGATGGATTTGATCACAGTGTGGATGCTGGGGAGGAATGAGAAGCAAAGTCGATAGGTAGGGGGTCAGGAGGGCTAGGCAAGGGACCTTGGGCTTGTTAGGAGAAAGGAGCCCTAAGAGGTCGGAGTCTGATAAAAATGGAAGCTTTCTTCCTGTGGGAGCCCTCTGGGAGCCAGGGAACTCTCCTTTCAGCCTCTTTTCCTGAATCGAGCAGCTTCCAGGGGAAGCTAAGCTGAGGGGACCATGGGGGGCCCATGCACATGCAGAAACAAAAATGCTGACACCAAAACTGAGCTAGAACCAACGATGCAGAGGACCCTCCATGAAATGACTCTATGGCTGGGCTAAACTCCAGGTTAATGTGGGAAGCATGTGGCTGCCTCCAAGCACTGCTTGGCTCCCAATCTAGCTAAAAACGTCCTAAGGGAAGCTAAGGGGCAGGCACGTGGTGCCCCAGACCGGGGTGCTTGCTGCAGCCAGTGGATTTCTATGACCCTTCTCCTGGGTGAGAGGGGCTCAGCTGGCAGCAGTGATCACTGGGTGAGGAAAGCAAGGCAGAGGTGACCCAGAGAGCCAGCACTGCCAGGAGGGAGCATTGGGAAACAGGGAGGGGAGGGGAGTGGCCACCTCTACCCAGCCATGAGGGCCACCCCCATGACGTCAGTTCTCAGGATAGAAATAAGTTCTTTTTCCCCCATAAGTTTATACAAACATCCCTGAGTGGTTGCTCTGTAGAGGAAAGTCTGCTGGGAGGCTGGGGGCTCCCTGGAGGGTCTTGTTCCTGGCCCAGAAGCTGATGGCTTTAATTAAGATGGCCAACTCAAAGCCTCCTCTTCTGGGAACAGCAGGCAGGCTAGTCTTATTTGTTATATCACACAGCATTGGGGCATGCCAGGCCTGCCTGTAGGCAAGCTTATTAATTTGGTTACATGATATAGTGAAAAGACCAGAGTACCTGGTTTCAAATCCAGCTCTGCTGCTAACTACTTGTGTGGCCTTGAAGGAGTCACTTACCTTTTGGGCCTCAGTTTTCTCATCTGTAAACTTAGTGGTTTAGCTGGTGGGGTTCCTTTTAGCTCTAGATCCATGATCCTACAATCCGATAGCCCAGGACAGCTTTCTTACAGAGACGGGCCATTGTCCAAAAAAGGGCCCACAGATAGTGTGGATGGCAGACTGTAAAGAGGAGTTTGAAAAGCACTAACAAATCAGCAGGGCAGCTAGGGGATGAAGTAGGTAAGAGAGCTGGCTCCTGAGTCAGGAAGATTGATCTTCAAAGATGGCCTCAGACACTCACTAGCTGCGTGACCCTGGGCAAGTCACTTAACTCTGCCTCAGTTTCCTTATCTATAAAATGAGCTGAGAAGGAAATGGCAAACTACTCCAGCGTCTCTGCCAAGAAAACCCCAAATGGGGTCATGGAGAATCAGACACGACTGAAAACACTCAACAGCAAAAATCTGCATCAATGGAGAGAATCCTGTCGCTGGGAATTAGTTCCCTACCCCCTGGAAATCAAAGGTCTGGGCAAAGCCAAGTATGAGTGGTTGTTACTGAGAATTACACCGGAGGTAAATTAAATGGCAGTCACACAGCTGCAACATGCTTTATTCTAGAATGAAATTTTAAAATAAGGACGGTCCACTTACAAAACAGCAGACAGCCCAGCAAGGCCGCTCAAGGCTGTTCTGTTTCACCGTTGTCTGAGGATAATTAGGAAGGGAGATTTCAGAAGCAAAACAAAAACCCTTCAGGGCGTGTCAAACAGAAATGTGCCAAGTGACTTCAGCTACAAAATGGCATCAACCTTCCCTTCGAAGGCACAGAAGGTGTGGCAATGGAGGCTTCCTAGGTATAAGATCCTGGGCAAGCCATTTGACCCTGTTTGTCTCAGTCTCCTCATCTGTACAATGAGCTAGAGAAGGAAATGATAAATCACTCCAGTATCTCTGACAAGAAAACCCAAATGGGGTCACAGGAGAGTCTCAACAACAATAAAGTTATATGTATTTTACGTACATTTATATAAACACATATGCATAGTATATGTGTGAGATAAAAACATTATTTAAATGTATGTATACATATACGTGCATAGACATCATTTTGTGGGGTAGAGACATAGAATTAGCATTTAGGTTCTATTAATATGCTTTTGGAATTGCCAAGGCATACATATGTGTACACACACATATAAGTGTATACACACACAGACATAAATACCTCAAAGGCAGACTAACAAGGCCTAAAGGCCAATTCTTTATCTTTATAACACAAAAAATAGGTTCATAAGATTTACAACTATTACATTAGACTAGAGGTGAAGCATTATCTTATTTGACAGATGAAAATGTCTAGCATATCATCAATAGAAATACCAGACAGAAGATGAGATGAAGGTATGTATTGTCTCAAATCTGTGCATAACTTAGCCATTCTGAACATTTCCCAACATTTTACACCTCTGCAGACTACTGTGCGTGGTCCTCTGTGCTTCTCAGCCCTCTCTGAATGCGGAACAGCCTCAGTTTTCTGAGAGAGAGTAAACAGAAGCCTTCCTCTCTACCTCTATGAGAAAGTAGAGTTGGAGTCAAAGAAAAGAAGTTTCGTATACCAAGGGAGAAGGGAAGGGAGTCAGAATTAGAGGGAGGATAAGCAGGTGAGAAGCATGAGCTGGATTCAGAGAGGGAAAGGTCTTCTTTGGCCTTACAATAGCATTTCTTTCTCACTACTATTTAGGATGGGCAACTAGGTGCATAGTAGATAGAGTGCCAGCCCTGAGTTCAAATCTGACCTCAGACACTCACTAGCTATGTGACCCTGGGCAAGTCACTTAACCCTGCTTGCTGCAGTTTCTTCATTTGTAAAATGAGCTGGAGAAGGAAATGGCAAATCACTCTAGTATCTTTGATGAGAAAACCCTAAAGAGGGTCACAAAGAGTTGGACATGACTAAACAACCATTTAAGACCACTTTAGATATCTACTTAATGGAAGTAGTAGTAGTAGTAGTATTTATATAGCACTTTAAGGTTTGCAAAGCACTTTTCAAATAGTATCTCGTTTGATCCCCTCAACCATCCAGGCAGAGGTGCTATTATTGGCCCATATACATATACTGATGAGAAAATTGAGGCAGACAGAGGATAAATGACATGCCCAGGGTCACATAACCAACAAGCCAAGATCTGAACTCAGTTCTTCTTAACTCCAGGTCCAGCACTCCCTCCACTGAGCCACCTGGTTCTTGGATTCCTAAGTAGGAAAAGCATTTAGGGAGGTTTGAGTAATTGCAAACACCTTAGAGCAGGACTTCCCTTGCCTGGTGAGAGAGAGAAGACATAAGGTAGGGTTTATCCATTCAAGATGGATCTTCAGCAGCTTCTAGACATCCACTTGTTAAGAACATTGTAAAGGAAGTTCTAAGAAACAGGCGAGTTGAGTGGACACAGCATGGAAAGGATCTGGACTTGGAAGATCTAGGTTTGACCTGTTTCCTTTGGGTGTGATCTTGGGATAAATCAATCCATCTCTTTGGGCCTCAGTTTCCAGGTATGTAAGGCCATCTGGCTCTCTAATGAGCCTTTCCCTGTTGATTTTAACAGAGATTAGAGCCTGCTGAGCTAAAAGGGAAAGGTTCTAAGTCAGGAGTCATAGACCCCTTTGAGGGTCTGGTTGAATCTCTTCTCAGAATCACATTTTCAAATGTATAAAATGAAATACAAAGAGATTACAAAGGAAACATTATGTTATGCTACATTATATCACATAGTGTTATATCATAATTATATGTAACCTGGCAACATAGATAAGACTCTTTCCTCCTTGGTGGAGATCAATCCTCCTTCTCCTGTATGAGGGGAGAGCCAGAATTGGTGAGAGCTAGAGAGAAAAAAGCTTTTCTCTTCCTTATCCTTTATTCTAGTTTCAAGGGATGCTTCTGGTCTCCAGCTTCAAAAGAGAATATCTGTGATGCCAACCCCTCTTCAGGTCACTAAAAGGAGAGAAAGACTGAAAAGAAACTGGCATGACAGGAGCCAGCAGTCTCCACTCCCAGCTTGCTATATTAGAGACTTCAAGGAATTTTTCCTTGGGTGAGATCTGAGACCCTCTTGGTTGAGCTGAGTTATCTTGCCCCCAGTGAGAGAGCTCATTTACTTTGTGTATAGTCTGGAATGTATACTCATATGCACATTTTCTGATTTCTGGTTGGCTTTCGACTTGGATAATATAGTGTCTTTGCCATATGCTATGTGTATTCATTGTGGAACTGGTATATGGTGGGAAGGGAGTCAAGAGATGGATATAAAACTTGGGTCCCTCCTTCCCCATTAAAGGAACAGCATAATTTGGTCTTTAAACTTGCACGCCCTAAACTATTCATATTTAAGGAAACAGATAGAATTCTAGCCCAGCACTCTTTCTTTCTGAAGAGACAAGAAGATTATATCAGCCTCAGGCTCCCAACCTCCTGTCTCCCTTGGAAAAAGGTGGGGGGAGGAGATGCTAAAGATGTCTTTTCTTGTCTCCCTGAAAGACACTTTCAGATAGATATATGTGTGCATACACATAAATATATACACATGTGTGTGCATATATGTACATATGTATGTATGTACATATTTATGGAAGTCAGATGGCCCAGACAGAGCCCTGGACCTGAAGTCAGTAAAGTTCTAAGTTTAATAACTGTCTCAGACACTCACTAATTGTGTGACCCTGGATAAGTTACTTAATTCTCTCAGCCTTGGTTTCCTCATCTATAAAATAGGGGTAATAATAGCACCTACCTTCCAGAATTGTCCTTAGGACCAAATGAAATAAAACCACTTTGCAAACCCTGGGGGCAGCTAGGTGGCACAGTGGATAGAGTCCTTGGCCTGGGGGCAGGAAGACTAATCTTCCTGAGTTCAAATTTGGCCTCAGATAATTATTAGCTGTGTTACCCTGGGCAAGTCACTTACCCTGTTTGCCTTAGTTTCCTCATCTGTAAAATGAGCTGGAGAAGGAAATGGCAAACCACCCTGGTATTTCTGCCAAGAAAATCCCAAATGGAGCCACGAAGAGCAGGGCATGACTGAAAATGACTAAAAGACAGGAGTCACTGATGCCTTTGATGGTTGCCTTTGTACCACTAACGTGACAATAATAGCCAATCAAATATCACAGAGGGAATCACCAGGGGAACAGAGTGAAATTCCACCCATTAAGTCTGCTATTCTTTGTTCTGTCTTCTCTTGCTGGAGATGAATAACTGAGTCTCCTGTTCAATATAACAGTCTCTTTCATTTAAAATTTTATTCAGAGATCTTGAAACTAAGTTCTCCACGGGGGACTCAATAGGAAGCAGGGGACTCCAGAACAGTTGATTCATTTCTTAGGGTTCTATAAGCACAAAGCACAAAACACTCAGAAGGAAACAATTAAGGAGCCCACTAGGAACCACTAAGTACAAGGGGCTGCTTGCAGCTGGGACATTGGCAGAGCCAATTTTGTCAGGGCAAAGAAGATAAATGGCCTGTCCCTATTTTCCACCACAGATTGGGGGTGCTAGGAGAACGCCTCGGGAGCCGATTCTGAACTAGAAGAGGGCGGGCGTTCACTTCAGAATAGTTGGTATGATCTACAAGCAGAGAGAACACCCAAACCAGGCCCAAATGGATCTCAGAGGTAATGGGAGGGTGGCCAAAATCATTTAAAGCATAAATGCTACCCTGAAGGAGCCCCAAACCAGGCTGGACTTTTCAAATAAACACATTTTTAAAATGCCCAGGAACTTGGGGGTTGTATTGGCCCTAAAAGCCAGCTGATTGCTGAGGTCTAGACCTTAAATGGGCTTGCAGACCTGGGCTTTTTCCGGAGTCCCATGACACATGCCAGGAGGCCTGGGCCCCAGTGTGGATGTGAGTGCAGCCATGAGGCTCCCTAGGTGCCTCCCCAGGAGGGGTGCAGAGGCTTCTCTGGCATTTCTTATGGACTCTGTGAGTTCCGAAATGAGGACATCTGGAACAAATTTCATACTCAAACACCCTCCTCCTCCCACAAGCACACGGCACACACACACACACACACACACACACACACACACACACACACACACAGCACACATTTCTTTTACTACTCTCCACTACATGCTTTACGTGCTGCTGAGAAGAAAATGTTCTCTGTTGTGAATGGCTCTGTGTGAATTAAAATTTCAAAGCATAGAATGAGTGTTATGTTTTACATTAATAAAACCCTTACACGTTTGGAAGAGACCTGCCAGAACAGGAGAGGCCATAGCTCCCATGCTTCTGGAATGCAGGCCTCCCACAGGCTCCCCACAGGGTCTCCCTCTTGGGCCATCTCTGCCCAACCCCACCAAGAACGAGGACTCCAATCTTAGCTCACAATCTCTAACCCCCTTCCCCCCTGCCCCAGCCCAGAGAGTTGGGCCTTTTGCCTTCTCAAACTAGGATATCAGGCTACCCACTGTTCTTCTACCCAAGTACCCTTCCCCTTCCCTTTCTCCCACCAGAAAGCAAACTCCTTGAGGGCAGGAACCGGCTTGCTTCTTGCTGCCCAGTGCTTAGTACAGTGCCTAACAATAGAAACACTTAATAAATACTGTTTCTCTCTCTCTCTCTCTCTCTCTCTCTCTCTCTCTCTCTCTCTCTCTCTCTCTCTCTTTCTCTCTCTCTCTCTTTCTCTTCCCCTTTCTCCCTTCCTCTCCATTTCTCTCTCCAATCTTTCTGACTCTCCATCTCTCTACTTATCTCTCTCCATCTCTCTCCCTCTCTTTCTGCCCTTCTCTCTTTCTTTCTCCCTCCCTTTCTTCCTCTCCTATGCATCTTCAAAAGGGGATTTTTCTTGATGATACTGTGTTTTTGCCTTGTTTTGAATGCTTGGGGCTTAGCACAGTCCCTGGCACATATCAAGTGCATCTTAAAATGTTTACTGAGTGACTGCTTCAGATTCAGTTTCTGAGCGAAAAAAAGGATGTAAATAACAGTGGCATAAGCTCCTTCACCTGGCTGCCATGCAGACCGCGTAGGAAAAGCAAAATAAAAGCAGACTGTTACACTCAGAGAAATAACCTGGATTTGGCAGCCTCTCTTAATAACCTCATTGAGGCCTTCACAAGTCAACCTGCCAGGTTTTCTTGAGGCCTTAGAGGAAAGTGCTCGGCCCTGATCCCAGAGAGGAAAGAGCTCATTGGATTGTCCACAGCCAAGCTGAGCTGGCCCTGGGCAAAACTGAAAATGAAGTTCACGGCGTTGGTGTTTATTAGGACTCTCCCAAGTTACCCATCTCGGCCTCCCTCCACCCTTTGGCCCCTGTGCCATCCTTCTCCTTCCCTCCAAATGGGTTCTTTCTGTCTCAGTTTCCACAACTGAAGAATGAAGGGATAGGATTACATGGCCTCTAAGGGCTGCCCCCAACTCTAAACCCCATGCTCCTGTGAAGATAAGAATTATCTCTGGCATTACCTTTCCCACCTGGTTGCCGAGAGAATCCCAGAAGCATCAGGACTCAGAGAATTTAAGAGCTGGTCAAGTCCCTTGGTGGCCATCCAGTCTGACCTCAGCTGAGAAGGAAGTCTTCCTACAACACCCCACTCCTAGTCTGCCCTCTGGGGCCAAGCAAAACCAAGTTTAATTTCTCTTCCACGTGACCATATGTGCATCAGGAAGAGCCACTGGGTTCGGAGTCAGAGGAGCTAGTCTCAAATCTCAGCGCTAGAACTTTGCCAATGATCTGGGGAAAATCACTGGGCCTTTCTCCATCTATAGTTTGTTCGGCTACGTGAGGGAGATGGAGTACACGAGGAGCAGGTCCCTGCTCTCTCACTCAAGACTGATGATCCCATGATGAAAGAGGAACAATTAATATGCTCACAAGGCCTTCAACCTCAACCCCAGGGAAGCCAATGCAGCTCATGGGAGTAAATTCACAACCAAGGGCCTACCCAGTGAGCTAAGGGCCTTCTTTACTTTCCCTTAATATGTCAAGGAAGCCATTGGAGCTTATGGGCTGCCCGATGGCTACTCATCATGCCTGACAATAAACGTATAATATCTACCCAGGTTCCAGGGCTAGCCATCACCAATCTTTTGCCTTCAGCACTGCTGCTACCCACTTCTCACCAGCCATAGCTGGTGACCTCACCCAGCCCAGGAGAAACCTTGCTCCTCCCCCCACCCTGGCATCATTGCATTCAGCTTTGGGATTCTCCCCAGGACTTAGCTGCCTAAAACTGGAGGGTGAGGGAGTCAAACCCCAACTCTGGTCCTCAATATTTAGCCAGCCTCTGACTACTATGCTTCATTCCATCTAGGCATCCCCCAAGGCTTTGCTATCATAATCAGACTGCCCCTCTATCCTGCCATTGTATGCCTATCCTTCCTGGCCTTACTTTCTACTTCTTGCCCAAGGAACACTAATCAAATCAATATTACCATTGCTACTAGAAAGGGTGTGATAATCACTGTACCTCACTGTCCCTGTGCCTGTCCAGACCAAAGCTCCCTAGCCTGGCCACCACTCCCTGATGTGTGTTGTATCCCTTATCCAGATGTCATTAACGGCCTTGGGCCAAGGGCTATCTTACCTTTACCCCCAGCCTAGTACAATGTCAGGCTAGCATTAGGAACTCAATAAATGTTTGTTGAATGACTGATGGAGTACTACAAAGCAAATATGTTCTTAATGTAACCAATATCGGCTGACCAGAGATAATCATCAAGGCCTTTTTTTATAGACTAGGAAAGGGAGAAGCAGTCTGCCTGGGTCAACTTTACCTCTCTCGTTCAATATCTGGGAAGAGTACAACTCTCACAAATATTAAGGAGGAAAGTTGTGTCATTTTTACACACAAATGACAATATCAACCCACCACGAATCACATAAGATAAAAAGTTCTGAGCTCTTCCTAGCAGTGGAGATGAGTTGGCTCTGAACCATCCATACTCTCACCCGGTTGGTCAACCCTTCTGGTAAATGTCATGCTTTTGTTAAACAGCTGGCCAGCTCCACATTGCATGTGAAACAAAACCAAGCCAAATGTCCAATGCTAGGTTGGGACCTGAAGCCCTAGCATATGTTCTTTTATCAACGAACACTTGACTAAGACAGATTGAACCACGTCATAGCAATAAGGAATTTGCCAACTCCCAAGCTACTATTTATTACATGTACCATATCTATCCCTTTGGTTAAAGTAGAAAGGGCTGGTGGAAAAGTGGTAAGATATTAAAAAACTTGAGAGATAAGAAAGATTTTTTTAATGAACCTGCAAAGTTGCCTACAAAATATTTGTATTAAAATTTTTTTTTGCTATAATTTTGGAAGTAATAAAGATCTCACTGAGAAGATTCCTTTTCCTTAACTATATCATAGAACAGGGTTCCTAGCAGGATCATGGGATCAGAGAACAGAGCTATAGGAGACCTTGCAGACCATCTAGTCCAGCTCCTCATTTTCAACATTTTAGAACCAGGGGGCATTAAGTGACTTGTCCAAAGGCAGGCAGTTAGTGCCAGAGATAAGGCTTTAATTCAGAGCCAGCTCTTGTAATTCTTCCATAGAAGTTGGTATCACCCAGTCAGGAGCCTCTTGACCCCTGAAGACCTGTTCAGATACCAGTAGGGTAGCAGGCTTCTCACATTGCCAGAATTTCATTCCAGAAAAGGCTCTGAAACAGAAATCTTTGGAGGAACAAATGTTAATGAAAACTTATATGGCCTAAAAAACAATATTGTGTACTGTATAGAGCACCAGCTTTGCAGTCAGGAAGACCTGAGTTCAAGTCTTCATGACTGAAGCAGAAAAAGTTTTGGATTTAGAGTCAATGCCAGGGTTTCAATCCAGGTCAGGCTACCAACCAACTGCAATATTAAGCAGTCCTGTTCCTTCCCTATCCTCAGTTTACTGATCTTACAAAAAGAAGGGGATGGGAACTAGATGCCCCCAAACTTTCTTCCAGTTTGAAATTGAAGAGATTCATAGGGTGGTGGGGAGAAGGAAAGGGGCCAGAGCTACTTAACTTCTCATCACCCCAGACAGCTCTCTAAGTTGTAAATTACTGCTAACTTGGCATTGGCAGTAATGCAGGAGTCATCATAGGGATAAAATAAGAATTGCAGACAAAAGAAAGAGGAGTTTATTTCTGCTGTCCAATAGTGTGGGAATGTAGGTAACATGTTTGGCTTTCTACCCTTACCAAAACAAACAAACAAAGCCATGAGATATATTCCATAAATAGCAGGATTTCTAGCTAACAGTCAGTATAGATAGTAGGTTGCATAGTACTCATCCTCTTCCCCCATACCAGAAAGCAGCTAGATGGTTCAGTGGATAGTGTACTGGACCTGGAGTCAAGAAGATCTGAGTTCAAATCCTCCAGCCTTAGACACTTACTAGCTATGGGCAAATCACTTAACCTCTGTTTGCCTTAATCTACTAGAGAAGGACATAGCAAACCACCCCAGTAACTCTGCTAGAAAACTCCATACAGGGTCAGGACTGAACAACATCAATACCAGAAAGTGTCACATTTTTCTCCTCCTTTCTCTCTTTAGACTAATACTGTTTCTTGGAATTATCTGCAGATGGTTGCTTGTTCTTTTAAAAGAACCTAAAACACTTAGTGTCTTGCTACACCTTATTAACACATCCCATTCTTCTCCCCCACCCCCATTCTTTCTGCTTTCAACAGTTCAAAAAAGTCAGGACTAGGAGTCAGCATCAACTTGTTCTGTCTTTGAATTAGAAAATCATTATAAGGCTTCAACATTGCTCAGATTGAATTTAAAAGACAATGTCTATGAAAGTATTTTTCCAATGAAGAAAAAAATGCTGTCTTCCTTACTTTGAAAGCTCATACAGTAAAAAGCAGCAGCAGGCTGCCCCCCTTCCCTTGAGAGTCATAATCAATTGGGAACATTCCTAAAGGCAACAGGTAGACTGCTCAGAGTGGTCTCCAGGAGGCTGAGGTTAGCTGAGTTAGCCCAGGACTCTAGGGACTTGGGAAACTGGTTTACCAAGGGAAACTGGTACACACCGCAAAGCAGAAGGGAGAGTCCGACCCGGCCACCAGAGGGGAAGGAGGTGGTAAACCTGAAAACCCGAAGGTCTGGGAGGAAAGATACCACATATCACTCTGGAGAAAAGTGAAATGGAGATTAGTTGGCGAAGTAAATAAAGGAGGAGAGAAAATTGGGCGGGGGGAAGAGAGTAAAGGGGAGAGCGAACAAGTAAACAGGAAAAAGTAGGGGAGAAAGGATGGAGGAACAGAAAAGCATTGAATTCGGCTTCTGACTGCCAGGATTCCAAACCAGGTCTTGCTCCCTTACTACATGTAATCTAAAGCAAGTCTTGTTCCCTCCCTGGTCTCAGTTTATCCCTCTTACAAGAAGACGGGGATGGGGACTAGAAGACCCCGAGCCCTCTTAAAGCTCGGAATCCCTGGAGGTTCGGAGGGTGACGGAGAACGGGGAAAGGGCCAAAGGCAGGGCGAGAAAGGGGTAGGGGCATAGGGCAGCACTCACTGTGCGGGTCGCTCTTCTCTCGGATTCCGTCCACACGACCATCGGGATGGATGCGCAAGAAGAAGCCCCCATTCTTGCAATACAGCCGCTTGGGGTCCTTGAAGTGGCCAGGGGGAAAGGCGCCCCCGCTGCCTCCATCCCCGGACAGGGCCGGCAACGTGGTGATGCTGCCCGCGGCCATGCCGCCGCTACGGGACGGGCCTGGCGCCGCGGCCCGGGCCCCCCGAGTTGCCAGCCGCAGAGGGGCGCGGCCCCTCCCGCGGCCCCCCAGCCTCGCGGCCAGCTGGCTCCCGCCTTGCCCGCGGCCCCCCAGCCTCTCCCCCCAGGTCCCCTTGGGCTCTGCTCAGACTGAGGGGGGCCCCAGCTCTGGCTCCCGGCTTAGAGATCGCCGGCACCCCCGCCCCCTGCACCCAGGCCCCGAGGCCTCGGGCTCCGGGCACGAACACACAAACCCACTCAGTCCCACAGATACATACACACACACACACACACACACACACACACTCACACTAACATACTAGCACAGAGCACCTCCCACACCAACACAGTAGCAGACTCTCCCACTGATATATACAAACTCAGACAATCACAGACACGAACTTACTTAGACCAACACACACACACACACACACACACACACACACACTCACACTAACATAATGGCATAGAGTAATCCACATACACCCCAACACACTAGCAAGATTCTCTTCTACTAATCTACACAAATTCAGACCGACGATCACACACGAACTCCCCGAGCGACATACTCACATCACCGCACACCAACGCTAACACACCGACATTCACTAGCATACACAGGTTAACACAGTTACACCAACACACCAGTTACTCACCCTAGCACTCTCAAGTTAACACACCAGAAGGTACACACGCACATAGACTCACCCTAACAGAGAAACCTACACTAATGTACTCGAACCCATTTAAAATGAGCACACACCCTACAGCGACACTCCCCCACACTCAGGTTAGCACTCTCACGGAGCCGTAGTCACGCCCTCCAGCCAAGAACATACTCCCTAAGATCCACACTCTGACACACGCAATCAAGCCCCGAAGCCGGCTGTTGCGTCTTTTTCCCTCTCTTCTCAGCCCTTTCCCGGCTGGGAGGGGAGGAGGGGGCAGTCTCAGTACTCCGTGGGATTGGGGGTAGCCTCGGGGTCCAATGCTCTCTGGGCCAAGTGTGCGCCGGGCACGCCTCGCTCTCGTCTCCAGCCCCACTCACTCACTGCTAGCAGCAAAGAGAAGCCACTTCGCCCAGCCAGCCAAGGACGGAGGGGAGGCGCAGGGCTGTGTTCAAGCCTGGAGCCTGCGGTGCGGCGTCACTTCTCCTCCCTCCCCGCCCCCTGGTCCCGTCAGTCCGCCCCCCACTCGGCCTGGCCCCCCCTCGAGGATTGCCCCGTGGCTAGTCCCCGCTATCCTGCGCTGCCCCAGGGACGTCAGGGAACGCAGGCACTGCAGGAAAGTAACAACGGTTAAGACTTGGGCAGATCCGAACAAAGCGACCCCTTTGCCCTGGCCCTCTTTCCCTTTCCTCCGGCTTGGTGCACACTGTTTCTCCACTGGTTGAAACTTTCCTTTGCACCATGACTCAGCTTTCAAAGTCTGAACGCAGCTCTCACTCCAAGACTGCCTTTTCTCCCGCTCTATTTCAATCCAGAGAAACTACTTTGATGTCGAGCCCAGGTTTGATTCCCGTCCGAATGATTAGTGCTTCAGATAAATCAACGACCTAGCCTAACCTTCTCCCTTATTTTGCACTTTAGACGTAAAATTGTTTTGTCAGTGGCCACACAAGAGCGTTACTAATTATCCAAGGGCCCTTAAGCGATCCATTCCGGGAACTTCTGCCGGTCTTTTCCTCTATCCTTTGCCTCTGAGACTGTTTCCCCATCTATAAAATCGAGTTTTTTGAACGTCTGTGTGTATCATGAACTCCTTTCTCGATATGATGAAATCTACTGACCTTTCTCAAAATAATGTTTTAAAATACAAAACACAAAATACATAGAGTACAAAGGAAACCAATTATACTGAAATAAAGATGCGATTTTCCCCCCATACAAATTCACAGACATTTTTGGAGATTTGTAGACCATAGGTTAAGAATCCTTGGGTTACATTCTGAGGGGAGGGAAGGTTGGAAGTACCCACTTTCGGGATCAAAGTAGGGAATGGACCAGGTGGGGGGTGGGATGGGTGGGAGGGAAATATAAGCAGTCTGATACAATATATCTACTATGGTAATGTTTTGCATAGCTATACATGTACAACACGTACTGAATTACTTATCTTCCCAGAGGGAGTGGGTGACAAGGGAGGAAGGGAATGGATCTGAAATTCGAGGTTTTAAAATTAAATGTTTCAAATATATATAAATACTATTATTAATACCATTTTGCATGTAATTGGGAGATAAGATGTGCAGGCATTGGGGCACAGAGATTCACCTTGCCATAATGGCAAAGTCGAAGGGGGTATGGGAGAAAATATGGGAAAGAGCAGATTGGATGAGGGGATATCTTGTGGGACTGCTATTATGGGGTGGTGGGTAGGGGAAAAATGGGGAAAAATTGTAACTCAAAATCTGGCGGAAATGAATGGTGTAAACCAGAAGTTAATAAAGCATTTGTTAAAATTAAAAAAAAAATCCTTGGGTTAGAAGTACCTTTTTGATCTAAATCACTCCTCTTGCTGCTAAGAGGCTCTTTTTCTTTATTCAGTCTTGCATTGTGAATTCTAAGGTAATCAAGGGGGTATGTTCTGATATTTCCTTTTTAATTACTAAAACCAGAACATATCTCACATTAATTAATAAATTAGCTTATAGCCCTGACCCCATTTTGGTAAATAATTTTTGTTAATTAAACTGGAAAAAAAATATTTTCCCTTAATTTTTCTAACATTTGTCTCCCCCTATCAAATCCTCTATTTTACTAGCTTTAAAAAGACAACAAAGTTAGTTAGATTATCTTAAGAGTATAACCAACAATAACAAAAAAGAAATAATTATTTACAATATATATGCTGTGAGAAAGAGAAAAAAGTCACCTTTAACCATCACAACAATCACTGACTTTATGATTTAAGTCACTTTGGGGTTCAGCCCTCCTCTTTGTTTGACCTGGGGACTTCCTCAGACCTCAGCCAAGTTTTGAGTTTCTATATGCAATTTCTGCTTTGCCCAAAATGATGCTGGTCTCAGGAGTTCTGTGTGACCTCAAGGAAACAGACTGGGCTTCAAGAGGCAATACATTAACAAGCATTTATTAGGTACCTACTGTGTGCTATGAACTGTGCTAATGTTGGGGATTCAAAGAAAGGCATCATCTTGAGCTACTGTCCAGTTAACAAGCATTTATTAAGTACCTACTGTGTTCTAGGCACTATACTGTTAGGGATACAGAGAAAGGAACCATTCTTGAGCTGATATTTCAATGTAGCAGGTGTCCTTTCCAGCTTGTGGTTGCTTATGTCAATGGATTGGAGTTACTGGAAATCACAAACCCAAGCTAGATGGGAAGAACAAGATATTCCATCTCTTGGTTCCAGGTCTTTTTGCTGATTGTTTCCCCTGCCTAGAATGCTCTCCCTTCCTATCTCTGCCTCCCAGCTTCCCCAGCCTTCCTTCAGGTTCTAGCTAAAATCCTACCCAGTCTTTTCACAGCCCTCAGAATTCTAGTGCCTTCCCTCTGTTCCACATTTCCAGTTTAACTGTCTATAATTTCCGTGTCTAGTTGTTTGCATGTTTTCTCTCCCATTCCACGGTAAGGTCCTCCAGGGCAGGGACTATTTTTTACCTTTCTTGGTATCCCAGCATTTAGGACAGCGCCTGGCAAATAGTAGGCTTTTATAAATGCTAATTGACAATTGCCTGAGCATCTTTTAACAGTTCATTGGAAACAGTAATGAGTTTGTCTCAGTGTTTGATTGTCTTCAGATCTCAGATTTAAATACTTTGATTTCTTCTGAATGTATGTCTTTGCCATATTTCACTTTCTAATGCATTCTTCAGCTGAGATATCTTATGTTTCAGAGTTATTTTATCTGATTATTGAGTCTTTCCAATAATCTCTGCATGCAAATGTTTTTCAGAAAAACCTTCATCTTGCTTCAATTCTTAATAACACACTCAAGCTTCATTCCATCATGATTTCCCAATCTTAGTTCATGGGGCATCAGCTTCCTCTGAGTCAAATGATAAAACTCCCCTTGAATGAATAATCATACTACTAATACTGATAATAGCATTTATAGAGCACTTTAACATTTGCACAATGCTTTACATGTATTTTCTTTTTTATTTAATTTTCCTCAATTACAAATAAAATAATTTTTAATATTTTTTTAAGTTTTGAGTTCCAAATTCTATCCCTTCTTCCCTCCCTTCCTTCCTCCCTGAAATGGTAAGCAATGTGATATAGGTTATACATTTTCAATCATGTAAAACCTTTTCATATTAGTCATTTTGTGCAAGAAAACTCAAACAAGAAAGAAAAAAAGAAAGGAAGGAAGACATAAAGAAAAGAAAGAGAAAGGAAGAAAGGGGAAGATAGGAAAGGATGGAGAAAGGAAAGAAGGAAGAAAAAGAAAGGAAGGAAAGAAAGAAAGAGAAAATAGTATGCTTCAGTCTGTATTTAGACAACATCAGTTCTTTCTCTAGAGGTGGATGTCTTTGGGATATAGACCTAGCAGTGGTATTGCTGGATCAAAAGGTATGCACAGATTTATAGCCCTTTGGGCATAGTTCCAAATTGTTCTACAGAATGGTTGGATCAGTTCACAACTCCACCAAACAGTGTATCAGTGTCCTAGTTTTCCCACATCCCCTCCAACATCCAACATTTTCCCTTTTTGTTATATTAGACCATCTGCATCTTCTCTTTTTAGTCCTTACCAAAAAAAAAAAACAAAAAAAACAAAAAAAAAACTGTAGAGTAGGTGCTATAATTATCTACCCTTTACAGATGAGGGAAGTGAGACAGAAATTAAGTGACTTGCCCAAAGCTGACTCCAAGTTTATCATGCTAGCTACCTTAATCATGGACATTTGTCCATATTGATGACAGAAAACCGTTGTTTTTCTACATATCTTGATGATATTTTTAAATCAAAGTGTTGTGATCTAACTTGGTGGAATCATTCTGATCATCTTGTAGTTCTATTCCTGTCACAGTTTCATTTCCCAATGCTGATCCTTTGGAATTCAACTTCTTTTTCTCCAGCCCTGAATCCTTCATTTGGGAACACTCATCACTCATGTGTCCATCCAGGCCACAGAAGAGAATCATGTGTTTTTGTGTGTGCTGTTCTCCAGGTGGTTTTGCACCAATCTTTTGTGACCTTTGTTCTTTTAGTCTTTTGGGGTCACAAAGAGTCAGAAATGACTAAAATGACTAAACAATAACAATAACAATTGCACTAAGCTCTAGGGATAAAAAAAAATGCAAAAACAAAAACAAAAATCAGTCCCTGCTCTCAAGGAATCTGCAATCTAATGAACGGTTTTGTGTATAGTTCCATCTTGCAGTAGATTCTTTGTAAATTTTTCTTCAAATCTGCATTGGTAATTGACTTTCTGTCTTTCTTTAGCCCATACCCATGAACTGGAGCAGAGGTTCTTAACCTGGAGTCCATGAACCCCAAGGGGTCAGTAGAGAGGTATCATGGGGTCCATCATTTTGGATGGAAAATAATTACATTATTATTTTCATTAACCATTAGCTGAAAGTGAGCATTTCCTTCTATTACTTCAGAAGATGATTCTGACAAGGGGTCTGACAAGGCTCCTCTAGATTTTCCAAGCAGTCCATGGGACACAAAAAAGTTTTGAACCTCCACTCTTTGACTAGACTAGGTCAAGTCTTTCCAGGGCAGTAGGCTTAACATTTTAAAAAGCAGAAATAATCTTTTGGAAACTTAGGATATGTGATTATTTTGCTTCCTATCTTCAGATCCTGGGATTATTTGTTAAATATGTAGCTTATAGCAGCATATATGACCTATCAATAATTGATTTTCTTAAACCTGCTCTGCTTATCACACATGGCTCCATGATTCCTGTTAAGCCAAAATGGTGTTTAGGAGCAGGGGTAGAGAAAGGAGAAGTTATGGAAGGAGGGAAGAAGGAAAGTTACTTTCTGAAAGTTCCAATCTCTAATGGGGAAAAGTGGATAGTGGGGACTAGCAAAAACATTCATTTATTCCCATGTTTTCACTCAATATCATAAAATCTATCTAAAGACTTGAATAGGTTCTACTGTTGTAGTAGAATGGGGAGTGATTCTGAAATTTAAGGGCAGATCATCAAACCTCCCTCTGTTACCACAAGAAAGTCATTTATTTCTTAGGGACCTCACTTTCCTCAGTGGTGGTAATGGAAGGCAGTTGGATTTGATTCCAATACTAAATCCTTTTAGAGGCTTCTTTTGAAAGGATAGCAAATAACCATTTATTTCTCATGGAAATAAAATAATTTTTGAGGCTTCTTTTGAAAGGATAGCAAATAATCATTTATTTCTCATGGAAAAGAGCAACACATTGCTTTAACAGATACACAGTCCATATTCATCAAGGAGTAATGTGGATTCTCCAAGCAGTCCATGATCTCAATAGATAGAAGGGAGAAGTGAGGGAACAAGCATTATATCATCATCATCATCATCACCATCACCATCATTGTTGTTGTCATCATCATCACCGTTATTGTTATTATTATTGTTGTTGTTGTTGTTGTTGTTGTGTGTCTTGCCCAGGGCAACACAAATAGTAAGTGTCTAAAGCTAGATTGGAACTCAGTTCTTCCTGACTCCAAGCCAGTATTCTCTCCAATGTGCCTCCTAGATGCCTCTCCACTGGTGAAGACCATGACCAATCAACAACTCATCCCATGGGATTTTTGCCAATGTCTTCCACAGACATTATATGATGGATCTACCAAACATGCTGGAGTCTTTGAACATTTTGTGGATACCAGAGGAATCTATTCAAGGCAGCTAGGTGATGCAATATGAGTGCTGGGAGTGGAGTCAAGAAAATCTGTGTTCAAATCTTGCTCCAGACACTTCTATCTGTGTGTCTCATTCAAGTCTCTTTGCCTCTCTCAATTTCCTCATCTGCAAAATTGGGGGGTTAGACTCAAAAGTTTCTGAGCAACCTTCTAGCTCTAAATCTGTGTTCCTATAATTATAATTGGAAATTTTGAAAATGACGTCTTTTATGCCATGTAGCATCATTGGAAAAATATTAAAATATGGAGGTGGTTCTGTGTACTCTCAATTTTCAAATTCCCTCCAAGAATGTGAATTGTGAATCACTCTTTCCATGCTTTTTGTGTGAAGGAGGCAGCGTGGCACAGAGCATCAAAGCATCCTGGCCCCAAAATAATAGTCCTCTCAAACTCGACATGTACATAGCAGAATTCATTGACTCCCTAAACCCAACTTTCTTCAAAATGTCCCTAATTCTGTTGAGTCATGAGGACAGCTAGGCAGTGTAGTGGATATGGAGTGTTGAACTTGGAATCAGAAAGACTTGAGTTTGAATCTCGACCCAGACATTTACTCCACTGAAAACAAGAATTAAACAGTATCTGTCTTTCATAGAACATTTCTGTGCTGTTTTGACTCAGTAAGGATAAAACCCTTAATATGTACCAAGGAAAGATAGAGCTGGAATTTGGAAGTCAAACTGAACCAATGGATGAGGGTATAATTCTCTTATTCAGGCTACAGATGCCCAGTTTCTTCAATTGGTCTTAACTGACCATGAACTCAAGGTCTTTTGCCATTCTAATTGTTATCTTCCAGGATATCTCTGTGCTTCTTAAACTGTGGTGCTCAGTACTGAACATGAGATTGATGAAGGCCAAAGAAGGCAGATGCAGTGAGAATATCTCTCTCTTATTCCATGGCCATTCTTCAAGATCATTCTTCAAGCCATCCATCTTGGCTTCCATATCACACGGTTGACTCATACTGATCTTGCAGTCTGCTCAAACCCTGATAGCTTTTTCAGAACAAGTTTATCCACACCTCTATCTTATACCTGTGAAATTAGTTTTCTATATACAAATTTACTTCTACCCCTGTTCAATTTCATCATATTAGATTGAGCCGAGTGTTCTTATCCATTAAGATCCTTTCAGATCCTGACTATTATTCGCGGTATAACTTATCCCTTCCAGCTATATGTCACCTACAAGTTTCATGAACTTGGCAGCTATGCCTTTATCCAATTAATGGATAAAAATGCTCAACATCATAGGACCAGACAGAGATGCTATGGCATTCCCCTAGAGACCTCTTGTCATGTTGGTGTTAAACCATTAGCAACTATTCTTGAGTCCAAGCACCTAACTACATCTTTCCATCTTCTCCACAAGGAAGAGTATGAGATACTTTATTAAAAGCTTTGCTAATATCTTAGCAAACTATATTCACAACCTTCTCTGCATCTCCTGATTTGGTAACACTGGTAACTGGTTTCCTTCAGTAAGGAAATGAGAAGAGTCTGAAATGACCTGCTCTTGATGAAGTCATGCTGGCTTCACGGTTTTGTTTTCTACATCTCTTTAATCAGGGGCATCAAATTTGCCATCCCAACTCTCTTCAGTGGTCCTAAATCAATTGAGAACTGTTTAACAAAATAGATAAAAACACAATAAATTATAATATTCATTTGTGGCTAAGTCAATGTGCAACCTGCAGGGATCCTTATGTACTACTTACTGACCTTTGTTCTATTTGAGTTTGACACTATTATCTTTAATGATTTATTTTTAATATCTCAGAAAGAGACTTGGACTAGACAGATAGATCTGAAAGCCATTTATCATACAAATATTAATTGAACCAATGGAAATTGATGAGGTTGCCAAGAGAGAGGCTATAGAGAGAGAAGTTGCCCTAATTAATGGACACTCAGGTTGTTTCAAATTGTTATGTTTGTTTGCTACCACAAAGAATTGTGCTCTGAACACTTTGATATATGTCGAACCTTTTTTTTATGTCTTTGATTTCTTTGACTTAGTGGTATTGCTGAATAAAATAATATAGAAAAGCTCACCTCTTTTTGCAAAACTCCAAATGAAAATCTGTCATTACTGGACCATTTCATAGCTCCATGGATAGTATATAAACATACCTACAGCTCCTCCAACATTGGCTATGACCGTTTTTGTCATCTGAAATTTGTTTTAATATACATATTACTAATAACTATTTGGAGCATGTTTTCATGTGTATGTTTATAGCTGAAAATTTTTCTTTTGAAAACTTTATATCATTTGATCACTTAATTGGGGAATGACTTGGTGTTAAACATTTTGTCAATTCTGTGTGTTCTGGTGTTACTGGTGATATTTGATATAAATATTTTATCTTCTCTCCAATTTCTTTTCTAATTCTGTCATCACTGATCATTGATTTTGTTCATGATTTTTGTAGTCAACATTTTCTATTTTATCTTTCATGATCTTTGCTATACCTTATTTGCTTCATCATTGAAAGAAGTCCCTGATCACATTCTTTCCTTAGTTTTTCTATACCAGGCCTATCTCCATTTTGAGCTTATTCTTAGGAGCATAACATCATAGATTCAGAGTTTAAACAAACCTTAGAAAACATCTAGTCCAAATCAATCATTTTACACATAAAGAAAATGATCCCCAAAGAGATTACCCAATGCCACACAGGTAGTACGATCAGTAGTTTGATTTAAATTCAGGACTTTTGATTACAGAGCCAGTGAGTGGTCTTTCTATCACTGGTCCAATTCTATTTTTTTTTTTTACCAAACTACTTTCCATCTTTCTGCAATTCCAGGTTTTTTCCCCCAAAAGTCAATCTTGCCCCAATAATCTATATTCTTGGATTTACCAAACACTAGACTTTAGTTTTAAGTGATGTTATTTTCTTGCTTATCTATTATTGTCTGTTTATGTTTGTTATTTCTGGTGCCTTTTGTTTATATTTCATATTTTATTTGCTAATATAGTTTTCCTTCTTCCCCTACCCAGAGAGATGTCTCTTAAAACAAAGATCTAAAAGAGAATTTCAGGGAAACCAACCAACACATCATTTATGCCAGACAGCCTACAGCCCTAGATAACATTCCATAGCCATAGCTCCCCACCTTCACATGGAGGGAGGCACATTTTCTCCCTTTTTCTCTGAGACCAAGCTTGATGGTTATAATTATATCATGTTCAGTTTTATTTGACCATTATTTCTGCTTACATTGTCTTCATTTTCTGCGTCACTTTTTCTGGTTCTGCTTACTTTATTTTCCATCAATTCATACTTCATCAATACCTGAACTACATACTTCTCTGAATTCTTCATATTTGTTGTTTCTTACAATGAAGTAATGTTTGAACACATTTGTGTAGCCTGATTATTAAATCCATTTTCCAATTGATAGTATGAGATCTTCCTTTCTGTCTTTTACTTCTTTGGGGCATATGTCTAGCAATGGATTCAAAGGAAATGGACATTAGAGTCACTTTTTGAACATTAGTCTAAATTGTTTTCCAGAATGGTTAGACCAACTGATGGTGCCACTGATAGATAGAGGCTATCTTTAGCTCTTCCAGCATTGATTGTTTCTATCTCTGACAATTTTCTGGGTATGAAGATGAAACCTTGGAATCATTATAATTTGCATTTATATTGGTGAAATCTTTCTTATTTTTGCAATGTTGTGTTCCATTTTGACCAACTCTTTGTGACTCCATTTGGGATTTTCTTAGCAGAAATGCTGGAGCAGTTTGCCATTTCCTTCTCTAGCTCATTTGACAGATGAGGAAACTGAGGCAAACAGTGTTAAGTGACTTGCCCAGGATCACACAGCCAGTAAGTGTTTGAGGGCAGATTTGAACTCAGGGAGATGAGTCTTCCTAACTCCAAGCTTGGCATTCTATCCACTGCACCACTTGGCTTCCCCAATCTTTCTTATAATTGCTACCAATTTATAATTCTTTAGATGATGATATTCCTTAAAATGAAAAAAGGCATCACCTTAATTCAAGCTCTCATCACCTCTGGACTCCTGGTTGGAGTCTTCAAGGCTCCTTCTTCTCCAATCCCTCATCCATAGAGCAGTCAAACTTGTTTCCTTAAGCACAGGTTTGGCTGTCTCTCCTCTGTTCAGCACTCCATTTTCCCCCTGTTGTCTCTAGGATCAAATATAAATTTTGTCTTTTGACTTTTAAAATCCTCCACAACCTCCATTCCTACCCTTATTATACATCACCCTTCTCCTCATCATTCCAGTCCACCCCCTAGTTTAACTGGTCTTCTTGCTGTTGTTCCTCACAGAGGGTGCTACAGCTTCCATCTCTGTGCCATTACTATGATTGTTCCTCATGCCTGGAATGCTCTCCTTCCTCACCATCACCTAATTAGAATTGCCCAGTTTCTTCAAGGATCAGCTTAAACACAATCTTCTAAATTAGCAAAATCTTGACTAATCTCCCCAAACTGCAAGTGCCCTCCTTCCCTAAACAATCTTGTATTTATTTTCTGTTTATTCTACATGTACTTATGGATGTATATGCTGTCTCCTTTGATAGAATGCAAGCACCTTGAGAATGGGAACTGCTTAATTTTCACCTTTGAATCTCCAGTGCCTAGAAGGCTTCCTAGCACACAATATGTATTGATTATTGATATGCTTTGACCACTTCCTTTTGGCAATCAGAAAGGCATTTCCTTGTCAGCTCCATCTTTCAGGATCCCTCCCTTCCAATGACCATTTCTGGTGGGCATTGAATAATATAATATATAATAAGATGTATTATATGTAATATGATAAATAATATTATAATAATATATAACATATATAATATTGTATTAATAATATAATATATAATAATAAAGTAAGCAGAACCAGAAAAATTGATGCAGAGAATGAAGACAATACCCATCTGCTCCATGAAACTTTCCCTGATCTAGCCAGAAGTGTTTTCTTTGCTCTCTTTGGTTACTATGGGTCTTTAAGGCTCTCCTTTGCCCTCATAGTATTGATTTGTGCTCATGTCTTATCCGACACCATCCCTCCCCCAGGAGAATTTCAGTTCCTTGGGAATGGCTATTATTATTTTTCCTTCTTTCCTTAGCACCTTTTGCATCATGGATGACTAAAGTCAATATTTATGGAACTGAAGTTCCTCCCAGTCCTATGATTCTCTGATCCTTTCCTAATTCTTATTAAATCATGGGTGTTTTCCCAGAGAATTTTCCTGAGCAGACATCAGGCAGCACCCACAGCAGAAACCAAACTTAGAAGTTACATAAATCTGATTGCAAAGGTCAGGAGACTCTAGCCAGGACTTGTTTGTTTGCAAAGGAGTGAGATGAGTCCTTTTTATTCGTCATTGAAGAAGCATTAGCTGCTGCCGATGGGCCAAAGTGTACTGTGCACTCAGCCAGACCATGACTTTGTTTCCGCCCTTCTCCAGCCATTGACCTTGAGCCTGACCTCCAGAAATCAGCTTGCTAGGGTGTAAAGAGCTATTTAATCTGTGCAGTCAGGAGGGCCTTCCCAGGAACATCTGAGCTATGGAAACATCCTCTTCATGGCAATTATTGTCAAAGTTAGGATCTCTGTCTTTGTCTCTGTCTCTGTCTCTGTCTCTGTCTCTGTCTCTGTCTCTGTCTCTGTCTCTGTCTCTGTCTCTCTCTCTCTCTCTCTCTCACACACACACACACACACACACACACACAAAATAAAATTTAAGAAATAAAGACTAATTTTTTAAAGGAGAAGCAGAGTTGACAAGACCTAAAAATCTTCAACATTTTCAAAAGAGATAAATCATCCTTTATATAGGGGCTAGACCCATGATTTCATTGGTATAGACATCCCAAGCCAAGGAAACTCCCTCTAGCAATGCAGGTACCCTACCTCCTCTTAGGAAGTTGCTTAAAACACAGAGAAGTTAAGTGACTTGCCCAGGGTCACACAGGTAGAGTGTGTCAGATATAAGACTTGAACCATGGCTCCAAAGCCAGATCTTTATATTACCACTCTCCTGTAAGGAAGGAAGGTGTGTTCCATTCATGGAACCTCTAAAACAGTATAAATTATACAGAGTGTATTGGTTTTGAATTTGCTGTTTTTGTACCTGCTGCCTAGTAACCTCAGCTTTCAAAAAGTAGAGGAAGAAATGGAGGGAATGGTGACTGTGGATTCCTTTATGCCAACAAGACAGAGCTGGTGCTGAAGTAAAGGAGGGAGGAGCTGGCTCCATCATTGGTACAGTGGAACTGGAGGGTGAGAGGAGTGGCAATGGGGTCAGACTGCCCCCTCTAAATTTGGGAAGCATATTTCCCAGAATTCAGAGGAAGGAGAAGTAGGAGCATTTAGCTACCTCAAGAGGCTGTTGTGAAGAAGGCACTTTGCAAACCTCAGAGTGCTATGAAATGATGAGTTTTTATGATCATGGTCATTTTAGGGATGAGAAGTTCTTAATCAAATTCTGAAGATACAAATAGAAATCATTCTAATGAGGACAATGTAAGAAAGAGACTTACGTGGATGCATAGGTCTTATGGGCAAACAGAAATTTTAAAAATCACAGGATCATGAATTAGAGCAGGAAGGAACCTTCAAGGCTCCTGATTTTACAGATGAGGCCACTGAGGCCCAGAGAAGCCCAGAATCTTCCCCCAGGTCACACAGCCCGCCACAGTTTCCATGACTGGACCCAGACCTGGGTCTTCCTGATTCCAAGTCCAGCATGCCCTCCTCTATGCCATGTAGCTCATTCACCACAGGACAAAAGAAGGAGCTTTAGACGGGAGCCCAGACCAAAGGGCAGTGCTTTTACTAAACAAGCTACTTTGGGGGATTCACAGTTTTACATGAAGTCCTTTCTTTGGTCTCTTGAATATGAAAATGTTCATATTCACTGATAACTGTTAAGTTCATAATGAAATATACATTACATATTATGAATGTAACATTTATATACATACATGTACAAAATATGAAAGTGAAGGCATGGAATGGAGAATGGAGTATGCATACAAACACATGGCATGGTCCATTTTTAACAACACTGAAGTTCTGAATAAGCTGATGTTGGCAGGGGAAGCTAAGGACAACAAAAAGTGTTAGAATAATCTGCTTTAGTGAGGAAAAGATGTGAATGAAAGATGGGCTAGAATCAGAGCTTCCCAAACTTATTTGACCTGCTGCTCCCTTTTCACAAAAAAGAGAATTATTCAGCACCCCCTGGAAATCTACTTTCTTTAACCCTTTAACGTTTTTGTTTTGTTTTAAATTTGTATCATTTAAAAAAAATACCATCCCCTGGATCATTCCACCCCCCCCCCAGGGGGAAGTATCACCCACTTTGGGAACCTTTGGTAAATCTTCTGTTTATGATTGATGGTAATGGAGATGAAAAGAAGGCAGAACTATCAACTTTCATTTTAACTTCCTTACAAGGGACAATAATCTTTCGACTAGAAAGATCAGAGATTGATCATAGGATCACAGATTTAGAGCTGAAAGGTACCTTAGTGGTCATTTAGCCCACCCCCCTCATTTTACAGTTGAGGAAACTGAGGTCTGAAGAAATGAAATCACTTGCCCCAGTTCACAAAAGCAGTGATTGACAGAGACAGGATTTGAACATGGGTCGTACGACTCCAAATCCAGCACACTTTTCACAGTACCATCCTGCCTCTCAACAGAGGTGATTAAGAGGCAATTGAAAACGAAGATAGACAGTAAGAAAGCACTTAACTGCCCTATATCCAAATAAATAAATTCACCAAACATTTATTAAGTGCCTATTCCAGGCATCATACCAAGGGCTGGGAATGCAAAAAATAAATAAATAAATTCAAGTCACAGACTCAGATAAATTATATTACAGGGACTGAAAAAACTGGAGGATGTGATTGCCGATGTACAGGTTGGTGATATTTGGAAGGTTATGAAGAATAAATTAGAGGTACTACAGAATTGGAGAAATGTTTTTATTTTTTAAAAGGGAATGTAGAATATAAAAACTAGGCTAATGTGCTTAATTTTCTTCTTAGAAATATCCTTGAACATGAAGGAGTTTGCAATGTAACCTCTTGAAAGAGATCCCAAAATAAAAACTCCCAGGAATATTATAGCCAGATTCCAGAGTTCTCAGGTCAAAGAAATATTACAGACAACTAGAAAGAAACAATACAAATATTGTGGAACCACAGTCAGGATCACACAAGATTTAGCAGCTTGCACATTAAAGGAGTGAAGGGCTTGGAATTTGATATTCTAAAAGTCAAAGGAGTATAATTCTTCAGAGTTGGGGGAGAGGCATGGATAAATTGGTACTTAATGAAATAGAGGGCTTTCAAGCATTCCTGAAGAAAAGTCCAGAGCTAAATAGAAAATCTGACATTCAAACACAAAACTCAAGAGAAGCATAAGAAGATAAATATGAAAGTGTAATCATAAGACACAGAATAAGGTTAAACTGTTTACATTCCTATATAGGAAAATGATACATGTAACTCCTAAGAATGTTATCATTATTAGAGCAGTAATAAGGAATCTACATAGACAGGGGGCATAAATATAAATAAATTATGTCAGAACGACCTCCAAAAAAATGAAGGGATAAGAAAGCAGGATGCACTAAGAAAAGGGGGAAAGGAGAGGAAGAATACACACACACACACATACACAGTGTGCATGAAAGAATTTTACAGTGGAGGGGAAAATGGAGGGAGTTGCAGGCAATGCTTGAACCTCACTCGTATTGGAATTGGTTCAAAGAGGGAAGAATGTGTAGACACTCAGATAGGTACAGAAATCTATCTTGCTCAGCAGCAAAATAGGAGAGGAAAGGGATAAAGAAGTGGGATGATAGAAGACAAAGCAGATTAAGGAAGGCAATAGTCAGGAGCAAAACAGACTCTTGAGGAGGACAGGGTAAAATGAGGGAAAGAAAATAGGATAGAGGGAAATATACAGTTGATAATCATAGCTGTGAATGTGAATACCATGATCTCATTCATAAAACAAAAATAGAATGGATCAGAAACTAGAATTCAACAATCTATTGTTTATAAGAGACAGCCTTGAAACGGAAAGACACATAGAATTAAAATAAGGAACTGAAGGAGAATTTATTATGCTTCAGCTAAAGTAAAAAAAGGCAGAGGTAGCAATCATAATATCAGACTAAGAAAAAGCAAAAATAGACCTAATTAAAAGAGATAATCAGGGAAACTGAATTTTGTTAAAAGTTTCCAATGAAGTAAAATAAAAAATGTGAAAGCAAGTTTTTCTATTAAAGGCCTCATTTCTCGAATGTGTACTGAGGACAGAACTGAGTCAAATTTATGAAAATGAGTCATTTCCCAATTGATAAGTGGTTAAAGGATACGAACAGGCAGTTTTGCAAAGAAGAAATCAAAGCTATCTATATTCATATGAAAAATGCTCCAAATCCTTATTGATGAGAGAAATGGAAATTAAAATAACTCTGAGATACCACCTCACACCTATAAGAAATGACAAATACTGGAGGGGATGAGGGGAAAATAGATATATTAATGGAAGTGGAGCTGTGAATTGGTCCAACAATCCTGGAGAACACCTGTGCATACTTTTTGACCCAACAAAACCAATACTGCTTTGATCCCAAAGAGATGAAGGAAAAGGAAAAGGACCCATATGCACAAAAATACTTACAGTAGCTCTTTTTGTGGTGACACAGAATTAAAAACTGGTGGGACATCCATCAACTGGGGAATGCCTGAACAATGTGTGGTATATGATTGTGATGGAAATGATAAAGGGGATGGTTTTGGAGGAAAAAAATGGGAAAACCCATATGAACTGATGCAAATCAAAGTGAGCAGAACCAAGAGATCATTATACACAGTAACAGCAATATTGTAATGATGATCAACTATGCAGGACTTAATTACTTGGATAAATACAATGATCCAAAACAATTCTAAAGGACTCAAGAAAAAATATGCTATCCACCTTCAGAGAGAGAACTGATGAACTCTGAGTGCAAGTTGAAGTATAATTTCTCACTTTATTTTTCTTGCCTTTTAAAAAATGACATAACTAATATGGAACTATGTTTGCCATGATTTCACATATCTAATGGGTATTATGTTGCTTGCTTCTTGGTGGGTGGGGCAGATGATGAATGGAGAGAGAGAATTTGGAACTCAATTTTTAAAAAATGTTAAAAGTAAATAATTAATTAAAATTATTAAATGTTTTATAAAAACACAAACTGAAGAGGTTTTCCACAAAGGCTAAATGTCTACTTGTAAGTGACATCATCAAGGGAATTCTTGATCTGATTTGAATTGAACTGGATAGTCCCTGAGTTGCTTTTCAACTTGGAAGTTTTGTGATTCTGATTCTGTGATTTTACTCATTTTAAATGATCTTTACTTATCATTAAAACTGGTTTGAAAATACCAATAATAATGGATGCTAGTATCATGTATGGTTTAAAAGGATAAACTCACATTCCTTAAAAAAACTATTCATTATTTCAAGAATGAAATGTTAATTAACATTAATTCTCAGGAGGCTCTGCCCAAATTATCCTGAAATAGGAAGATTTCTGACATTTGTAAAATCCAAGACCTAATTCTAATTTTCCTTCTACAAATTCCACTTAATGGGAACTCTAATGAAGGCAAAAGCATTGACCTAATACATTTTAGGAATAAATGTGTGATCCAAAACCCAATCAAGAAATTCTCTAATCATTCTTTCTTGCTCTGAAAATAAAAGTGTTTGATTTTTAGTTAGGATTACGTAGATTAAAAAGAGTCAGAAATGGAAGTGAGCAGTATAATCACAGCACCTAATAATAACAAAACTAGGACTGAGGTGGCCAGGTAATTAGTGGATGGAATGCTGGGGCTGGAGTTAGGTAGACCCAAGTTTAAATCCAGCCACAGACACATCTTGTCTCTGTAATGCTGGGCAAGCCACTTAACCACTCTCTGCTCAGTCTCCTCAACTATAAAATGAGGATAATAATAGCAATGACCTCCCAGGTTTGTCATAAGGATCAAAATGTGATACTAGTTGTAAAGTTCTTAGCATAGTGGTAAGAACTAGGCAAAGGTAGTTAGATGGCTCAGTGGATAGAACACTAAGTTTAGAATCAAGAAAACCCGAGTTCATATTCAGTCTCAGACACTTACTAGCAATGTGGCCTTGGGCAAGTCACTTAACCTCTGTTTGCCTAAGAGTAGCTAGGTGGCTCAGTATATTGAACACTGGGCCCAGAGCTAGTAAGACCTGAGTTCAAATCTGGCCTCAGATAATTACTAGCTGTGTGACCCTGGGCAAGTCATTTAACCTCTGTCTGCCTTAAACCACTAGAGAAGGAAATGGCAAATCAGTGTAACATTTTTGCCAAGAAAACTCCATGGATAGTATGGTGCACAGGGTCACACAGAACCAGACACAAATGAACAACAGGAAGCGCCATATACAGGCTATCTGTGTTACTGCTTTTTATTTATAACACTGTAAACTTTGTAAAGCACTCTCTATATCATCTTATTGGATCCATTATATTCTTAAGCAGTTATGTGAAGGGCTGAATTTGAATTTCACCGGCTCCTTTTATGTAGCCCATTCAAAGGTCGCCTTCTTCTTTCCTTCCTTCCTCTCTGGCCCCACTCTTCTTGGAAGCAGCATCAATGTGAACTCCTATTCACCTCACTGATATTAGGTTCTGCTTATGACATCAGTGTGTAGCCAGAGAAGCATTAGTCACACCATGTGTGAGGTCCTGTCTACACTTCAAAATAAAGACTCCATCACACTTGTGATAGCCATCTATTTTTTCTCCATGCTGGAGGAATGTTAATTCCCTGGTGGGAGAAAGGGGAGATGAAAAACAAGATGGAGAGGGGTGGAAAATTTACCAGAACACCCATAAATCAAGTAAGGTCATGACTTCAGACGTGTGCAGGAGTCAGTGACTGGAATCAGCTTGGTCCCAGTGCTTTCAGATTAGACTTTTTTAATTAAGTGACCAAAAAAATGAGATCGTGTAGTTGATCTGTAAGTGGATTTGTTTTGTAGTCAAAAGGCACTGCTCTCATGCATAAAGAATGAAAGACTATTAATTCCTCAAATTACAAAAGGAATTTATTGTAAAATTTTGTTTAAAGACATCACAAAACCCCTGTCATATTCCCACCAAAAGCAAATGGAAGGTCCCTGAAAAGAGCTAGATAAAATAACAGAGAAGAATGACGGGGCTGATGATACACAGAAGCTTATGCTTTAGTAGTTTTCCATTTGTTTTTTTTTAAAGGATGACTATGTTTTTTATTTGTGTTTGTTGTCATTTAGAATAGACATCCCCTACATGACTGTAGTCACCTGCATCGTGTTCTTTGGGTTCTGGTCGGTTCATTTTGCTTCACTTAATGCAAAGTTAAAGAACCCTTTGAGATACAAAAGTGAACTCTTCCCTAGTAGGACAGAATAATAAAAATATTTCATGAGAGCTAACCATGTTTTTACTATATGAAATATAGTAAATATGAAATATAGTATTTTATAGTATTATAAAATATAGCATTTTATAGTTTTATAGTAAATATAAAATAGAGTAAAATAAAATATAATATAAAAATCAGCTTATGAACAATCTGAGATTTTATCCAAATCTTAAGAAAAATATTCTTATTTATAAATGACTTTGGAAATTACCATAGTAGTAGTAGGTAGAATGTCACTCTGGTACTTCTGGTATTGGTCCAAATACATATGGCACTTTATATTTTTATTCAGTTTGCAAAAAACCCAAGGGAACAATGATGAATGTGGAAAAGATGAAAATAATAATGATGACAAAAATAAATGCACATCTTTATTTGAATTGAAAGAAATATATAAAAATTCCCAGAAAACACATATTTATTTGTGTACTGCTTTTTCACTGTATGCTATTGTACTGGTCTTGGAAACCAGAGGTTTTTTGTTTGGTTTTGTCTTGTTTTTTGGGTGTTTTTTTTCCCCATAAGCTTTGATTCATTAAATGGAAGTAAGAGAGAAAGAAGGGATAAGTATCGAACTCCATCAGCCACATATCTGTTCCTGGGCCCCAAGAGGTTCATTTCCCAGGTACTCATCAGGTTTGTCCAGCCAAGCAAGGGGATCTCACACTTTTTCCAAGCTGGAAGATCAGGACTGAATATGTCCAGCCTTCTTTTCTTGACTACTCTTTTTTTAGTCTCTCTAGAAGAAAAAAATACCCAGAAGGATAGAACCATTCAGTCCAGGTCACTTGCTGCTATTGTGATTAGTCAATTTCCAATGAGTCCCCAACCCTGAATTCACGCTCTTGGCTAAGTCCATATTAAATGTGTCCAGTATATGCAAAGATCTTTAAGTCAATAGGAAAGGTAGGACTTATTTTAACCTCTTTGGCTTATATACCTTAGTGAGTACATAGATAAATCACTAAACTGTACAAAATAATACAATATGGCTATAGACATATACACATATACACACGACACACAGATATATTTATACATATTCATATGTGAACATGTATATACATGTATAGAGAGAGAGGGAGTAAAAGATAGAAGCTATCATGGACAGTATGTACATAGACACAACAATACCTGGGTGTGTGTGTGTGTGTGTGTGTGTGTATTACATACACATACATATATAGTTCAACTGACATTACAACATCAGTTGCTGGAGAAAAAAGAAATCTATGCCATCTGTCATTTTAATCAGCAATTTACTAACCACTTCCACAGCTAGTATAGGTACCATTAAGTCTCTTTTGGACTCAAATATATGAGTTAATTATTAACTTTCTTAAGATAGTCTATAAACTTTAAAGTTATATTATATAGACCAGAGCACTTACGTACATATATTTTACATATTGTAATACTGAAATAGCATTGGTGACTTCATTTTGCCTCTATCCATAATTTTGTGAAGTTAAGTTTCAAAGTCACCAGAGTTTGGAGAAATCATAAGATTGTTCTCTCTCCCTCCACCCCTAATAGTCACTTGACTTAAAGAATGTCATGAAACTACCCCCTTTTCCCTCTCTCCTAGTGTCTCCTGGTTGCCTCCAATCCCCTCCAGCCAACCCTCACTTCACCTCATTGTCTCCTCTTCCAATTTAAAAAAAAACCTGGCCTTTTAACCCTTTCAACCTATTTTTCATTCTCTCCAAACTGAGTAAAAACAAAGTTCTGGACAATTGGCTCCCCAAATTCCTAAGCCCTGTTTGTTTTAGAAGTATATTCACTGTTAAACAAAATGTTGGTCTGCAGAGTACTTGGTTTTATTAGACTGTAACAGATCACATATGCATTTCCTTGTCACTTTAGAAGTATGGGTTATATGTGAGGGTATCCTATATTTATATCAGTATGACATATTAATATCTTTTTGTTGCTGTTCATTTTTCAGACACATCTGACTCTTCTTCCTCCTCTTCCATGTTACTGAACAACTGATTCATAGATATATTGAATAAGCTAAGTCAAACAATGTTAGAGGTTCTGAGAGGTCACCTAGTCCAATCCCTTCATTTATAGATTACAAAATTGAGTCCTAGAGAATGACTTGTCAGCAGAGTATCCAGTGGTAGAGAAAAGATTCAAACCCATATCTTCTGGCTCCAAGTCCAGTGTTCTTTCCACTATAATAGTGGAAACACATCCAACATTCTTTGAGTACCAACTACATTCAAAGCCTGCCTTTGATGCTTACTATAATTAGAATGCTGTACCTGGGGTCATGCAGACCTGAGTTCAAATCTGACCTTAGGTATTTATTAGCTATATGACCAGGCAAATCCCTTAACTTCTATGTGCCTCAGTGTCCCCATCTGTAAAATGAAGATAATAACAGAACCTGCCTTCCAGGATTGTTATTAGGGTCACATGAGATAGTATTTATAAAATGCCTTGCAAACCTTAACATGGCTATATAAAAGATGACTATGAGAATTATTATGAAGGAGTTTATAGTCTAGTAACCCTTTATAAATCTGATTGATTTGAACCACAGGAAATACTTTCCTCTCCCCTGAGTCATCACCCAAGTCAACAGTATAGCCATAGTAGAAAAAATGTAAATTTCAGGATGGATCAGGATTCAGGATGACATGAAAAATAATGTGGAAACTTTTGGTCTTAGAAGAATTCATAAGATTTTTACCTTGATAGCTCCTTGATATTCACAGTTATCTAAGCTAAAATAATATCTTTGTTTCCCATTTGAGATAGCGGAATTCTTTTACAAGATACAAATACTTGCATCTTTGTTGCTGACCAATGACAGAATAGACATAGACCAGTAGCCTGGAAAAGCACTTCCTAGAAGGAAGCATGCCTAACCAAGGTTGGTAGGTACAGTTCCAAGAGCACCCAAATAACCCACAATCACAAACATGTCTGAGTGGTCAGAATCACTGGATCAATCTGACTTCCTAATTTCTGATTACCTAGTAGAGGTACTCTCAAAGAGGGACTACATCTGAGAAGCTGAAGGCACTGGATTTACCCCCAGTTTCTTTGGAGTGGGTTCAAACCCCTCCAGTACCATCATGTGGGTTTTTTAAAGCAATTGGGGTTAAGTAACTTGCTCAAGGTTACACAACTAGTCATTATTTTTATGTGTGGGTGCTCATTTTCTGAGGCCGGATTCGATCTCAGGTCATCCCAACTCCGAGGCCGGCGCTCTTACTCACTGTGCCACCTAGCCGCGTCGCATCATGTGGATTTTAAAGCAAGCTAGATGGCACAGTAGACACATTTCTCAGCCCAAAATTCTCTTCCAATTCTACTCTAAAATTCTCAGCCAAACCAAAATGATATCTGGGTGGGATTAGGCACTTGATGAGAATCATAGACTTTCCCTCTAGGCAAATAGTGAATTATTTGACAGGGATAGGAGTGCCCTTTGGGAATGCCTTGGAACAAGTTTCTCCTAGACCGGGATTCTTAATCATTGTGTGTGTGTGTGTATGTGTGTGTGTGTGTGTGTGTGTGTGTGTTTGTGTGTGTGTGTGTGATACACTCCTTTTGGCAGTCTGGTGATGTCTATAAACCTCACCTCAGAATAGTATTTTAATGCATAATATAAAATGCATAGCATTATAAATTAAACCAGTTATATTGAAATGCAGCTATTAAAACATTAAAGTGTCAAGGTCAAGGATCCCCTGAAATCTGACAACAGACTCCTGGGGTAGATGGAGTCTGTGGAACCCACCTTAAGATACCCTAGTTTATTATTGCTGGTGAGTGAAAAGTTCGATTTGAAAGAAGAGGAGAGGGGATTTTCCCAGTGCATTCTTACTTCCTTCCCATTTCACTTTTTCTATTCATTGCTACATGTGGGGTTGTTAAAAAAAATTAAAATAAAATATTTACTAGTATATGTGGAGCACCAGACTTCACCCATCATATGGGCATTCCACGAAGTTCCCTCCATGCTCATCCTTCCCATCTGTATTACATGTGGGTTACATTTGTATAGCAAAATGTTTGTGTTTGTTCAGTTTTAAAAATTCATAGCAATAAAAAGGAAATATCCCTTCCTGCCCCCCCCACAACAAGATCACAGTGTAAAAATAAAATGAAGCAAAGTGTAAAGAACAAAGAAGGTGACAATCCCCCTATTGCTGGCTTGCTCAGACCACAACTAGACTATTGAGTTCTCTTCTGGGCACTACATTTTAGGGAGAAGGATGATTAGTAGAGATGTGACTGAGACTGGAGTCTATGCCATATGACTCTTAGCCAAAGAGCTGGGAATGTTTAGCCTGGAAAAAAGAATTTGTGGGAGGACAGCTAGCTGTCTTCAAGTATTTGAAGGGTCATCATCAATCAGTGATCAAAAATTTTTAAGCACTTACTGTGTGTCTCACACTGTGCTAAGAACAGGAAGATTGTTGTTGTTCCTCCATCCTCAAAGAAGACCAATGGCTTTGGGAAAGTGATGTCTTGACTTGCAAGTGAATTGGATTTAAGTGAGGCATAGCTGGGCAGAATCATCAGCCTCACTGTTCTCCAGAATCATCTGAATCTAGTGTCAAGACATAGGTCAAGACAACCGGCCATGGTTCCTGCTAGGAATATAAACGCAGAAACACAGATCTTGTCCTGGGGGAACTCACAGTCTACTGGGGAGACAACATGCAAACAACTATGTGCATGAAAGATGCACACGGAATAAACGAAAGGAAATCTCAGAAGGAAGGCACTAGTAGCTAGGGTGGGAGTAGGGGCAGGGAGAGAGCAGGAAAGAGGGTTTGGACTTGTTTGCTGAGTGTAATCGATGTAACGGGGGTTGAAAAGAGAGAAGTTTTTTTCTTTTTCCAAGTCATTCGGGAATTTCCAGAGCTTTTGACCTCTTCCATATGTCTCTGCTCGCATCCGCCCGGCTGTATTGCTCAGCAGGCGCCAAACACCTCAGGATCGCTGATGGAGCTAAGACTGAGCTGACCCAGCCCTTTCCCTTCCTCACCCCCCCACCCCGACCCCAGGCTCTGCTTAATGATTTAGTCGCCCTACATTCTGATCTACTTTTTGTTTTCACTCTTATTTCTGGTATTTATTTTTTTAGCCACTGAGCTCCTTGAAATTAACTCTGCAGACTAGCACTTTATGAAAACATTGACCCAAAGGCAGAAGTGTGTACATAGTCCTCTGTTTATAGATTTCAAATCACATTAGAAACATAAAGAGGGAGAACCAATGGAATCATCAAACAGAAGGTCCTATAGTGATGACAGATCTCTTGCTATTTTGTGTGACTCAGAGAGGAAGACACACTCTCACACAGACACACAGACAGACAGACAGACAGACACACACACACACACACAGAATTCTTCCAACCAACAGTCTGTCACAGAAGAGATGTCAGGGTAGAACTTTTTTTCTTATTGAATCATTTTTCTGTCATGTCTAACTCTTCATGACCCCATTTGGGGTTTTCCCAGCAAAGATAATAGAATGGTTTGCCATTTCCTTCTCCAGCACATTTTACAGATGAGGAAAGTAAGGCAAACAGGGTTAAGTGACTTGCCCAGGGTTACACAGCTAGTTAGTGTCTGAGTCTGAATTTGAACTCAGATCTTCCTGATTCTAGGACCAGCACTGTGCCACCTCATTGCCCCATAGAACTTAGAGATATCCATGTTTTGATTTAGAAAATATAGTGCCACTATGATTTTTAAATAGCTTCATTAAAGAAATATGAGAGGATATCTCTAACCCACCCTTTACAGAGGTGGGAGGTAGGCAGGTGTTACACACTGAACATGTTTTCAGACTTTTTCAATGTATCAATCAGTTGTACTGATTTTTTTTTCCTCTTTAAAAATACCATTTGTTTTATGGGATGGTGCTCTGGGACAGGGAGGGAGAGGGCTACTTGCAACAATTACAGTGATGTAAGAAATAGAAGACATCAATAAAAACTTACTTAAAAATTACTTCAGAATGACAGAATGAAAGAAAGACAAAATGAAACATAATAATCCCCTTAAATCATGGGTTCTTAACCAAAGGTCTATGAAATTAAAAATATTTTTTAATAACTGTATTTCAATATAATTCACTTATTTTATAAATCTATGTATCTTATCTCATACATTTAGTAATATTATTTTGAGAATTGCTTCAAAGGCTTCACCAGATTGTCAAAGGAGTACACAATATAAAAAGAGCTAAGAACCATTTTTTTTTTATAATTCAAGTACTCTTTTTCTTTGAAGACTAGTGAATTCAAAGTCAGGAGAACTGCGTTAAACTACTATAAAACTTTGATCTTGAAAAAGTCACACAATGTCTTTTAGCCTTATTTACTCATCTATCAAATGGGAATAATAATGCAGTTAGGTAGTACAGTGGACCTGCAGTCCTGGCCTCGGGGAGTTTATAATCTAATGGTGGAGACAACAGGCCACCAACCATGGTCACACAAACTCTCTGTAGAAGAAAGGCACTAGCACTAAGGTGGATTGGGAAGAGCTCCCTGTACAAGGTGAGATTTTAGCAGGGACTTGAGATGAGGAGGGAGAGAATGCCAGGCATGGGGGACAGCCAATGAAAATGCATGGACTAGAGGGATGGAGTCAAGAATTAAAATCCAACCTTAGATTCATCCTAGATGTGTGAACTAACTTTTGTAAGTGCTATTTGCCTCAGTTTCTTCATTCGTAAAATGGGGGCAATAATAACATTTACCTCCAAAGATAACAATCTTGGGTCAAATGAAATAATATTTGTAAAGTGCTTTGTAAACCTCAAATGCTACATAAATGCTAGCTATTATTATTACCATTGTTGTTATACTGCATACCTTACAGGGTTGTTGAGAGATAATGTGTTAAAGCATTACTATTACTATATAGATTACTATTATATAGACCTTCTTACAGATATTTTAATTACTATTATTATAACTTTAAAAGAAAGGGACTAGAATCTTGGGGACTGACAAGTACCACCATGGCTGATGGAATCTAATCTCTCAGTGGCACTGAGATCCCTGAGAGAACTTTTTTCTCTGAGGATACTTGGAGAGTTAACTATTATTTTTGAGCATCTGAAGACATATTTTGAGATGACTGAGTTTAACTCTCATTCTGTGCCAAAGATATTATGATAAGAATTCCAAAGAGACCTTATCTGACCTCTTGAAAAAACTGAATTGTTCATCTATGATTCTGATGTTTTGAAAGGTGTAAGCAGATACTGTTGATGATGAGAGGTAACCCTGTTTGTAACTTTTCTCCTACGTTGGAGTATTTTCCTGTTTCTTTATTTTTGGTTATTGCAGTCAAATGTTCTATCCTAAAGCAATGTCCCCTGGTCCTAGTGGTGGTCATTTTAAATAAATAATATGGCCAGTAATATTGATTTTTGTCTAAGTCTATAGATTCAGGTTGGAGATCAAGAAAAAAGAGAAATCTTATTGGAAAATGTATTTCTCTAGTCTAGTGGGGAGATTATTCATTAAAGATTTTTTTCCTTCTAGGCAATTTCTGAACATAAAGGAAATGGAATAAAAAGAGCATTATTAAACACTTAACTACTTGCAAAGCACTGTGCTAAGTGTGGGGAATATAAGTGAAAAATTGAGACAGCTCATGTTTTCAAGGAGATCCTATTCTAATTAGCAGGGACAACACATGCTCTTTGCAGAGAAGAATAACTTTGCTCAAGGAGAGGGGCAAAATAAACAACAAAAAGAAGCCCCTCAAAAACCAAGCATGGACCCAAGGCTAAGAGATCTCAAGTGTCTTGTTTTTCAGCATCTGATTTGCATGCAATTAAGATGAGGACTTTAAAGCTAATGTCTGGGGAACCCTTGCTCCTAGAATTGTTTGGTGAGCATTGGACAAGTGTATATTGCCTAGCTATGGTATGGATGTCCAGGGACTTTGGTTTATTATCAGGAGATTCAAGCAGATGACCCAGCCTTGGAATAGCAATGTCGCTCAGCTCAGCTCAGCTCAGTTCTAATGGAACTCTACTCAACAGCTGATCTCAGCAGAGACCTTCAGTCAAACATGGGAGACCTCAGAGCTTACACTGCCACCTGCTGCTTGAAAGGTGGACATGCTCAGAAGGGGAGGTGGCTGGTTGAGCAAGTCAACCCTTTGGAAGAGTAAGAAAGAGCATCGGGAAAGAGGATCAGGATCATGCAAATGCCACATGAGGAAGCACCATGACAAATTCCTCCCTTACTTTGAAACTTTGGGGATAATTAAAATAGCTAAGTAGCAGGCTAAGGATGGGGGGGGCGTTGTTTGGTCCTGAGGGTACTTTAAAGGCATTGCTCATCAGCCCTTGCCACCATGATACACACTCACAGCCCATGGGATTGCCAGGGATATGAGTTCAGCAATAAAAAAAACAACCTTGCTACAAGTAGGAAAAATGTCTCATTGCACATGGGGTCTCCTCCCTGTTCCATGTGGGATGACTATAGTATGAAGCATATTATACTATTATTATCTTGTTCAATGGGGTTCAGATAGAAATCTTTGTTGTTGTCCTTAAGTCATGTCTGACTCTTCACGACCACGTTTGAGGTTTTCATGGCAAAGACACTGGAGTGGTTTGCCATCTCCTTCTCCAGCTCATTTTACAGCTGAGGAAAGTGAGGCAGCCAGGGTGAAGTGACTTGCCTAGGGTCACACTGCCAGTAAGTGTCTGAAGCCAGACTCCAACTCATGAAGATAAGGGCCAATACTCTATCCCCTGTACCACACAGCAGTTCTATGGCAAGTCATTATCTCCTCTTTGATGTCTCTATATTTTCAAAGCCTCCTCTTCTATGTTTGGTATTATAAGTACTTGATATTGTGATATTTATTGAAAATATCATTCACAAAATGAGGGCCTGTGCCAGAGTGGAGGCCGTATCAAAGGTAAAAAGGGAATGTATTCAAAAGATGTTATGAAAGTAAAATCAACAAGATCTGGCAACTGATTGGATATGGGAGAGTGAGAGAGAGGAGTCCAGGAAACACCCTGTATGTGCGCCTGGGGAAACTGAGAAGATGGTGGTGGCCTCGAGTAAGAGGGAATTTGGTAGAGTGAAAGGTTTAGTGGGAAAGGTAATGAGGACAGCTTTGACACGTTGAATTAAGACATCTACGGGACATCCAGTTCAAAATATCTATTGGACAGTTGGAGATGTGAGACTGGAGGTCAGTCTGAGAATCATCAGCATAGAGATGATCATTGAATCCATGGAAGCTGATGGACCCACCAAACAAGACAGCATAGAAGAAGAGAGAATATCCCAAGGCAGAGGCCCATGGAACACCTATAGCTAGGCAGCAGAGCATGACCTGGATGAAGGTCCACCAAGGGAGACTGAGAAGGGGCACTCAGATGGAGAACCAGGAGAGAGGGGTGCCCCAAAAACCTAGAGGGAAGAGAATAGGAAGTAGGGGAGATCAGCGACTCTTCAGCAATGATGAATTCAATCCAATTAATGAATTCAATTGAATCCAACAATTCAAAAACCGTGGAGCCTCTGTCAAGAAGGCATCAAACCAACTGGCAGTTAGATTAGGCTTTTGGCTTCCATAATTTTCTCATTTCTTCTTCAATTGGGGTATCTCACATTTGAGTGGGTTTATATGACTATCAATGTCATACTGTCTCTGAATAACAAAGCCTTTCTTCAAAAGTTTGCCTTAAAATTTGGAAAATAAAAACAGAACTCACACGATACCTTATTTTTCACCAAATGATTGCTTGGATATCAGGTCCTTTCTATTCTTTTGAATGCCCATAACATATTCTGAACATTTAATCTAATTCTAATAAAAATCAGTTGTGTTTTTCTGATGGCATTTGACTGTGGCATTCCTTTCATTTTAACTGGAGTGTTCCTGTGACAATCTGTTATGACTTAATTGATGATAAAATCATTTTTACTGTTTTCTCTGGTTGATCCACATGAAGCTAAGGTATCTGACAAGTCCCAGATGGAGAATCTCTCCAGTAGTCCCCTGCCGATGGCAAGGGGCCCTAATAAAATCCAGATGGGCCCCCATAGGGTGGCACAGGTAGGTTACCTAAACCCCCATCTTCTCTTTTTTCTCTAGGTTGGTCCACTCACCTCAGTCAGTACTCAAACTAAGCATGTTCAAAGACTCCCAAAGGGGATGTGGTCACATTGTTCAAACTTAGGTTTTATGGTTACTAAAGGTAAATACTCCTATTTACTATAGCCCCTGAACATCAGAAACATTTACTAAATAGAAATCAAGGCAGGAATAGTGGAAAATTTCACCTGTAAATTGTTGATGGCTTTCTGAAGATACTTATTAAAAGGGAGCTGCTCTCTGAGCTCTGATTCAACGACTTCAGGCTGTGGTTGCTGTCTCTCTCTGCCATCCCATTTTCTCTAAGCTGGATGGTAACCAAGTTGCCACAGTTATTTGTAGATTTAAAAATCCTATTTATTGAACTATTTTCTATATTCACTTGAATTGCTGAGAGGAGTCAGAAGATGCACCCCATTTTCCTCTTGTAAACTCTCTGGACCTTTCCAAGGTCTCTTCACATTCTCCACCCTTGATAAATGCACTAGTAACATCATCATAGTCAAGTTAATGGGCAGGTCCGCCATGTGCATGAACAAGAGCCACCGCAGAGTTGGGGGTGTGCATTGCCTTTCATTGTTTCTCTCCTGGCATCTGCTTTCCTTCAGGCCCAGTTCTTTCTGCTCTGGGAAGCTAGGAATATGTTTCTTGATTTTTGAAATGGCCAGGTTTTCTCTTCTTCTCTTGAACCACCATGGTCATTTTTTCTTATTATTCTAAGAGTGTGGAAGGAATGACTTAATGACTTGGGGAAGAATAGATAGTTGGCTAAGTTAGGAAGACCGGGTAATTTTATGTATGGAAGCTTGACAGCAATGCACAGCAACCATAAGGAAAAGAAAAGAAAATGAAAGAAAGTCTCAGTTACTAGCAGAGTGATTGGGTTGGCCAGGGAGGCAGCTGGGAGGTCAGCGATAGGGTGGGGCATCTCCACAGAGAGCTTTTAAAACAGACCATAGAATTCCATAGTTAAGACAATAAGGGATGCTTGCTGTTCCTCACACGTGACACATAATTTCCTGCTTCCATGACTTTGCCCTGGCTGTCTCCTCTGCCTGGAGTGCTTTCCCTCTTCAGCCTCTTGGGATTCTTTGCTTTCTTTTAGATTGAGCTCAAATTCTACCTTCTTCCTGAGGTCTCACTCTCTCCTCCCATTTTCCTTTTGCCTTCCCTGCTAAAGAGACCTCCAATTAGCTCAGGATTTATTTATTGTTGTTTGTCCTTCATTCTCAAAGAGGACTAATGACATCAGGAAAGTGATGTCTTGACTAGCAAGTGAAATGGACTGAAGTGAGGAAGGGCTGTGCAAAGTCACCAGCCTCACTCTCTCTCTAGAGCCCTCTGGGTCCAGTGGCCAGATATAGACTGGGACAACTGAAGATGGCCCAGACGTAGTGGGAGACCTTGGCCTTTTTAAGCTAAGGGCTTTAACAGGTCTCAGTTTGACTGAGGCAACAACATTCAGTGATTAAGTCTAGGTAAGAAATGAGGCAAAAAAAATGCCCCTTTTACCTACTCAAAAAAAATCAATCTGGGAAGGGAAGACCTACAGGTCAGGTTTCTGGCCAGAACAGAAACAATTGCTATTTACACTCACTCTGTGCCATCAAAACCCAAACAGAGGGTTTGGACTGGGACCTATTGTTGGCCAATTATTGAGGGCCAGGATGATTTGGGTTAAAAGGAATACTCAAGTAGCTCTATTTAAATCCAAATGGGTCTTACCAAAGCCTGACTTTTCCAGAGTTCTATTTCCAGAAATCCACTTTTCTCTGGGTAGAGCACCCACATGTAAGTGCATGATTTCCCATGTGGACAGAGGAAGGGAGGGAGGGAGGGAAGGAGGAAGGAAGGAAGGAGGGAAGGAAGGAAGGAGGGAAGGAAGGAAGGACGGAAGGAAAGAAGGAATGAAAGGAGGGAAGGAGGGAGGGAGGGAGGGAGGAAAAGATTGCTCAACTGGAACTGGCCAATTGAGACACCAGTGGGGCAGCTACTACTACTCATTGATTATTGTTTATCCTTTGTTCTAGGGGACCAATGACATCAGGAAGGTGGGTTTATTTAAATGTAGAGGACCAAAGATTTGGAGATGAAAAGTACCTTCAAGGCCACCAATTTCCTCCTTCTCCTTTTACAAATAAGGAAACAAGTTCAAAGACATTGAGTGATTTGGAGAGGATCCTAGACAGTAAGTGTGTGAGGCAGAATTTGAACTTGGGTCTTCCGGATTCCTTGCCCAACCTGTCACCTAGCTGTCTGATGTGTTTTCTCCCCCATTAGAATGGCAGTTCTTTGAGAGCAGCAACTTTAAAAAATTTATTTGCCAAACATTTGATCCTTACAGCTGTAGGTACTAGTATTACTCCCATTGTACAGACAAGAAAACTGGGGTTTAGAGAAGTCTTCAGGGTTTGCCCAGGGTTACATGGCTAGTAAATATTTCAGGCAGGTCTTCCTCACACCAAGTCCACCTCTCTATCCCTTGTGCCACCTGGCTGCCTTAATGAAGAGATTGGTTAAAGTGAGTTGAGAAAACTAGGTCATATTTCTAGATGTAACACAGCAAAGGTTGCTTTCTTGCTGCTGCTACTTTCCTAAAAATATAAACCCCTATAACTCTACAAAAGCCACAGCAGAAGAATTATTGGGGGAAAATATTCAACATGAATAAAATATCTATTAGCCCCACCAAAGAAGGCTGAATTGTTGGCTGAACACATATTCACAGGGCTCAGAGAAAAGCAAGCTGCCGGAGGAAGGCTTGGCAAAGCCAGCAATTACATCAAGCTTTTTAACATTGGGAAAGATGGATTGGAAAAAATGCCAAGGGGCTGAGAGAAGAGATTCAATATGAACTGAAGGGACAAAGAGAAATTCTAATTCTTAAAAGTTAGAACTTGAGGTGTTCTACCTAGTCAGTCCATTAGTCCATCAATCAACATGCAGTTATTTAGAAATGTACGAAGCACTGTGTATAGAAAGACAAAACCAAAACCAAAACAGTCCTTATCTTCAAGGATCTTACATTTTAACTGGAGAGACAACACATATACACACATGTACATGTATGCATATACACATACGTGTGTGTATCAGTGCAGTGGATAGTGCACCAGGCCTGGAGGCAGGAAGACATGAATTTAAATATGGCCTTAGACAACATACTATCTGTGTGACCCTGGGCAAGTCACCTAACCCTCTTTGCTGAGAAGGAAATGGCAGACCATTCCAGTATCTTTGCCATGACAATTCCAGATGGGGTCACAAAGAGTCAGGCATGATTGCAAATGACTGAACCACAACAAATAGACATATATATGAAATTGCTTGGATCAACCAAATCACCTCAGCCCCCTTCTAGTAAGTGACAAGATAGCTGACACCTTTTTTAGAGGAGAAGAGAGCTTGGCTGCTCATAGGCATGAACAGTTCGAGGTGACTATCGTTCTGTTTGTGTTGGGTTAAGGGTTTGATCATGACTTTACTGAGTTGGTGTGGAAGAGGCCGAAGGATGGAAGGCTCTCTAGCACAGCCTGGGAGAAAGCATCCCCCAGTAAGGAGAGGGGATTGACCTGGCCTCCACCTCAGCCTCAGCCTTCCCATCCACGGCCAGAGAAGGATCCCATGAATTCTGGAGGACTAGACGACTTGGACCTTCCCTTGGCGCCCCCGCAGTTTCCATGGGACAGCATCAGCTACATTGGGAGCTGAGGACAGACAGATTGGCTGTGATGGGTAAAGGCATGTTCAAGGCTCTAAAGAAGCCTGGCAGAAAAGCAATGTCATGCCTAAGAGAAAGACCACGAAGATTCCAATAAAATGACTCAGAGTTGTGCTACCCCTTTGACATGTGTGCTCCCTAAGCTTGAGTCCACTTTCCCCTGTATTTTGCATGTACTTGGGAGACAGCATGTCACAGACTAAGACAAGATGCTAAGACAAACTATGCTTCCATTGCAAACACATGTTCCCAAATGCTAATTAATTTTGGCTGACTAACTGATAAAAACTGATTTTAGGACGGGGAAACATACTGTTGGGGACTTGTGGGCAATAGTATGAGGAATCAACCTCTGGGCCCCGCCAAGGTTAAGCCTAGAGCCATGAGGAGATGAATAGATATGTTCTGGGGGCCTAGCCTGCCAGTATGAGTAGAGTTTGGGAGAGCACATCCTGAGCATGCACTATATACATAAATAGGCACATACAATATAAATACAGAGGAGAAAATCCACAAAATTATCATCACATTCTTCATCTTTTCCATGGTGCCTTCCATACACCATGGACTCCTTCTGTCACTCACCATCTTGGTGCAGACCCTCATCACCTCTCCCCTGGTTCCTCTCCACTCCAATCTATCTTCCACTCAGCTGCCAAGTAATCTTACTAAAGCAAAAATCTGACCATATAATTCCCCTAACTGAATTCACTCCATCAACCTCCATCATCACTTCTAGGGGCAAATAGAAAATCCTTTGTTTGACTTTCAAAGCCCTTTACAACCTGGCCCCTTCTCACCTTTCCAGGCCCCTTATACCTTATCCTCTGCAGTCTAACTACACTGACCTACTTGCTATTCCTCAAACAAGATCCTCCATCTCCCTACTCTGGTCATTTTCTCTGGCTGTCCCTCCATGCTTGGAAATCTCTCCCCTCAGCTCTATCTCTTACCCTTCTTGGCTTCTTTCAAGTCCCAGCTAAAATCCCACCTTCTACAAGAAGACTTTAGTGATTCCCTAATAATGATAATCCCTTCCCTCTGAGGCTACCCCAATTTCTCCTGCCTATATCTGGCTTGTACATGTTGTCTTCCCCCTTAGACTATGAGTATCTTGACAGCAGACAAGGGTTTTTGTTTTTAAATGATTTAAAATTATTTAACCAAATTCATATAGGTAGCAAGTGACAGAAGGCAGGATTTGAACTCATCTTCTGTCTATTCAATCAATGTATTTTCCCTGATGTCACAATGTCTCCCATGCTCCCTTTAAATCAGAAGTCAGAAAATCTGGATTTAATCCCGGATCTTTAAACCCAGATTTGGGTTTATATCCTGTGCCTGGATATCTTTGGACAAATTTCTGTATCTCCCTGAGCCTCAGTTTCCTTTGTGTTAATTAAGTTAATGGAGCAGACACCCACTAGGGTGGGTCTTCTAGGTGTAAGGCTCAGTATTACAGCTTAAATAAACCAGTACTATAACAAGATTTCAAGGGGAGGGGAGGGGAGATCAGGCAAGGTTTCTAAAAGGGATGGGATTTGACCTGGAATGTAAGGAAAGGAAGTTGTCCAGTTTGGTTAGAGTGTGTGCCTTTTGGACATTTCCATAAACATAAAAAATGATTTCCACTTCAGTGGGATCTTTCTAATGACACTTAGGATAAATTAATGGGAAGATAATTCTCAGTACAGAGACAGTTTCATCATCTGGATCCTGTTTACATATTTTATTTTTCTATTCAGTCTTGGAAGTTTGGCAGGGTCCCAGCAAGGGCCTAGCACCCATAGCACTGAAGATTTCTGGGTTTATCAGCTTTCTCCCATCTGTTTAGTGTTATTGGGCCCATGTTTGGGAAAGAGGGAGGAAAAGGGGGGATTTGGCTCCCTAACTTGCTCTACTCTTTGTCCAGTCTCCTCATGAGGCCCATTCCTTAAGAGACCTTATTTTCCAGTGAAAGCTTCCCTAGTTTGTGTGCTGAAATTTAGAAAACTATTTTTCACCAAGTAACAAGCTGGAAGGGGCCTTGGGAATCATCCAGTCCAACTGTCCATACTTTACAGATGTGGAAATTGAGTACAAAAGCACATAGCTAATAAGCAGAACAGGGACAGTGCAAGCAAGGTTTCCCTGTCCCCTGCTCAATATTTCTGATAATACTCAACACATGATCTTATTTATCTTTTCAAATATGGAGTGAAACAGTTGTATAATAATTATGTTTGCAAAGTGCTTTCTTCACCATGACCCTATGAAGTAACATTATTCTTACTTTGAAGATGAGAAAATGGAGGCTTATAAAAATGAAATGTTGTACCCAAGGTCAAGGCAGAGACAGTAACTTTGTTAGAGAGGGGATTTCAGCCCTGTCTCCAGGGCAGGGTAACTAGTGTAAATGGGAAAACTGGAGCCCAGAGGATTGAAGTTCATTTCCCAGGGTCACGTAGGTAACTGGCAGATTAGTTAAGGAAACTGAGTGAAGAACTGTTGTTGTTAAGTTGTTTTCAGTCATGTCTGACTAACATGACCCCATCTGGGGTTTTCTTGGCAAAGATACTGAAGTAGTTTGCCATTTCCTTCTCCAGCTCATTGACAGAAGAAGAACTGAGGTAAATGGGGTTAAGTGACTTGCCCAGGGTCACACAGCTAGTAAGTGTCGAAGGCTAGATTTGAACTCAGGAAATGAGTCTTCCTGATCCCAGGCCCAGAATTCTATCCACTATACCATGTAGCAATCCCATTAAAGGATGAGGGAAGGCATTTTAAACTAAAAAAGACAAGGGGAGTTTGTTTGCTAGAGAAATAACTGTTAACTAATGTGTTACTGTAAAAGGTATTTGTGCTTATTGTAACTAATTTTAGTAGCTGGCAGCAGTGGTGAGCTGGAAAAAGTCATGATGGCCTAACACTAAGGAATACAGAAAGGGATAATGGAGATAGTGAAAGCCAAGGAAAAACTGACCTATCAGAAGAAAAACAAAGAACCTAATTCTTAAAGCTTGGAAACAAGCAAAAAAAATTTTTTTTAATCTAAGAATAAAAGCCTTGTGTTAACAAGTTGTAAATATCAAAAAGGAGGAAAAACTGAAAGCAATACAATGACATGGAAAAAAATAAAAGTTCATTTTGTAAAGGTTGTCTTCAACGGGTCACTATATAAGGTCAACAGGAGAGACTCCTACTCCCTCTTGGGTGGCTCCCAACCTTGGAATGTGGACATCATCAGTCTTTTCCAGCCAGTTCTCTTCTCTCACCAGTCTACACCTACTTTCTAACTACCTCCCCTAGCCCCACCCTGAAGAAGCATCCTTTTCATCCCAAGTGGAAAGGAACAATGGAGAATGGTCCAACCCCACCAAATAGCTACACTGCTATTTTTAAACCCAGTTTCAGAAAAGAGGAGAAAGAAGACCAGGTCTACATGACTTGATCTTCCTCTGCTTTGGGGGAAATTACCCAAGTGTAGCAATTAATAAAATTCTTTTTCATATAACTCAGGAACCCCCAGTTGAGATAATATCCCAAAGAATTAGAATCTCTGCTTTCTGTCCCGTTTCACTTCCTTCTACATACCTGGAAGACAATACACAGAAAGGCTTCCCCTTCACAAAAATGAAGTGCGCAGAAACAGGATGACATATTTGTGTCTAGCAAACATTAATATAGATTAAACAGAAAAGGGAAGAAACTTTAAAGAAGAGGAAACCTTTGGAATTGGCACCTTTCTTTTCGGACAGACATGGGGGGAGGAGAGATAAGTGCTTTACCATGGGATATCCCCTCCTCTGTGCCTTAGAACAAAGAGTCAGCAAAGTGGCCTGAGTGCCAAATTGCTTAATGAGTTAAGAATTTTTTTTCATTTATTTAAAAATTTAAATACAATTCTTAGCTCTTCTTTGCAAAAAACAGGTGGGAGGCTAGATTTGACTCTGGGGCTAGAGTTCATTCACCCCTTACAAGATCCCATTTGGCTTCTGAAGCCACCAGAACTGAGGTCTGGCAGGGGACTCATGCCATGATACCTCAACATCACAGCAAAACAAAAATAAATTTAAAAAACTCCCACCCAGTCCCTCAGTCTCTATAGTACCCCTCCTGACTCATATCCCAAACTCTGGTCTTGCCATGGAGTTACCCAATTTAAATGTCATTTGGTTTGCTCACTTCTTCTTGTTCATCCTAGTGAGATTTTCCTTCTCCTCTTCCTCCAGGATGAGGGAAGAGCAGAATGTCTTTTCCTAAGGCAATGACAGCCTTATTTTGCCTACTTTTGGGGCATTCCCAGATCACATGTGTGGGATAAAAGTCCAAGAGACATAGTTTGGGGGTAATTTAATCATTTTATTAATAGGGCCAGCAGGTTACTAAGAATAGGATGGTCATCTGACCATTTCTCTCAGACCAAAAACAATCCTGGCAGACTCAGTTTATATATATATATATATATATATATATATATATATATATATATATATATATATATATATATATATATATATCCTTCAAAACAGTAGATGGCTGGAGTAGAAACAGCACTTTCAAGGTGCTCTGCCCCACACCACCTCCAAACAATGTGAAAGGGGAATCTGAACAACTTCTGGAGCCCCAGCACCCACAGAACAACAGAGAAGCTAACCTCCTGCTAAGGACAGCCCAACAGCCCTGCAGGGAGTGGCCAGTGCAGCACTCTGAGAGCGGGCAGTACAGCAGACTGGGAACCGAGCCCAGGCCCGTGTGAGCCACGGTTTTAGCCCCAGGGCGGCTGGGCCAGAAGCCGGCTGGAGGGACCCCAGAAAACCAGCAGCTGTGGCGATTCCAGAACTATCAGCACAGATATGCCTAGGACAAAGTGAGAGGTTAGTGCCCTATGGACTTTGGGACCAGTATTTGGGGAACACGTCGGCTTCCTCCCCTGGGGGCAAAAAGCTGCTGAAGAAATGAGGCACAGAAGCCATTTTGCAGCATCAATGGTGGCTCTAGCTCCCGGTCTGTAGCAATCAGTCTGGGGGTTAATCGCTCTTGCTTTAAACTGCCTGGATCTGGATTGTGGTCTGGGGGGGAAGTTTGGGGTGGGTATCCAATTTGCCAGAGCAGGTGGAGGCTTTACAGAGGCCACCCAACCTGCGGAAGTTGTGAAGACCCCACGTTTGGGCAGAAGCTCTCCTGTCTGGTGGCAGAATCCTACTGTGGCAACAAGCCCCAAAATCAAGTAATTAAGTGGCAACATGCCTAGGTAAAAGAAACAAAATAAACAGAAAAATTCAACATTGGACTCCTATTTTAGGGGCAAAGAGGATGAAAGCATGGAGGAGGACTGTGAGGTCAGAACTCCTGCACCAAAAGCCCCAAGTGAAAATGCAAGCTGGCTACAGGCCATAGAGGACCTTAAGAAGCAGATAAGAGAAGTGGGGGAAAATTGGGAAGAGAAATGATAAACATGCAAGAAAAGTATGAAATGACAGTCAACAGCCTGACTGAGGAAAATAACACCTTAAAAAATAGACTAACTCAAATGGCAAAAGAGGCTCAGAAAGGCAATGAGGAGAAGAATGCCTTAAAAAGTTGAATTTGCCAGATGGAACAAGAATCTCAAAAGCTCAATGAGGAGAATCATTCCCTCAGAGTTAGACTGGAGCAAATGGAAGCTAGTGACTTTATGAGAAATCAAGATGCTGTTAAACAGATCCAAACAAATGAAAGAATAGAAGGTAATGTGAAATATCTCATGGGAAAAACCACTGACCTGGAAAATAGATCCGGGAGAGAGAATTTAAAAATTATTGGACTACCTGAAAGCCATGATCAAGGAAAGAACCTAGAAATCACCCTTCAAGAAATTCTCAAGGAAAACTGCCCTGATGTGTTAGACCCAGAAGGGGAAATAGAGGTTGAAAGAATCCACCAATCGCCTCCTGAAAAAGATCCCAAACAGAAAACTCCTAGGAATATTATAGCCAGGTTCCAGAATTCCCAGATCAAGGAGAAAATACTACAAGCAGCCAGGAATAAACAATTTCAATACTATGGAAACAGAATCAGAATAGCCCAGGACCTGGCAGCTTCTACACTGAGGGATCGAAAGGCATGGAATATGATATTCCAGAGGGCAAAAGAGCTGGGATTGAAGCCAAGTGTCACCTACCCAGCAAAACTGAGTATCTTGTTTCAGGGGAAAATATGGTCATTCAGTGGAAGAGAGGACTTTCAAGCATTCTTGAGGAAAAAACCAGAGTTGAATAGAAAATTTGACATCCAGACACAAGAAGCAAGAGATACCCGAGAAGGTAATCAGGGAAAAGAAATCAAAAGGAACTTATCAAAGTTGAACTATTTACATTCCTACATGGAAAAACAATAACTGTGTCTGATGAACATTCTCATAATGAAAATAACTGAAGAAGGGTATATGGGCATATGTTTACAGGTATACATGGATAGAAGGCACAGGTTGAATTTGATGGGAAGGGTTGATTCTTAAGGGGTGAAGTCAAGAGGTGAGAGAGGAAAGTGGCAAGAGGAGATGGGGAGAGACAGGGTAGGGTAAACTATCTCATGTAGAAGAGGCAAGGGGAAGTAGTTGCAGGGGAGGGGAAGAACAGGAAGGCAACAAGGCAAAACCATACTCTCATTGAAGTTGGCTCAAGGAGAGAATCACATACATACTAAATGGGATATCTCACCCTGCAGTTGAGTAGGGGAAAGGGGGATGAGAGGGGGGAGGATGGAGGGGAGGGCAATCTGGGGGGAGGGGAGGTTGGAAGTACCCACTATCAAAGAGGGACAGGATCAAAGTAGGGAATGGACCAGGTGGGAGGTGAGAGGGGTGGTAGGGAAATATAAGCAGTCTTTTACAATATATCTACTATGGTAATGTTTTTCATAGCTATACATGTACAATACATACTGAATTGCTTATCTTCTCAGAGGGAGTGGGTGACAAGGGTGGAAAGGAATGGATATGAAAAATCGAAGTGTTAAAATTAAATGTTTCATAAGATGTCCAGGCATTGGGGCTCAGAGATTCACCTTGCCCTAATGGCAAAGTCGAAGGGGGTATGGGAGAAGATATGGGAGAGAGCAGATGGGATGAGGGGATATCTAGTGGGACTGCTATTCTGGGGTGGTGGGTAGGGAAAAAATGGGGGGAAAATGTTACTCAAAATTTTGTGGAAATGAATTATGTAAACCAGAAGTTAATAAAGCATTTGTTTAATAATTAAAGAAAAAAAAACAGTAGATGGCCCATCAAAAAGCAATCAGATTTAATTGGTTAAGGGGATTGGAAGTGGGCTACAGTAAAAGAAAGGGCTGAGTATCTCTTGGATAGGGAAAGTGTCTTTATACCAGAACACCCAAATTCAAAGAATGTATACCCCCACCCAAACCTGAGCAGAACCCAATAACTTCCACCAGGGTGGGGCTCTGGATGAGAAAGTAGTCCTCTATCATCATCAGCAAAATCCTTAAGAATTTAACTTGAAGTCAGGACTTCAGAAGAAGGGGAAGCGCTCTGAATATCTTCCCCCACCCCCAACAACTGATTATTAATAATCATCTCTCACAGATCGACATTTTCTTATCCATCCCCAGAGAAAAAAATAGATGGGGTCTGAATATGGATCAAAGCATACATTTTGACTTTATTTTTCTTGGGTTACTATTTTGGTCTGTTCTCTTTTACAACCTAATATAGAAATGCTTTGCATGACTACACATATATACCTGATATTACTTTCTCAATGAGGGAGATGGGGAGAGAGAGAATTTGGAACTCAGTTTTAAAAATGAATGTTGAAAATTGTTTTTACATGTAATTGGGGGGAAATAAGATATTAAATAAAAATTTAAAACCAGCTGCATTTCATATAGGAGCTAGTTATATTCATCAGGAAGGATCTGTTCCTTCCCTACTGAGATAATTTCTTATAGTAGATTAATATTCCCCAGGCATGAACCTGAGAACTTAGTGATAGAGGAATAGAAATTGAGTAATGTAGGAGTGAATGAAAATCAAAAGCCAGTGTACTGAAAAATCCTAATTTGTCCCATATGCTGGGAGGTAACTCTAAACAGTTAGATTTCTCTCCCTTGGAAATCGGGTATGTAGAATTATAGCCACATCAAATACAGCAGAAATCTGGAATCATCCTGACTAAAGATCCATTAAAAGGAAGAAGCAGAATAGGTGTGCTGAAAAACAGGTTGGAAGGAACAGCCCACGGAACTGAAATCAGGGAAAGAAAGTTAGTTAAGTTTCCTTTTTTTTTTTCTTGGAAACCAAAATTTAATGAGATACTTGACCAAAATCAGCAAAACAGAATCTCCAAGTTTGGGGGTGAGAGTAGTCACAATCATAGGAGCAAGGAGTCTGGGGTTTTCACCGTAGGTGAATTTCTACAAGTTGAATAATTTAAAGAATGTCTACATAGTCTACTCATCATCAACTTCATTGCAAGTGGTCATGTACCTGCCTTAAAAACATAAGAGGGAAGCAGCTAGGTGGCGCAGTGAGTAAGAGCACCAGCCTTGGAGTTGGGATGACCCGAGATCGAATCCGGCCTCAGAAAATGAGCATCCACACACAAAATAATGACTAGCCGTGTAACCTTGAGCAAGTTACTTAACCCCAATTGCTTTAAAAAAAAAAACAAACATAAGAGGGATAGTTTAAAAGAAGTGCTGACTATAGGCTTCTTCCCTCACAATGTTGACTTAAGGATCATCCAGCATCTATCATTCAGCTGTTTATATGGGGAAAGGGAAAAACGTGTTTGTTGCTTCATCTTTATCATGGAATATTATGAAAATCTGGGGAATAAGAAACTCAGGTTACTGGTAACAGAGCTTGACAACTGAAGAATGGCCAGAGAGTAGAGGATCACAAGACCAAAGGCATAGGGGAAACAGTACAAGCTCTAACCAGCTGGGCATTAGTGTCTCAATATAAGTTAATAAAGGTAAACTGAGGAGCAGAATCTTGAGCTTTCTCAGTTTGCTAACACAGGCCCAAACCTGTTAATAAGGTGGGTCAAATGACAATCTCAGTTAGGCCAACAGCCCAGAGAAGAAGGCACAGCTCCTTTATATAAGCATAGGATAAAAAACAGAAGCAGACAGGTGAGAAAGTGAATGCAATGAGTTACAACAGGGCTAGTGGCTTCACAAGGGTGATGACATGGTCGATTGGAAATTAGGAATGAGGGGCCAGCAACAACTCCTTCCTTCCCTCCACTAAGAAATATTCGTTGTTTAAGTCCAGCTGCAAGGTTAGAGATATTGGATAACAGACATCCTTAAAGGACAACTTAGTGCTATGAAGTTTCTAGACCAGACTTCTAGGTGTCCACCTGAATTTCTCAAGTATAACAAATTTCCTTGAGGCAAGAATAGAACAGTGATTAACATGAGACCTAAACTTCTAAATTTAGTTCACAGGCAAAGGGACAAAGAAATGGGGCTTGAGCAATCACACAAAATGGGTCAGCAACACAGAACAGGATCAACTACAGAGTAGAATCAATTATAAAACAATACAGAAATCAGTTTAGTTTCTTCATTAGGAAGAAAGCCTAACGATATGATGCATGTGTGGTGCTCTTTATAAGCCAATCTAGAAAGTTAGCAACATGTCCACTGATCTCCCAGGAATGACTGGGTGAGCAAATGACGATATGAATTTGAGGAAACAAAAAAAAAAAAAAGGAAGGAGAAAAAAAGAAAATGCTACACATTGCTGCTTCTCTGCTTCAAGTGTTATATTTTCTATATACTCAATGTCAGAATCAAGGTTACTAAAGGATTCCACTCAAAATATCAAAACTTTGGGTTTTTTCCTTTAAAGAGGGATAGAGAGTTAGATATTAGTGATAAGAACAAGTTCTATTTGTGGGGGATAATGGCTGGAACCAAATTTATGGTTTACTGAGAGGGCAGTCCCCTTTGGTGCAGAGGGAACTATGTCCAGTCATCTTCTTGGAAAGGCTAATTCTGGGGGTAATTCTTAGAACTGGAATGACCAATAACACCTAGGATATGTCTTAGCTGTTTTTCTCTGCCCTGGGATGACAGGAAGTAAGGACCAACTAGTTTGTGGAACTTAGTAAATAAACTGCATTCTACATGCTTGCACAGCCTAAATCTTATAGGGTCCTTCATAGGAACTCTGCCTTCACTACTTGGCCAAGGAGAAGTGGCTGGAGACCATCTTCCTTGTCTTAACAACAATTAGTATCTAAATAATAAAGACCAATTTTATGGTGGCTATATACATTTTAAAAGCAAATTTAGCCCAATAACTTTAAGATTCAGAGAATGCCTGTGTGCCATACAGATAGATATATAAATCCCAATCTACAAAACATAAATTTGCAAAATCTGAAATTTGGGAGATTTTTCCATACAACTATTCACCAAATGGATTGTTTTTTTACATATTAAGTTCTCTTGTTATATATAATGATCCAATTTTTAAAAACTCAACTTACATGAACACATTATGTAGAACAAAGTAAGGCATGTTTTAATACTACAGATAATGTAATCTTGAGAATACTTTAACGAAAAAAAGCAAAGTTTGAGTGTATACAAAGGGGCAAAACCCATAATTTTAACCCAGTTGAAGTGAAGACATTCTTCCAAAGAAGACTTTAATCCCTAATATCCCTACCACTACCACCCTGAACAAAGAAAACAGAAATGCATCTCAGCTAGTGAACTGTGTACTTTTCAGATGATGTAGATTTAAACCCATCACTAAATGAGGCAAATCATTTCACTCCTCACAGTGGACCTTACACATTCTTTTTGCTTTCTCCACATAAAATGAAAAATTGAAAATTATTCATATGGTTCTAGCACATCAACTTTAGTCTCTCATCTACAAAAATATTTCTTTATTGTTCCCCTCCCACTCCTGGGGTAGAAGGATGGTTGCTTTTATAATCCAAAACATTCTTTAACAAAACATTCTAGTATCATCATTCAGGTCCAGAACTTAACTAGCTAAGTTCTAATAGGGTTCTTTTGAAGACCAGGTAGCAAATGCATCTAAGGTTCCTGGCTTATTGTTAGGAAGAGAAAGGCACTTATTTTTTTTTCTTCTTGGTACTTATTACCTCTGCATTCAACAGCAAACGGTACAGAAGTTATTACTTACTTATTTAGAGAAACCTAGGTTTTCTTAAAAGGTGTTTTATGATTATTCTTTTATGGTATTATGGTAAAACAGAAACTACAATAACAACAATTCATTGGACTCCTGTGAGTTTAACTGGGTATACTCAGCCCCAGTAATGATTTCAGCGTCTGTCTGAAGCACCAACAATACCAGATCCAGCGCTCTGCGCCAGGCCTCAATCTTTGGTGTGACAACATCGTAAACCTGTGAAGTTTCCTTTAGTCTACTAGGAACACCTGGATTTAAAGCCCCACTCGTCACTTTATTATATTCTTTCAGAAGGTATAATAGAGGACAGCCAGAGTCTGTAGTTTTTTGGAGAAAGTTTTGAACAAACATGCTGGCTTCACTCTCTGAAGAGCAAGTGCCTGTGTTATAGACAACTGATGAAAGGTACTTGTGCCATCCATCCGCCAAGGCTTTAAGTACAGCCGGTCTGTAAAGTGCCTGAGAGGAGGCCATCCAGGAGGAAGCCATCGGAAGCTGTCCTGGACAATCCTTGTCCATCTCTGTTTGCGACTGTTCTTTCAGCATGTGGAGGTGGGCAAGGCACAGGACTTCCACGGCACCCCCTCCCAGGAAGACCTTCTCATCGCTAAGAGCATGATATAAACGGTAGGCACAGGTCCAGAAATGGTCCTCCTTGGCTTGCATCTGGGCAAGGACAGGGTTGGTGAGCACCGCCGTGACCAGAAGCACTCCCTCGGCCTTTATTAAGATGGCCACCTTGTTGCTCACTTCTTTGGTGTTCAGCTGGCCAGGTCTCCACAGGCTCACATAGACACCACTCCCTACACATTCTTCATTCAGCTGTGTAGCATAGGTCACCTGCACTGCTCCGGTGACCTCTGCAAAATCCTGCAGCACACAGTGACTCACCGGCCCAACCAGCAGCAGGTTACTACGCATGCACCTTTCCATCAGATTTCCAGACACATTTCCTTGTACCATGACTAGGTTTACATTTAACTGAATTAAAATCTCCAAAGTACGTTCCAGCCACAGCTTCTCATGGTACGTGAGACTTTCCAATTCAGCCTTAACATTTCCCAGCTTGTTCAATCCTAAGTGGCGGTAATTCTCTTTGAAGTCACCATCAATGAGAACTATGCGCAAAGGCTGATTCTGGAGTTCTCTGACTATAGTGGTATAGTTTATGGATACAAGAGTTATATATCCAGAGTAGACACAAGAAAAGCTTTCAGGGATGCCTGGCAAACAGCAAGTGGAGATCTTTGAAACATCAAACCTGAATGGCACAGTACTATTCTTCTTCCTCACATGTGCATTCTGATACTGGCATCTGACTGCTGCTTCCACTAATGCCATACTGCTATGATCTCCATGGCTAAGACCCACTGCCAACTGCACCACATCACTACAATTCTGAATATAAGCTTCTGGCTGTTCTTTCCTGCTAGTCTGATAAGCGTCATTTTCTGCCCTATTAAAATGCCTGCTATGGCTTAGTCTTGATTTTCTGGTGTGGCTATTTGGAATCAGGCTGATCTGGGGAGCCTGGGACAGGGCTTTATTTCCTTTAGCTACAGATCGAGAACTGAAGTAAGAAGACCTTGAAGATAATTCAGAGCAGTGCCCAGAAGAAAATGCTGGCGTGGATGGTTGAGAAGACACATTTTTTACATCCTGCTCTCTTTGGATCCAAGGAATCTCGGCTGGAATGTGCACAAGGGGGCTGGGAATGATACTGAGGGTTCCAAGGAACGGATATTTCCTTGTGTCTCCAGTGTTAGCAACCACATCCCACAGAGGGATCTGAAGAGGGTACACTTCCTCCCTGCAAGACATCAGGCCTTCTGACATCACTGACACTATGACTGAGATGGGGATGTCTTGTTGGAGACACTGGAGGGCAGCGGCACTCCAGGCGCCCACCAGAAAGAGCAGGGTGTTGGTCCCAGTCCCGTAGGCACTCCTCTGTGACTGTGCTGTTTCATAAAGCAGCTGTCCAACAGAAGAGGTCAAATCCAGACTTTCGAGAAGCCTCACTGTGGAGCAGGCCAGGACGCTTTCGTGAGAGCCTTCGCCTAGGATAAACTTGGCCGACTTTACCGGGCCTAGGAAGCTTCGGGCAGTCTCCCTTAACGCGGAAAGCTGCTGGAGGCCCTTGTGTCTCCTGTTCATGGTTACAAAAGCCATGCCCGTGACCCGGGGTCTCCAGTGACACAGAATCGGGAGCTGTCTCACATTCCTTCAGGCAAGGGCAGGGACCCAAAGCAGCCTGGGAAGAGGCTGCCTGGCATAGCTCGGTGCTGGGCATCTCCTTGGCTCCGGTGGGCCCCAGCCTCCCGCAGCCACGCTGATAGGACTGTCACCGGGCTGTGGTTACATTGTAGCAGAATATTCTCTTCTGTAGGAAAAAGCAAAGGCGGATTTACCCAAGGGAAACAATGTAACAAGAAGAGGTCCACACCAGCAGCATGGAGGCGCAGGAAGACCGCTAGGCACGAGGGGGAACTGCCTGAGGGTCAGCTAGCTTGGGCTCTTGTCCCACCTGCCCCTGGCTGTGGAGCGGCCACCTGCGGGCAGAGGGCTCTCAGCTGGGCGCCTCGGGGTGGTGCACTCACAGAGGGCTCACACTCACACATCTGTAAGTGATGCGCAGGGCTGCACTGCCCGCGTGCCCGCCGGGGCTTCCGCCAGCCTGGGCTGTCCCTCCATCTGCCTCTCTCTCTCTGCCCCTCTCCCAGCCGTTACACGGAGGCCTCTCCTCTAAGAGCGCTCCGTGCCCCGGCCCCACAGAGTCCCGAGTGCGCGGGCGCCCCGCTGAGCCCCGGGAGCAGCCAGCAGGGCAGAGACCAAGCCCGGGCTCCGTGCACCCCTCTCCCCCACCCCGGGCCTAAGAGTCGTTACGGAGACTCGGGGGCGCCGGAGCACGCACGCGCACCCCCTCCACACCCGAGGCTCCTTACACACCCACTCCCTGCCAGGGTCTGAGGCTATCCACAGGCTCAGGACACACAGGCTCACGCGCACGCGCACACACCCGGGGCCTATCTCACACTTGCAGCCTGGGCCTCGGCGTCTCCCAGGGACCTCTCCTCGCTGCAGGCCCCAGGGCCCCTGAATACCCCTCTTTGTTTCCCCCGCTGACCTCACCTACGCAGCTCCACCGCCAGCCAGGCTTCGGCTCCAGCCAGACCCCACAGTTCCAACCGCCAACCTGCAGGCCCCCACCGCGCATGTGTCCAAGGAGAAGCGCCGTCGCTAGGCAACCGGGAAGCGCCCCCTCCCCCCAAGAGAGTCGTTAGCTCCCGGCAGGTGTGGGCGGTGGCAGCGGAACGCCCGTCTGATTAGCGGAGAGAGCTTGAGCGGGGCGGGACCTCGGGGGAAGCCTCCCTTCCATTGGACGGCTGCGGACGGCGGCGCGAGGGCGGGGGTGGAGCGGACGAGGGAGCTCTCCTAGGCAACCGCTGTGCCCAGAAAGACTCCAAGGCGGAGGTGTCGGAGGCGCCTGGGACTCTGGCCTGGCGGCCAGGCCCATCTCCTGCAGCATGGTGAGCCGGGGCGGGCGCGAGCAGGGCGGGGAAACTGAGGCAGAGCAGGGCCGGCCGCGGGGAGGGGAGGGGCTTAGCAGTGTAGCCCTCCTCCCTGTGGTTGGTGAGCCCTCTGCGGCCCTACGGGTTCCGTGGCAGAGACGCTGGCCTGGCTAGCCATCTCCTTCCCCAGATCAGTCTACAGACGAGGAAACTGTGGCAAGCGGGCTGGGGTGACTTGTCCAGGGTCGCCCAGCTAGGAAGTGTGACTCCAGGCCCCGCACCCTCGAGGCCCGCAGCCCTGTTTTTACAGATGGGGAAACCAAGGCAGGCTACCAGGAGGGAGCATCTCTTATACTTGGGCCACATCCTGAATGCGGGCCTGGGCAGGCCCGTGACTTGGTGGAGCTGGGCTCCAGGAGGCCCCAGTTCAAATACTGCCACAGTCATTGGCTGCATGACCCTGAACAATTCTTGGGACCTCTGGTTCCCCCGAGGTAATCACTGTAGAGTGCTTAGCCCGGTGTCTGGCACAGAGCCAGTGCCCTGTGAATGTCAACTGCCATCAACATCACCACCATTGCCATCACCATCATCCTCATCATTTCTCGGTGCAGCATGTTAGGGAGGGCACAGCTGAATAATGTGTGATTTGTGCAGGCACCAGAGGAAGCAGCTTTGAGGGCTAGCCCAGAGAAGTATATGGGAGGACAGCATTGCAGGCCCTTCCTTGGTGGGCCAGCCTTGGTTAGGGGCTGCAGGGCAAATGTAAAGACCCTGAAGTTGGAGTTGATGCCCAGAGGGATGTCAGAGGACCTTACTGAGTTGGAGTTGATGCCCAGAGCCAAGGGCCTTACTGAGAAGGCAGAAGGAAGGCTCAGGGGTGGGGGTGACCTGGAGGTAGTGGCCCACCCCTGGGGGACAGAGGGAGGAAGTTACCAACCTAAGGACAGCCTCAGGAAGCACAGAAGCATGGGGGATTAGGGTGGGGGGGAGTTATTTTGGTGGGAGTGGATAGAGAGTATGAGGGTGCAGGCATTGGAAAGAGAGCCTCTCAGGCCAGGACTACAAATAAGCATGACAGAAAGAAGGTGAATTTGATGGGTTAGCCTTGGGCTCTGCAGGGCCTGCACAGGACCTGGATATGAAGAGGGTTTTATGCCTGGCCTGGGATGGGGTGGGGGGCAAAGGAGTTTGGAAGAGTGATAGAAGCAGTCAGGGAACAGCTTGGTGTCCAGTCTTCCCTGTCTTAGTCAGTGAAAGCAAATGGTGTCCCTGGATCAGGGCAGACTAAAGGAGAGACTGGCCAGAGCTGTGTATCTGCAGACTGTGGAGTTGGCCTCCAGTTCTCCCCTTGATGTGCCTGGGTGAACTGAAGGCCCTCCCTGGGACTTGGCTTCCTCACCTGTAAAACAGAGAGGCCAGACCAGGTGGTCACTGGGAGGCTGACTGCTTGCCTAAAAGTGGGGTCAGGCTCCATTTCTTCTGCTCCTTCGCCCAGGTGCCCCCCCAGGGTTCACTTGAAGCTTAGGTTCTGCTCTAAGTCTGGGATCTCCCCCAAACTGGGAAAGAACTCCATATAAAATGCAAATCAGGTATAGGTCAAATAGTTATTTCTAGCACACAAAAAAAATAATGCTGATTTCAAAAGATTCTCAATACCCATACCAGAAATGTAAATGTAAATGAGCACAACTAATAAGTATTATTCTGCCAGAAGCAGGAGACTTAAAACCATGCAAACACAACGAATTGACCAGGAGATGCTGGCACCTCTGAGTTGCCCTCCCTCCAGCTGGAAGCGGTCTTCCCCAAGAGCATGGTAGCAGGTGCAGCTGGTGAGGACCAAAACCCAAGAATTCCCAGTCCTATTAAACTCGTAGGTTGCCCAAGATGGCGGAGTGAGGAAGGAACCCTCTGAAGCCCTCCAAACAACTAGAAAACTGCTTCAGAATTAATCCAAGATGCAGGGAAGAAGTCTACCAGCCTGGCAGGAAAGGTCTGTCTCCCTGGAGTGGGAAAGAAGTGAGGTTCAAGAGCAGCGGCAGCTGGAGAGCTTCCAGCGAGGCTCCAAGCCTGGGGCAATCCATCAGTGAGGCCAGCAGCCCCCTAGACAAGTGAGCAGTGTGTGTAGCTCAGCAAGGTCCCCACCCCAGCACAGGCCACCTGGGGGGCCTTGACCCCTTGGCTGAACAGTAGTGAAGCCCCACCCCAGGGCTGACCTACAGTAAGGGCTAGCCAGCAGACTGTTTCCATAGCAACCCAGCAGCACAGTCCCACCCCTGGGACAGACCAGCAACAAGATTGGTCCTCCAGGACCAGCCACCAGAAAGTTGCTGTTATGCAGCCAACCAGTAGGAAGGCTCCCACCCCATCTGCACACTTGGGGACAACAACAGGGAGATCCCACTCTCTGGTACAAGCCAGAAGGGAAGGTTACCTTTCAGTAAAAGCAAGCAGCTAAACTATGAACCCCAAAACAAAAAGGTTGGGATAGTGCAGGATCACAGCCCAGCTCTCCCACAAAAACACTAAGTCACAAAAAAGGCAGAAAAAAAATGAGTCCCCCCCCCACCAAAAGAGTTTGCTTGACTATAGAAAGGAACTATGGTGACAGGAAGGATCAAGGTATAAACTTAGAAGAGGACAATAGTGTCAAAATGTGAAGCCTCAAAGAAAAATGTAATTCGGTCTCAGGTCCAAAAAGACTTCCTGGAAGAAATTTAAAAAGATTTTAAAAATCAAATTAGAGAGGTAGAAGAAAAATTGGGAAAAGAAAGGAGAGTAATGAGAATCATTGGAAAAAAAAGTCAAAAGCATAGGAAAAAATATACAAAAAAATTTACTGAGGAAAATAACTCCCTAAACAATAGAATTGGCCAAATTGGAATAGGAAGTACAAAAGCTCACTGAAGAAAATAATTACTTAAAAATTGGAATTGAGCAAGTGAAAGCTAATGACTCTATGAAACATCAAGATACAATAAAACCAAAAGTTTAAAAAAAATAGAAGGAAATGTGAAATTTCTCATTAGAAAAGCAACTGACCTAGAATGTAGATCCAAGAAAGATAACATAAGAATTATTAAACTACCTGAAAGCCACGATCAGAAAAAAAAAATAAAAAATAAAGTCTGGACAACATCTTCCAAGAAATCATCAAGGAAAACTGCTCTGATATCTTAGAACCAGAGGGCAAAAAAAGAATCCTTCAATCACCACCTGAAAGAGATCCCAAAATGAAAACTCCCACAACCATCATAGCCAAATTCCAGAGTTCACCGATCAAGGAAAAACTACTGCAAGCAGCCAAAAAGAAACAGTTCAAGTATTGTGGAGCCACATTTGGATTATAAAGGGTTTGGCAGCTTCCACATTAAAGAGCTGGAGGGCTTAGAATATGATAGACTGGGATTACAAACAAGAATCACCTACCCAGCAAAACCGAAGATAGAGTTTGGAATGCAAAAGTTTAGAGTGTTAAATTTTTTTTAAAGTAGGTTATTTTGGAGCCTGGACACACACATCTCACGTTCAGTCACCTAGAGTCAGGCAAAGAAGCAAAGAAAAGAACCATCCTGGGGCCAAAGTGCAAGGTGGCCTCATTGAACCTCTTTGCTCCATCTGCCCCAGAAGAGGGGTCATCAGGGTACTGCTGCCAAGGGGGAGAAGTCTGCCCACCCCATCCTGAAGACTCTCAGTCCCCAAAAGGACAGAATTACTCTCTTTTAAAGGTTCACAGAGTCATTGGCTCTTCTTGGGGAGATTGCACTATCATCCCCCCAATACCGAGTCTTTCTCTGTTGAGCCACAAAGTGTCCAAGCGCTGAGTGAGCATCTTGTTAGCCAGGACCAGGCAGGGTATCTCCTCCCATAACCCAGTAATCCAAGCAAGGGACCAAGGACTTGAGCTACTGTGGTGGTAGTAGAGAAGAGTAGGCCCAAGGGAGAAGTGTCAGAAAAGATTTGGGAATCCTCCCAGAATGCTCTCTTTCCCCCATTTTCTTTTCCTTTCTCTTCACTAGGCTCTCAGCTTACTCTGGTTGAAACCTGTCCCTTGTGGGGGGAATCCATGTGATATGTTAGCTGTTGGCCCACATTATTTTCTCCTAAATGATCTTGTCCCAAGGCTTAGTTATACACAGGCTAGCATCACTGGTCATTATGACCTAGCACTTAAAGGCACTGGAATTGGAATCTAGCCATAACAGTGATTCTTTAGTGATAGAAGGGATGGATCCTTGAACATAATTATTTGTTTTATTTATAAAGAACCTTGTCTACTATTTAACTCTATTTTTTCTTGCTTCTCTAATGAATGGAGTTTGATTTAGATTTAACTCATATGTATTTGTTTTTATAGGCATCTAACTATCGACCAAGTACCAGTCAGCATAAGAAACCTAATGTAAAAGTCGAATTGACTGAGGAACAGAAACAAGAAATTAAGGAGGCCTTTGACTTGTTTGATGTTGATGGGTCGGGAAGCATTGACGTGAAGGAATTGAAGGTTCTGAAAATTTCTTCCTATTCAAAAGTTCTGAAAAGTTTTTCATTATGTGTAGTATTTTCCAAATCTACTTTTTTTGCTTATATATTAGAATATGTATGTTGGAATTCTGATAGCTAATGGAAACTTTTTCTTTAATGTATACAGCCTTCCTGGAAACTGTTTGACATTATTTTCCTATTTCACAGGTGAGAACAATCTAGCCAGTTAATTCAATGATTTCTCCCCAAATTCTGCTATGTAAAGCAGGGGTAGGACAAATGTCCAAGTGAACTGACATCATTTTTTAATATTGGGCTGAATCCAACCTGATGATGGGACTCTGTGGCTGTAGCCAGGCCAGGCCTCAGTCAGATAAACAAGACAGCCCCAGACACCATCACTCAATCTTTTCCCACTTAGCAGAACACACCAGAGCTATGTTTCAATGCCTTCAAGGACCCAGGGTCACCTCCTCTCATTAAAGGAGGACAATGGGACCGGCATCATCACCAGGTGAATTTTTAGCCACAGCCACTCTTGAGGGACATCTCCTGGGCTGTGGAGGGAGCGCCATCGCCTGCTGGGTGAAGGCAGCACCCACACCGATAAAATGACCGAGAAGTAAGTGAGGTCCACAGGACCTCACCGAGTGTATAGCTGTCTGCAAGGAATGTTTTTTCTTTTTTTTTTTAAGAAAAAGCACAGCATCCAATTTCAAATCAGTAAAAATAAATGGCTAATTTCAAAAAGATGTGATCTAATACACCTATGTGTTTCCCATTTCAGATTGCAATGCGTGCATTAGGCTTTGAGCCAAAGAAAGAAGAAATTAAGAAAATGATCTCGGAGATTGACAAAGAAGGGTTTGGCACCATTAACTTTGAAGACTTTTTCGCCATGATGAGTGTAAAAATGGTACCGTATTGTTAACACTGTTCTCAGAGTGAGAAAATTTTAAAACTAAAAAAAACATACTCTCCTTAAATCATAACCTTTTTTTATAAATATTGTAATAAGTAAATCTGTGCCTGTTCAGAAGTAACTGTATTTGAGGAGGACAGGACCCCCAAGGCGGTAGCTTGTGTTTTAGCTGAATGGAGCTCCAGAGGGCTGCTGACATAGCAGCTGTGATTATCTCAGGGTCTCAGCCTCCAGGGGAGGAGTCAATTCAGTATTTAAGGCCTCTAGGAAGGGATAGTTTACTGTGAGCTGGCCTCCTCCTCTGCTGGGGTCAAGGCCACATCAGAACAGATGCTTCCTCGACTCCCTCCTTTCTCTGCTGGTTTACCAGTACCCACCACCTTTCCTCGCCTTTCTGAGAGGGCTCTCCTGGCCCACCAGGGCAAATGCTCCCAGCTCAGCCCCGAAGCCCACATCTTCCTGTTTCCTCTGGAGCCTCAGCATCTCTTCCCTGTTGGTCTCTTCTCCTCACAGACTCTCCCTCTGTCTACAGACACACTTGGCTCTCCCCTATTCTTAAAATGAAGCCAACCAAATCCCCTTTCCCCTTCCCTGCTTCCTCCTTCAAACTCCTCTCTGCCCCAGCTTCTAGAAGAGTCTACTCGAGATTCCTCTATTTACTCACAGCTTCCTCGCTCTTGACTGAAGAGCATTTCAATGGAAATGCAGTTGAGGAGTACCTACCTACCTTGGGACCTTCCATTCCCCTCCCCCTACAACACCCCCCACCATTAGCAGATCTAGTGACTTTCTCAGCCATCACCCCCAGCTTCCCTAGCACAGCTTGGCCCTAGTGACTCTATAATCCTGCCTCCTCTTCTGACATCTGGGGTCCCCCGCCGTGACTGTGCCTAGTTCCCTTTGCCTAGTGTTCTCTCTTGTTTTCAAATTAACAAGCCTTTCTGTCCCTCCCACCTCTTACCACTGAAAAAGGAAAAAAAAACCTGTAACAAACTCTCGAAATTGCTGTCCCCCACAGATGTTCTGCTTCCATGTTTATGAGCTCTGAGGCTGTCACTCTGATGGGGTCCTTGTGATATATATATGTCTGTAGTATCAACCTGTAACATCAGTTTGTAAGTGGGGTGCTTTGGGATCTATGTCTGTAAAATCAATTTGTAAAAGCAGTCTGTAAGATCACATTTCCACCCCCCCAGCCTCAGAGCATTGACTTTGCCCCTTCCCCCTTCCAGCACTCTGCCCAGCAACATCTCATGACCTGTTTATCTCTGTTTGAAACAATAAGTTATCTAACAAAATGTTATCTCCCTTAGTTAGAGTGGCCAGCCCCACCATGAATTCTTCAATACCTTATCTATAGGGTAACTCCTTAGTCAATTATAGACCCACACTGTCTCTGATGACCTTGGTGGGTGGCAGACTGGGCACTCTTTAGTGACTTATAAGGCCTAGAACCACACCTCCAGCTAGACCCCCTCTTGAGCTATTTCCCAGTGAATCATGGGCAATACACCTGCGCAGTTGATATTAAAAGTGTATGGTCCTTTGAGCACTGCCCACTCCTTAACTCCTCCCTGATCCCACCCTTACTCACCTAGTTAGCATAACTGACCCCTTAAAACTATGTCTGTGGCCTCTGCGAGTTTGCAGGTTCCATAAGAATCTAGCCCGCTGTTCTCTACAGCGTAACAATAAACTTTACAATTTCGGCTTCAAAGTTTGCTTGAGCCTGGTGAATTCCTTCCAGACTGGATGCCAGGAGAGGTATCCCTGGCAGAACCACTTACCCTCCCCCCCTCCTTATCACCCTTCCCTCTTCAACTCCACCTCTCCTTTGGCCTTGTGGATTCTAGGTCCTCAGTTCTCCCCGGGCCTTCGCCCTGCCCTGGGGATGTTTTCCTCCCTTCCTCGTTCCCCTGAGGGCCATCCCCTGCTTCAGGCTCCCTCCCCCTTCTCCTCTCTGATCTTGCCTGCCAGCCCTCAGCCCTGCCTCACTCCCTCCCTCTGCCATCTTTGCTCCCTTCAGTGCCACGTAACAAAGATGGGGAAACAAGGACCTGAGCTGGCGGCCTTGTACTCCTCTTACTCTGGGGTCTGTTTGAATTCCGAGGACTTGCTTTCATGTCTGGTCATCCCTACTTGAGGTGAAACTGCCTGAGCACAAGTCTGGCAGATGCGGACAAAGGAAGGAGCAGTTTTGGGGACTGATTGGATCTGGGGGATGAGAGTGAGAAGTCAGGAATGCCATTGAGGCAGCTTTGCCATAGGAGAGCAGAAGCTTAGGAGGCTGGGTTTGGGAGAGGAAGTAGCGAGTTCTGCTTGGCATGTGCTGAAAATATCAGTGGGCCCTTGGAGGAGGAATGGGGGTGGGGGCGTAGAGAAGGGAAGTGGGCAGATGTCTTGCATTAGGGAGTTGTGTCAGGCCAGGTTGTCCAGATAGCCTGCAAACCCTTTACTGAAAGCATGGGAGAGGGAAGGGAGTTTGGAATGGGCCACTCAGGGCAATCATAGACACTGGAGATGGAAAATTAGTCTGAAAGCTTCTTGCAACCAACAGCTACCAAACAAAGAATCATGGCCAGGAGTAATGAATTAGCGCTATATCCCCAAGATAAGGTGATAAAACATCCCTGCATAAAGTAGGAATCTTAGGAACTAATAATGGAGAGTTTTAATACTTAAAACAGTGACCTTGGGGCAGCTAGGTGGCACAATGAGTAAGAGGGCTGGCCTCGGAGTTGGGATGACCCGAGATCGAATCTGGCCTCAGAAAATGAGCACTCACACATAAATAATGACTAGCCCTGTAACCTTGAGCAAGTTACTTAACCCCAATTGCTTTAAAAAAAAAAACAGTGACCTAGTGCCTGTGGAATCTGGTATTCTTGACACCCACCACTCCCATCCCCTCAAAAGCTAAGTGCTTTTGGGACCCCCCCATGGCTGCAGTGACTGTCTACACCCCGCTCCACCCTCACCACTCTGCCTAGCCTTGGGAGGGGGAGTAATCACCAGGTTGAAATGGTCAGGGCTCAGGCTACCGCATGGGACCCCAGGTGAAGGCAAGGTGGGTTTAGAGTGTGTCCTTTCCCCTGTCAGGGCTTGGTACTTGTGGGAGCCCAGCACAGACCTGCACTAAAGCAAGCACAAGTGACTTTGTTCTGGGGACTTGGGTCTACATTTGGTTATTTTTATTTCTTTTTTAAAGAGTGAAAAGGATGAAAAAGAAGAAATTTTGAAGGCCTTCAAACTATTTGATAGTGACTGCACAGGAAGTATCACCCTCAAAAATATTAAGAGGGTCGCTAAGGAATTGGGAGAAAATTTATCAGATGACGAACTTCAGGTAAATGTGTTTTCTTTCATTCCCCATTATGTCCTCACTCTTTAGAGATCCATAGTCTGAAGTCAGAGCTAAAGTTAGAGTTCATTTGGAGGAAAACAAAGCCTTCAGAAGATAAAAAAGCAGGAAAGCACTGACCAGGTCCTGACTCCTCTTTCCTGCCCAACTTATAAATGCTCTCTTTCTGCCCTTTCTGCTCTTGGTAAACCTAAAGAAAGGGTGTGTGCACAAGTGTATGAGTGTGTGTCCATACGTGTGCCCATATGTGTCTGTGTGTCTCTTAGGAGAGGGTGTGTGTGTCTGTGTGTCCATACATGTGTACATGTGTGTCTGTGTGTCTCTTAGGAGAGGGTGTGTGTATCTGTGTGTCCAAATGTGTGTCTGTATGTGTCTGTGTGTCTCTTAGGAAAGGGTGTGTCTGTCTGTCTATGTCCATATATGTGTCCGTATGTGTGTGTGTGTCTCTCTTAGGAGCGGGTGCTCTCTCCTAAAAACAGGAGGGAGAAGAGGCCACCACATCTGAGGGTCGGCCAGACGCTAGCTGGAAGGGCCTGTCCAGAGCCAGTTGGTGGTGGCAATGATGAGTAGCCACACGGGGGCAGCAGGGAACTGATCTGGAGTGCAGGGCTGACCCAGCTGTATTTCAGATTTTGTGATAAAATCTTTGTTTTACAGGAAATGCTGGACGAAGCTGATCGTGATGGAGATGGAGAAATAAACGAGCAAGAGTTTTTGAGGATGATGAAAAAAACCACTCTTTATTAACGCTAATTCTTCTGTAGCTGTGTCCCAAAGGTTGTTGCTCTGGCCTCACTACTGGCTATCTCACTTTAGATGACATTGATAAGGGTTTTTCCTGGGTGGCCACCCTGGAGGCTCAGGAACACGGCCTTCCAGGACCTCGGCCTGATTCTTGGGATGGGAGGGCTCCTCAACTGCAAAGCCGAGCTTGCAGATCCCACATCAGAGGCACAAAACTTTCTTTCTTCCCTTTTCTCATCTCACTGATCCAGGGCTCTGAGGGCTAATAGGCCAGAAAAGATTTCCAAACAAAATTCCCCAGGTAATAAATGAACTTTCACTTCGTTTTCTTTGCACACATTTAAAAGTAGATGGTGAACTTTTTGTTCTCATTAAAATAGTTGTTCGTTTGTATAGAGTGTGAAATAAACTATATTGCAAGGACACTCTTATCAAGCATTGATACTTAATCATATTTTTTTCTCCATAGGAATAAAACTTTAGGAATAAAACACACTAATCACCTTCATTTTATAAAATATTAGACTATAAAAGCCTTTGCCATTATCTCATCTAATCAGCTTTTCCACTCACACCTGAAATCTTACAGACGAGGAATTTGAGGGTCAGAGAAGACAATGAACTCTGCCAAGGTCACACAGCATGTATTGGCCCTTACCAGACACCAGGCACTCTGTTAATGGCTGGGGATGCCAAGAGATGAAGGCAGTGGAGGACCACAGTCAGTTTTGACAACATCCATGACAGCCAAAGCTCATTGTTTGCGAATCATTTTCAAGCATGTAAAGTGCTTTCAGATTGAAGTTCTTATTTAGTCTGCCCTGTTTTATTCTCAGTGATCTCGACTGGCTATTTGCATGTGATGCCATTCTCTGTTCACATAATACGAAGAAGAAAACAGCAAATGAGGCAGCAATGTAGACTACCGGCAATGCAGAGATCTGAGTTCAAATCCTGACTCTGGGACCTGGCCAGCTGGATTTTGGACATGTCGCCTTACTCCACCTTCTTCACTGGCAAAATAAGGGCATTAGTCTAGACATAACTTGTGTCCCCTTCAAGCACATTCCTCTGACCCCCCTAGATCTCCTGAAGTCTAAGCAACAGGCCTTGGGGCCACGGGGCAGTCATGTGGAAAATAAAACTTTTCAAGCCTGGATCCAATAAATTTGGGGCCACATTGAGGGGAGGTGGGCCTACTGTCTGTAGACCTGGATTGGAATCCCACTTCAGATACTTCCCAGTGTGTAAATGGGGGTGAATAGCTCCTGATTCCTCTCTATAAAATGCTCTTGTCACAGATTCTTTTAAGGAAAGTACTCTGCAGATCCTAAGGGGCCTGTTGGGGCAGCATGGCCTAGTAGATGGAAACCTGGCTTTTGAGTAGGAATGTCTGCATTCAAGAAGTCCTTTGCCACCTCCCAGCTGTGTGACTCTAGGCAAGGCACACTATCCTTGGGACCTGTACAACTCTAAGATTCTTGGGAGTTCCAGTCCAACAGGATCTGGACCTTGTTAGCATAGAGAACTTACAGCTGAAGGTAGGTGTACATTCTGGACCCAATTAGTGTGAATAATGAAAGCCATGGTCAGATATGGTAGAATTCTCATTGTAATGCAAACCATTCCAGGTCTGTACCTTACAGCTCTTTCTACTGTACCAAATTGTACCCAAATTTAAATTTGGGCTGGGTCCCAAATTGACTGTGTCTGGACTTCAGAAGTTCTATTTTTAGTATGCTTGTCCATTTGTCCCAAGGGCTACCTAGGAATATGCACATGAACTTAGTTAGATATGTACACGCTCGTCTGGACTTGTGAGTTCATCTGTAGTGGGCATTCCCAGTGTAAGAAACATCCTGGCAACTCCCTTGCATTTGTAGTCTTGGTTATCTAGGACCCCGGGACTTTGAGTTAGACATAGTAACATAGCTCAGATACGTCACGTCAGAGGCAGGATTCCTGACTCCATTACAGCACATGGACCTCTTACACTTATTAACATCACTGTCAGGTGACAATGTTGTGCCCCTTGCCAGTTTAATTCTTGCAGATCTATCTGCTGACTCATTTCTGGCAGTTACAGGAATCTAAGAATGTGTTTATCTTGGGGTTCTGAAGGCACCACTGGAAATTAATGCCCAGAGGATTGAGAAGCCACACCACAAATGGTTTGCTGTTATCCAGTCCAAAGAGCAGGGATGCTGTCTCATGATACATGCCCTTCTGTATTTCCTAACAGATGACTGTCTGGTTTACCAAAAGGAGGGATGTATGGAACAGCCCCAGAGCAGATGAGCTACCTTATTTCAGAAGTCTTCTGATGAGTTCAGACTGGGAGGGTTGAGCAAGTGTTGAGGCTCCAATTAAAACTCAGCAATACAGATGATTGCTGTAGAACACAGAGGACCCATATTAAGAAATTAGACTCTTGTGCAGTCATGCTTAGTCCCCTCCAACACCCCACTTTACAGACACCACAGAATTGATCTGAATGGCCAGGATTAGCTTGGAAGGGACCTCCACAGTCGTCTAGTCTAGCCCAAGGAATCCATCTTTTGTAATAAGCATGCCTGACAAGTGGCCCTGCAGTCTCATGTGAAGACCTCCAAGGTAAAGGGAACCGCTGCTTCCTAAGGAAAGCCATTCTGTCAGAGAGCTCTAATCATTGGCAGATTTTTCCTGACAATTGAGGCTAAATTTGGATTTACCTCTACCTGTTTGCTCCTGCCATCTACCCTCTGGGGTCGGACAAAACACGTCTAATGGCCATAATCCAGAAAATACTTCAGCCCAGCTCACACATCCCCCAGAGTCTTCTCTCATCTAAACAGCCCTTCAAACAATACTGGTTACTTGAGATGGGCTGCACACCTGGTGACCTCCTCTGGATGCCTTCTGGCTTATCAGTGTCCTCCTGACGCTGTGATACACAGAGCTGAACACAGTACTTCAGATGTGGTCAGAGTGCAGAAGAACATTACTTCCTTATTCCTGGAAGATAGGCCTCTTTTAAAGCAGCCCCAAACTGTACATGCTTTTTTTTTAGCAGCTATGTCACACTGCTGATTGCGGGCAGCCTGCAGTCCATTGAAACACTCAGGTCTCTTTCAACAAATGGCTATCTAACCACATCTCCCCCAACTTGTACTTGTGAAGTTGACTTTATCTTCATTTCTTTAGATTTAGGCCAAATTCCTACCCTGTCAAGATCTTGGAGGCTGATTCTGAAAGGGATCCCTCCCAGCTTTGTACCCTCAAGTCACTACTAAAAATGTTAAATAAGACAGGACCAAGCCCAGATCCCTGGTGCATGCCACTGGAAACCTCCTGTGAAAATACCAATGAACCATTAATGACTACACTTTGGTCCAGTCATTCAAATAGTTGTAAATCCACACACTAGGACTAGGTTCTCTCATCTGTGTTTCTTCATTTTCCCCACACAAATACTATGAGATGTTGTTAGATGCTTTGCTAACTCTAGGTAAACCATGGCATTCATCCCTTTAGTAACTGTTGGAAAATGAAGATACTAATCCAGCATGGCATATATTTGATGAAGTCATGATGGTTTCTTTAATGGCAATAGTGCTTTTATTTCTATCTCCATTGATAGTCACCCAACAATACCTAGCAATACTTCCTAGGTTCCTTTGGGGAGTGTCAGTTGTATCCCCATGGTAATAAGTCTCTGGAAGTTCTCCAACATATCCCTGATATGTATGCTCAGACAAGAGCAGACCTCTCTCTTGGAAACATCGGGTCAATAAATGGCCGTGTTGGTAGCCCTCAGCGGTGAGTCATCAAACGTACTTACTCCTCCCTTCTCCCTCTACCCCTCCCTAGACAGCATCTAGGACCCCATTCCTTAGAGTCTGAGCCACTACTTCCTTCTTTCCTTAGATGGTCCAGCTTCCCCTTAACAGAAAAATATTAAATCTATTACCCAACTCCAATGGTTCAGTTTTCCTTCTTCTTCTCCACTTTGTCACCCTTTTCTACCCTCCAACCTCCTCACACCAACTATAATAGCATCTGTGTACTTGAAGGAATAGTTCATCAAATTAGAGGGAGAAATAGCAAAACTATAATAGCCAGAGACCTAATTATGCCCCTTTCAAACCCAAACAAATCTAATAAAAAATAAATAAGAAATAAGTTAGGGATGAGAAGAAATCTCAGAAGAACTAGAAACAATAGATCTGTGGAGATTACTAAATGTAAATACAAAGGATTTAGGGTCAGCTGTGCACATTTACAAAGACTGACAACATTCTAGTGCATAAAAACCTCATAAACAAATGTAGGAAAGCAGAACTATTAAAAACTCATGCTCTTACTAACCATAATTAAGTAAATATTATAATCAGTAAAGGACCTCTGAAGAAACGATTTAAACATAAATAGAAATTAATACAAAAGAATTGTTAGGTCAAAGAATAAATTGTAGATAATAGCATGAAAGAAAATGACAACACTGAGACAACATATCAGAACTTTTGGGATGAAGTCAAACCAGCACATGGAGGAAATTCACATCTCTAAACATTTTCATCAACAAAAGAGGCAAAGAAAAAAATGAATTGGGCATGCAAGTAAAAAAAAAAATTAGAAAAACAAAAATCAGGAATTTCAACCAGACATAAAATAGTAATCCTGAAAATCAAAGAAGTGATTAATAAAATTGAAAACAACAAGAATAATAGTAACAAAAAATTAATTGATGGGAACTTTAAAAAAAAGGAAAAGAAAAACAACTAGTAAAATAGATAAACAGCTAATTTGGTAAGAGAAATCAAATTGTCAATACAAAAAATGAAAAAACTCACAACAAATAAAGAAGAAATAAAGGAAATTATTAGAAATTATTATGCCAAATGATATGCTACTAAAGCTGAAAGCATAAATAAAAGGAGTGGATGTTTACAAAAATGTAAAATATTAAAATTAATAGAATGGGAAATAAAAATTTTAAATAACTTATTCTTAGGGGGAAAAAACTGAATAAACTGTAATAACTCCTAAAGAAAAATTTCCTAAGACAAGATGAATTTACAAGAGAATTCTATAAATAATTCAATTAATTACAACAATGTAACAATTATTTGCAAAAATAGGGAAATAATAGATCTTACCAAATTACTTCCATAAGACAAATACAATCCTGATAGCTAAGCCAAAGAGAGAAGTTAGCAAAAGAATACTATTGACCAATATTGCTAATGAAGATTGATGCAAAAATATTGATAAAATGCTACCAAAGAGTGAACATCAACATACTAAGATTATACACTATGAACAGGTGACATTTATACCAGAAATTCAGGGTTGATTCAATATTAGGCAAACTATAGACATAATATTTACAATAATAATGGGACTACTAGGTGGCACAGTAAATAGAGAGCCAGTCCTGGAGTCAGGAAGAATCATCTTTATGAGTTTAAATCTGGCCCCAGACACTAGCTATGTGACTCTGGGCAAGCCACTTAACCCCGTTTGCCTCAGTTTCCTCATCTGTAAAATAATCTGAAGAAGAAAATGGAAAACCACTCTAGTAACTTTGCCAAGATAACTCCAAATGGGGTTACAAAGAGTTGGAGATGACTGAAAAATGACTGAACAGCAACAAAATAACAAAATAAAAATCACATTTTTATATCAACAAATAAAGAAAAATATGTTAGACAAAACACCTTTTGGCAAGAGCTCTTTAAGACAAAAAAAACCAAACCCACGGAATACATGGACTTTTCCTTCATATGGTAAATAAATCTATCTAAAGCCAAGAGCTATATTACTTATAAACTATAATTATCATTAAAGAAAATAACTGGAGACCTTTTCATTAAGATCAAGGACAGAGAAAAAAATGTTCATTGTTGTTACTATCATTTGACATAGATCTGAAATTGCTAATTGTTGTGATGACAAGAAAAAGTATTACGAAAAAAATGAAAAAATATTACTGTCTTTTGCAGATAATATGATGTTTTACTTAGAGAATCTTAAAGATTCAGTCCAAAATTAATAAATATAATGATACAAATAAATAATAATAAATACTATACATAACAAATATAGTTAATAACTTCAGTAAAGAAACAGGATATAGCATAAACACATACCAAAAAATACAACAGGAAAAGATAGAAAAATAAAAAATTCCCACAAAACTTATAAACTATCTGGGACACCTTACCAAGGCATACAGAAAAATTTTACATATACACACATATGTATACATACATGCACACACATACAAAAACACACATACATACCATTACTTAAAGAAATATAGTCAGGCTTAAATACTTGGATAGGCAATAATTGCTCATGTTCATGTAGTGTTGATATAATAAATATTATACTACTTACTTCCTAAATTAATTTAGAAATTCAGTGTCATCCTAATCAAACTACCAGAAGGGTTTTTTTTTAAATATAGAATTAGAAGGAATAATAACAAAATTCTCTGGGAGAACAGACGGTCAAGAATCTCAAGAGAAATAATGAAAAAAATAGGAAGGAAAGGAGTCAAATATTAGACGTCAGATGATACTCAAAGGAGCAATCATCAAAACAATTTAGCTCTGGTTGAAAAAAGGAAGTTGATCAGTAGAACTGATCAGGGATACTTAAGACCCAGAAATGAGAAACCATAATAGCGCAGAGGTAAGAACTCTGAAACTGCAAAACCAAACAAAAACCCTGCTAGGAAGACTGAAAAGCAGTTTTGGCAATCGTATCTCAATGTTTGAATACCATCTCATTCAATATATCATAACAAGATCCAAGTGGATACATAACCTAGAGACAAAAATTCATATCATAAATTTGAGAAGCAGGGAAGGAGATCTCTTTCACAAATAAGGATAGGGGAAGAATTCTTGATCAAACAAGCCAGATAGAAACAGAAGATAAAGTGGATGAAAGTGAAAAGTTTTTGCACAAATAAAATCAATGCATCTAGAATTAGAGAGGAAACAGTTAACTGAGGGAAATGCTTGCAGCAAGTTTTTCAGATAAAGTTGTGGTGACAAATAAAGAACTGATTCAAATATATGAAAACAAACTATATTCCAGTAAATAAATGGTCAAAGAATATAAAAAGTCAGTTTTCAAAAGAAGAAAGCTAAAAAAAAATCAACAGTCATATGTGTATATGTATGTACATATATGTAGAAACAGCCACATGCATATAGACCTGTATAAGTCAGGTGGAAAAGACCTATGATCCCATATATACATGTATATACATATGTGTGTTGTATATGTACACATATATACATGTTAACGCCTGCATATTATATATCTAAAGATATGTTTGCATATAAAGCATTTTGACTATCTCTTTTTTCCTTCACAATGATTTTCAAACGTATAATGAAGTCATTACTATTTAATTAAGTCAACCATAGCAATAAGCCCATGACTCAATGCAATCAAGAAGCATGCCTATTTGCAGATAGTTGGCACAATGGATAGTGTGCTGGACCTGGAGTCAGTATAGTCTGCAAGTGACTGGAAGCCACTGGAGTTTACTGAATAGGGAAGTGACATTGTTAGACATGCACTTTAGGAAGATCAATGGGATAGCTGAGGGGAGAACGGATTGGCATGGGCATTGTTAGTAACTTTAGAGAGAATGGGTTCAGTAGAAGAGTTAAGAACAGAATGAGAGGAAAGGTATAGAGGCACCCATTAGAGACAACCTTCTCAAGGAATTAATCCATCAGAGGGAGGAGAGATATAGGGTGATAGTTATTGGGGTTGGACAATCAAGCTAGGCTAGGAGAGATGTGATCATGTTTGTAAGCAGCAGAGAAAGAGTCAATAGACAAGAAGACTGAAGATTAATGAGAGGAAAAGGGGGTCTGTAGGCTTCACCAGATTGCCTAAGGGGTCCATGGCACAAAAAAGTTTAAGAACTCTTATTAGTTAGCCAGCCTGATTGAAGCAGTCGGATCTCCATCTCCACACACCAAGAAACTGACTGGAGATGGCATGTGTCAAAAGTGTCAACCCGATCACCACCACCTCCACTACCAAAGACCACAATGGAGATGGCCCAGAGCTCTATAATGGTAGCACCCCACCCCCTGCTCTATCCCACTTCCCCCACTCATCTACCCCTTCTCACAGCCAAAAGCCAGCAAATCAACCCTCATGGAGACTTGACCTGGCAATGGCTGTTACCTTCTCAGTGGCCATGGCTCCTGAGGGCTCTCACCACCAAGGACCTGCCAAGTGGCTCAATGTCAGAAATGAATATGGTTTTATCAGTGAAAATGACATCTCCACCTGCTTTGTCGCTGTCCCCTAAGAACCTCAGGCTCTATCTGCCTTGCAGCTGAACCCTCCATGTGTACTGTCCCCACCACCCCCATCACTTTAAAATGTGAGCCCTGCTGGGCCAGGGACTGTTACTTTTCTCTCTATTGTGTCCACAATACTTGGCACAGTTTTTATTTAGTCGGTCATTTACTCCCTCAGTCATCATGGATCTAGAGCTGGAAGGGACCTCGGAGGCCATCAAGCCAACCTCCTCATTTTACATGTGAGGAAACTGAGGCTCAGAGAGACACAAAGACATACAGATCCCGAGGGTCTACTTGAATCCAAGTCCAGTGTCTCAGCTCAAATTGGGGAGGGCAGGGTCTAAGGAGGCTTATTACAAGGGTATATACTTGTTCTATTTACCAGGCAATATGGCGGAGGCTAGCAAATTTCACTGGGGTCATCCTTAGCACACTACCTGACAAACAGTAGGTGCTTAATAAATGCTTATTGAGTGACTGGCTTATTGACTAAATACCACAGGGGTTAGGGGAGCAGCATCTCCGAAATCTGGAAAACCCACACAAAAATTTGGGTCTCTTCTTCATACCAGAGAAGTCTGAATTATTGTGGCATTAGAAGATAAAATATATTGACATTACACAATACTATACATATATTTTATGCATTTCTGAGTTTTAAACTTTTTCTGTGTCATCTGCTGGCCTTTGACTATTCTCTGTGGCTTCCATAAAACTTCCCCCAAATTCCCATTTAATTTCTTTTCTTTTTTTTCTTTTTGGAGGGGGGAAGGCAGGGCAATTGGGGTTAAGTGCTTGCCCAAGGTCACACAGCTAGTGTTAAGTGTCTGAGGCTGGAGTTGAACTCAGGTCCTCCTGACTCCAGGGCCAGTGCTCTATTCACCGTGCCACCTAGCTGCCCCTCCCATTTAATTTCTTATGCCAAATCAAGATATAATAAAACCCTTGATGGGGAAAGCCACAATGTGGAATGGATAGCTGTAGGTTAAGTCTGCAATCTATCTCACTTCTGACTCAGTGATGTCAAGGACTCAGATGCAGTTTATATGGCAGAGAAGAGTGAGATCCTGCAGGTAGCAGAGCTGGACAAGCACTAACTAGATTCATGACATTGGCCAATTCACATGCCCTCCCTGGGCCTCAGTGTCTCCATCTGTAAAGTGGCAGTAATCATACTCACATTCCTTATTTTAAAGTGTTGTTGTAAGGATTTGCAAACTGTGTGGTGCCATAAAAAGTGAAAAGCTGTGTGAATGCTGGGGCAAGGGAAAGTAGTATCAGGGAGCAGGAGGGGAGCAGCAGGGATCAGGACAAATCTTCTAGGCTCCTTTTTTCTACCCAGAGAACATCTCTAATATATTTGAGGGAAGGGGGAAAGGAATACACATGTATTAAGTGCCAGGCACTGTGCTAAGGTCTTTACAAATGTTATTTCATTATTTGAGGAGCTTTGATTCCCATCTGTCTTTTTTTTTCTACTTGGAGATGTGATCCACTCTCTGGTGTTAGGTGAATTATTGTAGTTTTGCTCTGTTGTGTTTTAAATCTATGTATCCTGTTGGAAGATAGTCATGGTCAGGCCTTGAGGGTCTGCCACAAACTCAGTGGGGTCCAATTCCATTAGGTTTAAGACTATGAATCAAAAATTGGTTTAAATGTGTTTGTTCTGAGCAGCACATTCTCTCTTCACTAAAAGGATTTCCTTGTTTGGCCAAACCAAAAAAGCACCCATTTTTCTTTGTTATAGAATCTTCCTTTTCTTTTATCCTAGTCATTTCGGTAGAAGCAGAGACAGATGACTACGTGGAGTTGTGTCAAGTTTCTGGTAATCATACACCTACACAAGGGGACTGCAGGAAGTACCACTGTACTTACTCTGGGCCTACGAAACGATCAGCTCCCAACTTGATGAGTCACACAACAGTCCCAGGCTGCTGTTACTCAACAGAATTCAGACAGACCACAAGTATGGATCCTGCTTTGGGGACCGCAGCTCCCAAGGCCTTAGAGAAAGAGATGGAGAGAGTAGAGGAGAGAGTTAGAGAAAGATGGTGGGCAGGGCTCCCCACACAGTGGTGTACCCTAAAACTCGACTCTCTCCAGTACCCTCTTCTCTTTCCTGTCTCTACTCCATTCTCATCTCCACACCCATCTATGGTTTCATACATCAGCTCCAGTGGTTTTCTGGGCTGATATATGTTTAACAACTAGCTCTATAGGGGGGAATAAAGGTATACAGGACACAATTTTAAGTTTAATTTGCATTATCAATTATTGATCTAAATGGTAACATTATTAATAAAATTTTCTCCAACACTTTTGTAAGTCTAGGCAATCAACAAAACAATAAATCAAACCAGGATTTGTAGTTTTTGCTATGAGATGTAAATGCTCCCATGGAAAATTTAACAACCAGCTCTCCAGAGCCTAAGAGCTAACTCCTCTCCCACACACTCCTGAACCTCAATGCATATGACTCTTGCATTAAGATTTCTATCCCCAAACTCATTCCCAGGACTCCAGTTCCACGTTCCTATCAGAATGTCTTACCAGGACCCCTTGCCTCACATAACTAAAAAGTGCCTCTCTTCTTAGTTTCTCTATTTCTGTCTATGACCCGCCCTCCAATTTTCCCTAGGGGTCTTGGGTTCCTGATCTTGGCATCATTCTTCCTCTCCTTCCTCTCCTCTGTGCAGGTGGCTGCCAGATTTGGTCATTTCTTGCTCCATGGCGGCTCCTGAATTCAGCGCTCCCTGCCTCCTGTTGCCCTCCAACAACCCCCTCTCCCACCCTCCCCTGGACTCTTGTGAGAGCCACCTCCCTGCCTGGGCCTTCCCTGCCTTTTCAGTCCACCCCACCCTCCACAAATCAGTTCGCCTAATGCGACATGAGCTCAGGGCACTCCTCCCTTCAGGGGCTCCCAGTTTCCCATTTCTGACCATGGCATTCAAGCCCACTCCACACCTCCTCTTCTGGCTCCACTATCCCTGATGAAACTTCCCCTCACACTATGTGTTCTTCTTCAGGCATTCCCCATTCCAGCCAAACTGGCACCCTCCTATGTCTCAATCCTCTGTGTCTCTGGGTCTTGCTCACCAGACACAGTTCTCTGTACCTGGAATTCTCCATACCTCAGACTGCCTGCTGACATTCCTCTCTTCCTTTAAGGGGACCAGTCAGACATCTCCTCCTGTAGTAAGCTTTCTGTAAATTTGCCTCTGGACTTCTAGCATCTTTCCTGGGTGGCCATGAGCCTGTCCTTCCCTTCTTTCATTGGGAGCCTGTTGAGAGCATGGTCAGTAGCTTATCCATTTCTGAAACTCTAACTCAGTATCTTACAGAGAGTAGCTGCTAAGTAACTGTGGGTGCAATGGAATGGAGTGCAAAGGCAACACCTCACTCCCTGAACAATCTAAGTGAGCCACTTCCCATTCTTGGGCTTCAAAGTCCTTCTCTGTAAAATGGCGGGCTTAGACCGCTGTCTTCTGAGCCTCCAGCTCCAGGTCTGTGATCCGGTGAAGAGTGTACTAATCCCTTCCCAATCTCTGCTGGGAGTTTCAACTCAGACCTGGGTTCAAACCTTTCTGGTATTTATTAGCTGTGTGGCTTTGGGCAAGGCTTAGCCTCCCTAAGCCTCAATTGACTGCTTTTCTCCATGACTGGACCCAAAGGAGAAAGCCCAGCATGGCTCTCTTCAGAGAGGATGGGCAGCTCCAACATGAAGCACTTGTCCTACAGATTCAGCAGAGGAGGGAGCCGGCATACAGGTCTTGGAGAGAAGCCTGCAAAGGAAGCTGTGTGCTACAGGCCTTTGGAAGATGGGCCAGCTCAATGCACAAGGGGACCCTGAGCATCTGCATGGAGAAGGATCTAGCCGGCATCATTGGTCACTCCAGCTACTGAATAAACGTGGTGAAGGCTGGAGCAGGAGGAAGAATGCCACCATTTTTAGTAGAATTTCCCCTTCTGTAAGGGCATTGTATTGGAAATGTTAATGAATGGCCCATTGAGAGAGGGCTTTTTTTTTTCACTTCTTTCAAATATCTGCATGTGCACTAACCACTCTATCTGAGAGTAGACACCTTCATGCCCTTTGCTAGAAGCCGATGGGAACTGTCCGGTGCAAGTGCTGACGAGGCACCCTCCTACATGAGCTCTTCTAATGCACTCAGTGTAACCACAGCCCCATAGCTAACTCGCTGAGTCTACATGAATGGTGTGACCTGGGTCCTTCTGAAATGTGCTTGGGTGTGTATGCCAGGGAGTGCTGGCAGGTGAGCAGAAGCATGCTGTAGAGGGAATGAACTAGGGCATATCTGAGACAGCACCTTCACATCCAAAGCATGGAAGGGCAGGAAGGACAAAACCTGGTCTAACAGTCCCCATGGGACCTTGGGGAAATCATGGCATCTCCCTCTGGGCCTCAGTTTTCCCATCTCTAACATGAGGAGGTAGGTTAGATGATGTCTCAGGTCCCTTCTGGTTCTGAATTCATGAATCTGTGGTCCTTTGAACAGCACCATAACTTAGAGTTGGGCCTAGAGCCAGAAAAACGAGACAAATCCCCAGGCATTTACTAGCTGTGCGACCCTGGTAAAGTCACTCTCATCCTATTGGAGCAAGAAAAGATCATTTCCATCCACTTCAGCTAATTTCAGAATGTGCTTTTGTAATTGTAGTGGAGGTTTTATGCATGTTTAATGCTCTGGGAAATGGATTCAATAGAACATTTTTTTTGCCTATAGGATCATAAATGTAAGACAGCCAGATGGTGCAGTGGACCTGGAATCAGGAAGAAAATTTGTTCAAGTTTATCCTCAGACATTCACTAGCTGTGTGACCTTGGGCAGGTAATTTACAGCTCTATTTGTCTCTATTTCCTCATCTGTACATGGCAATAATAATATCATCCACCTGTCGGGGTTATTGTAAGATTCAAATGAGGTAAGATTTGTAAAGTACTATGCAAAGCATAAAAATGCTAGCTATTTATAATAGCATTATCATTTATATTAATTATCATAATAATTAAAATAGATTTATTATTGTAGCAGGAAGGAGATGCAGCAGCTAATTTTTGGAAGCTTCATTTTTCAGAAGTGACATAAGCAGGATCTGAACCCAGATCCTTGATTCCCAAGCCCACACTTCTTCCACTATAAGGTACACACAGTGCTAAGTGTGAGGAATACAAAGGTAAAAAGCAACTCAGTCTCTGATCTTCCTTCAGAATCAGTGATGTGGTAGTAAATCTTTAACAACCAGCTCCCCAAACCCCCAAAATGTAACATGACACAGTTTTAAGTTTAATCTGCATTTTTGACATTTTGCCCATCACTTTCTTAACTTTAGATAATCAACAAAACAAGTAATCAGGTACTGATTTGTGAGTTTTCTGAATTCCGAGGTGTAAATGCTCACACTGAAAATTTAAGAATTGGCTCTCTTGAGCCAGGGATCTGTTTTCATAAGATGTGCACTCCCTTCCTCCTTCATATGGGGGCTCCCTTCCCCAAAGCAGACCCCAGCCCCTGCATGCCTCCTGATCAGGTCATAGAATCATAAGCCCATAGATGTGAAGCTGGAAGGGTCCTCAGAGGTAATCTAGTCTAACCCTCTCATTTTAAAGGCAAGGAAGTGACATGACTATAAGGGAGCAAGTGGGAGCCCTATGTATAATCTCTTCAGATACCAGGTAAAATCCTACTTTCTACAGGAAGCCCTTCCCAATGTCCCTGACACATAGTAGGCATTTAGTGAAGGCTTGTTTACTGACTGACTGTGAGCACAGCAGTCTGTTTGGCGTTATGCTGGCAACTTTTTCATCCTTTAGCTAGGCTTAAAGATGTCCTTTAACAGCAGATGCCCACCCCATTTTCAGGCTATGTGGAAGCATATGGCACCAAGGCCTCAGCTTTATAAAATAAAAGTTATAAAATATTAAGAATTAAGTGGTACTGTTATCTCTGGTCTTGTGTTCTTCACCTTCCTTGACACCTTCGAGTCAGGGTGCTTATCAAGAGAGGCTATTACTTCAATTCAGTTTAAGATCAGAACTAGTAATGTGATAGAGGAAGTGCTCTTCAGTTAGCCAAAGAAAGTGTCCCTTAATTTATCAGTGACCAAATCAAGACAGATCACCTTTTGTTTGCCATGGGCCTAATCCAAAGAGGGAACCTTTCCATTTTTTAGGAACACAAAGGTATGACTTCAGCATTTATAGTAATTAATGACTAGTTTTGAAAATTAAAAAAATTTCAAACTTCATCCTGCCCCTTACTCAATAAACATCAATGACTCCCTATTGCCAAAATGCTCTGTTTGGCATTCTAAGCCCTTCATCACCTGCCCCCCTCCTATCTTTCCAATCTTCTTACACCTTATTTCCTAAAATGTACACTCTGATTCAGTGACACTGGCCTCCTGGCTGTTCCCCCACCAAGACCCTCCATCTCTCATCTCTGGGTATTTTCTCTGGCCATCCTCCATGCCTGGAAGGCTCTCCCTCCTCTTCTCCAACTACTGACTGCCCTGACTTCCTTTTAGTCCCAACTAAAATTCCATCTTCTACAGCAAGCATTCCCAGACCACTCCTAATTCTAATGTCACCCCTCTGATAATTATCTCCTAATTATCTTACTATATAGCTTGTTTTATATATAATTGTTTGCATGTTGTTTCCTCTATTATATGTAAGCTTGAGGGCAGGGGCTGTTTTTGTCTCTTTTCGTATCCCTAGCATTTTTAGCTTGCTGTAGATTTTTACCTTTTGTTTTGAAATTACTATGTAACATAAGTGGAAATTGCTTAGGTCAAAGAGAATTCAAACTAGCAGTGGGAAATTCTCCCCCATTTGAACCTCTCTCCAATCAGGAATATTTGTATATTAAAACTTGTCTTTGGCCAAAACACAGAGCATTTGTTTAGCTCAATGTGAAAAGCCTTCTGGATTTATGAGCTTTCTATGACTGAGTGATGTGAAACCACCTCCTTTCAAGAGGGCTTATTCCACATATTGCAGGGACACAGCCAAATAGGTCAGGGGAAACCCGACTTGTCTGATCTCCTTGTCAGGGAAGAATGACTAGGATGATGAGGGCCCTGGAGACCCTCATTGCCAATTTTGGTTGTTGTTTGTCCTTTGTTTACAAAGAGAATCAATGACATCATGGGTGCCATCTTGACTTGTTCATGAATTAGAATTCATGTCAAGTGAGCCAGAGCTGCACAAAGTTGTCAGCCTTGCTCTCTCTTCCAAAGTCATCAAAGTCCAGTGGCAGGACAAAATCAGGACAACTGGCAATGGTCTGGGATGCAGTAGATGATCCTGGTGTCTTTGATGTCTGAACAAGCTCTAAGCACTCCACAATGTCTGCTTCAGTTGCCTTCATGGCCATGGAACAAACTGTTCCCATCCACTTATTGCACTAGGGGCATGCTTGGGCAGACATCCTCCTAACACACTGACAAAGATGATTGGTTGAGGGAACTTTGGGTGAAAAGGATAAGACTTGGTCACAAGTCTAATCTTTTTTCCACATGACAGTCCTTCAAATATCATAGATATGAAAGTGGGTGATAAAGAATTAAAGACAGGAAGCTAATATCTTGAATGGTGATCTCTCAGAAAGGGAGGTAATGTCACATAGCACAGGAGTACTAATTAAGAGCTGTGGGACCTGAATGTGAATCCAGGCTGTGCTAATTACTATCTGTGTAGTTATTACTAATAATAAGAGAAATGAAAACAAAATTATCTGCCTCATATCCATTATGTTGGCAAAGATGAACAAAAGAGGAAAAAGACACTTGTTGGAGGCACTATGGGAAAACAGGCACGTTATCCACTGCTGGTGGAGCTGTGAAGTGGTCAAGTCATTCTAGAAAGAAATTTAGAACTATACCCAAGCCACTAAACTATGGAAATTCTTTGATATAGCAATACCACTAATAGAATTATACCCCAAAGAGATCAAAGCAAGAAGGAAAGGACCCATGTGTACAAAAACATTCATAGCAGCACACTTCATTGTAGCAAAGAACTAGAACTATGGAGATGCCAGTTAACTGAGGAAAGATTGAACAAATTATGATATATGAACGTGAATGTCGTTACACCACAAGAAACTAGTAAAGGAGCAAATTCAGATATAGCTGAGATGGTTTGTATGAACTGATGCAGAGTAAAGTGAAAGAGTAAAGGAAAATATTTGTGAATTGTTTCTGTACCTTCAAACTCCATGGATGAAGTTCTAAGAAGAAAAGAGTATTGCTCCTGGTCTCAGTATTTACCTCTCTCTAAACTGGGATATTCCTGTTTGAGAGGGAGACTTCTAATTAAACAACTATTGCATAGTCCTGGGGGCAATGTAAGAAGGGAGAAAGAGGCATATACAAGAGGTGTTATAAAGGTAAAAATGACAGGACCTGGCAACTGATTGGATATGGGGGTAGGTGCAAGAAAATGAGAAATCTAAGATGCCACCTAGGTTATGAGCTTGGGTGACTGGGAGGATGGTGCTACCCTCAACAGTAGTAGGAAATTAGGCAGAGGGGATGGTTTTGGAGAAAGATCCTGAGTTCAGTTTTGGACATGTTGAGTTTAAGATGTTTAAGACATCAAGTCTGAGATGTCCAAAAGGCAATTTGAGATCATAGACTAAAGGTCAGGAGAGAGGTTAGGGGTGAACAAATACATCTAAGCATCGTCTATATACAGTCATCAAAAGCTGCAACTTTAGCTCCTGCATGAGCAGTGGCCAGGCTGCATCTCTACAGGGCTACTTCCCAGGATGAGGCTGCCAGCACAAAGCTAAAAACATAGCTATTCCCAAGGTTCTTGGGGTTATTCCTGGGCTCTCTCTATCAGGGTCTTAGGAGAGAGAATGATGAAGGTGGTGGTGGCTTGACTTGAACATCCTGCTTCCCGCCATCCCATCATGGTGCCCTGCTGCTTCAGTTAGGCTAGCCTGCCTGCCCTGGAAGTTGGCTGGAAGTTGGTGGGGATGGTTCGACCCTTATCTTCCTAAATCAGTTTTCCTTTCCTTCATCCCTTGTCTTCAATGGACAAGACACAGGAAAATACAACCCTCGCCTCCCTTTATCTTCAGTTTCTAGCCCAAGTCTTTGTAATTTGACATTTGTCAGGTTCCATCTGACAGTATCATTTGTACCAAGTATATCGCCACAAATGGGAAGGAGCTAGCTATTTGTTTAAATGAGACTTGGGAGGCTCCCTCTTATGGCTTATGGATACATGATCTAGGAAGTCTACAAACAACTCTATTTTTGTCATCAGGTCAAATATGGCTTCCTTAGTACCAGCAGTGACTCTTCTTTTCCTCTTTGTCAGCCTCTGATCTCTCACCCCGGAGTTTCTGTGCTTCTATAAATCTTTGGAGGAGCTTTGTGCTCAGCACATCTATCTCTCTCCTCTTCAGGAAAAGCCTAAAGTTTGTTTGAACCTCAAGCTTTGAGCTTTCTTTTTCCTTTCCTTTCTTCTCTCTGGAACACTTTCCCACTCTCCTCCCTCTTGACAAATGGTCACTTTCCCCCTCCTTGATATTTTTCTTTAGAGAGATCTACCTACATCTAGAACACAGACAATTCAGCCGTTCTGCTGTGGTAGAAATACAAACATCACACACTTGTTAAAAGGTGCTATATAATTTCCCCTACTTTCCATATTAGTTGAGATTGTCAGTCTTGTGTTTTTTAACTTCTTTTGGGGAAATAACACCTCAATTCTTAGCATCTGGTTAAAATATTTATAATTATCACCTGCATTAGTGGGTGATAACCCCAAGCACCTTTGTTTCCTTAGTTTCAACAACTCCTAAGCCATATTTCTTCTGTACCTAAACATTTGTAGCAAACTACTATCTGTTTGCTTTACTTTCCTATTATTCCATTTGCTTTTCATCCTTTCCTCTGCCTTGCCAACTAACTTCTCTTTTTCCTTCTTGAATCTTCCTCCTCAGGTCCAAGGTCCTCCTTAATCCTTCTTAATATTTATCCTACAAAATTTTCTCAGAAAAGCTATAAGTAGAATCTGGAGCAATATCAGGACCTGGAGATTATTTCCCTTCAAATTTGCCTTAATTTCTCCCAATTTTCCCTTTCAAACTCAATCTCTGGTCATCTTTACAAATTTAATCACCTCCAAATCACCTTTTCTTTCTTCTCCTGATCCTTTTCCCTTACAATCTGGAAATAGAGAATAAAATAATTCTTGAAAGATCAATTGGAGGCAGATTATGGAAGGTGTTAAAAATGGGGTTGAATAGTCTGCATTTTAACTCAGAGGTGATAGGGATCTATGGAATGTTTCTGAGCAGAGGGATGACATGGTCAGACCCCTGGTGCTTTGATTTGTGTATCTGGGAAGAGATTCCCCTTTGGCTTATAGACCTCTAAGACAACGATGCTGCATACCAACTCAGGGCACAAACAAAGCAAATAAGAGAGGTCAGGAGATGCTGGTGTGAATTTTTGAATGGTGAGCTAGAGAATCCCTAATACTGCATAAGACATGGGGGGAAACAAGCTCCCCACATGTCCTGTGATTCTCAGTGCCTACAACCACATTGGCTGCTAATAAGAGACTCCTTCTAATGAAAGCATTCTCTTGGTTGAGCTAAGATTTTGTCTTATTCCCAGCTGAAGAACTCATTTACCATTGGGTCTATCATTGTTCTTACTTTCATCTACTCTAATCTGTATAACTTCCCCAGTTTCTGTTTACTACTTACATCGATAAGAGGTGTACTGACTATTCATGATTATAATTTTTATAAGTAGTGTTTGGTGGGAAGGAGCTAGGCTGATGACAGTAAGTTAACTGTGACCCTCCCTTGAGAGTTAACAGAGAAAGTGGTTTTTATTCTGAACTCTACTGTCTCTCTAGACTACAGATATTTTTTATTAATTTGTTTATTTTTAGTTTACAAGATTCAGTTCTATAGTTCCTTGAGTTTCAAATTTCCTTCCCTCCCTCCCTCCACCCCCCACGATCCAGTATAGGATCTGCAAATACTTTCACAATAGACATTTAGACTACAGATATTTTGATGGGTAACATGAGAGCTCTAGGCTAAACATAAGAGAGTAAAGGAATAAGCCCTCCTGTTCTCCACAAAGAAGGAAATCAAGGTCTCCTTTAGAGGCAGGAAGAGCCAGATTCCAGATTACATATCTATTCAGGCCATATGTAGGTCAACCAAATGTTTGTTATATGTATGTCTATATGTGTATATATGTATATATTAAACATATTAGACAGACATATGTCTTACATGTGCTTTAGGAAGATTATTTTGATAGTTTATGGAGGATGGATCAAAGGAATAAAAGCCTGGAAGCAGTAAAACCAATGAAAAGGCTACTACAAAATCTAGGTGAAGGATGATAAAGATTCAACCTAACCTGGTGACCATGTAAGGGGAGAGGAACAAATGCATGTGAGAAATGTGAAGATGGACTAAGCAAACCTGGATGTTAGCATTGCCAGGCCACTGAAAAAAGGAAGGCATAGCAACACCTTTTATAGTAACGAAAAGTAGAAATAAAGCTGGTGCCCAGCGAGGTGGGAATTACTGAACAATTGTGATGTACAAAAGCAACAGAATATTATTGGATTGTAAAGAATGAAAAGTATGGTGACTTCAGAGAAACACAGGAAGATGGGTGAAAATTTATTCAGAGAAAAGAAGCAGCAATAGGAGAAAGATATACACAACTACTATAACAATGAAGTCAGTCAATAAGCATTCTTGAAGCACCTATTATGTGCCAGGCACTGGTAAGTGCTAGGGATACAGAAAAGGTAAGAGACAGCTCCTGATCTCAAGAAACTCATTATCTAATGGGTCAGAAAACATACAAACAACTAAGTACAAACAGTGCTAAATATGGGATAAATAGGAAAGAAAAAAGGAGCAGCAGGAGAGTTAAGAGGAGTTGGGAAAAGGCTTCCTGGAGAAGGTGGGGCTTAAGGTAGGAAGGGACTGGTTGTGCAAAGCTTTGAATGATGCACAAAATAGCTTGTATTTTCTCCTGGAAGCCAAAGGGAGCCGCTGGGGTGTACCGAGTTGGGGGGTAACATGATTAGATATGCTCTTTATGAAAATCACTTTGGTGGCTGAATGGAGAATAGACAGGAGTGGGGAGAGATTTAAGGCATGCTGGTACTCCAACTATTACAATGGTCCAGGTGCAAGGTGAGGAAGGTCTGCACCAGAAAGGTAACAGTAGTAGAGAGAGAAGAGGACACATTCGAGAAATGTTCCAAAAGTGAACTCCGTGAACCTTGGAAACAGATTGGATATGGGACTGAGACAATAGAATTTATATCAAATTCAGTGACCAATTTTTGTTTTCACATAACTAATGCTGGAACAATTTTCCTCTGAGAGAAAACATGGTAGACTATGGGTATGAGATGGCAATAATCTTCGCTTCCTTCTTTCCTTCACTTCTTTCCTTCTCTTCTTCCTTCCTTCCCTCTTTCTTCCTTCCTTCCTTTCTTCCTTTCTTTCATTCTTTCTCTCTTTCTTCCTCTCTCTTTTTTTTCTTTGTCTTTCTTTCTTCCTATCTTTCTCCCTTATCTCTCTCTCTCTCTCTCTCTCTCTCTCTCTCTCTATCTATACAGATATACCTATCTATCCATCAATAATGACTATGGACATTGTCAGTTCCCCGCTTCAGACCTCAGTTTCCCCTTCTATAAAATCAGAACTGATTTTATATGATCTCAAAGATCACCTCCAGTTCTAAACCCTATGACCTCATAATAATAAAAGATGTTTCTGGTCTTCTTTAGTATTATCAAATCCTATGATTAATTGCAGGAGATCAAAGATTGTCTTGATCTGTGAAAAACAGTATGTCTTAGTCTCCAGAAAATGTAGTTTTTTTTTTTTTAAAGCAATTGGGGTTAAGTAACTTGCTCAAGGTTACACGGCTAGTCATTATTTATGCGTGGGTGCTCATTTTCTGAGGCCGGATCTGATCTCGGGTCATCCAAACTCCGAGGCCGGCCCTCTTACTCACTGCGCCACCTAGCCGCCCCTTTAGGGCAATTGGGGTTAAGTAACTTGCCCAAGGTTACACGGCTAGGTTTTTTTGTTTGTATGGATTAAGTGTCAGAGGCCGCTCCGAACTCAGGTCCTTCTGATTCCAGGGCCGGCGCTCTATTCACTGTGCCACCTAGCCGCCCCGGAGAAAATGTAGTTTTACAATATTTTGAAGCATGGGGAAAACTGGTTGTTATCTATTTGCATCTCTTTGACATTTTTCCTTCTTTCTCTTTAAAGAGGGGGACCTTACCTTAGCAGGTTTTTTTTTTAATTAAATTTTATGTTTATTTTTAGTTTACATTATTAATTTCCACAAGATTTTGAGTTACAATTTTCTCCCCATCTTTCCCCTACCTACCACCCCAAAACAGTGATCCCACTGCATACCTCCTCCCCAATCTGCTCTCTCCTATATCCTCCTCCATGCCCCCTTCCAACTTCACAGTAGGGCAAGATAGATCTCTATGCATCAATGCCTGTATATCTTATTTCCAAGTGTTATGAAAAAAAAATATATATATATATATGTATTAAACATTTGATTTTAAAACTTTGAATTCCAGATTCTTTCCCTTCCTCCCTCCTTACCCACCCTTACTGGGAAGATAAGCAATTCAATATAGGTCGTACATGGGTAGACATGCAAAACCTTTCCACAGTGGATATATTGTGAAAGACTGACTATATTTCCCTCCATCCTATCCCGACTCCCACTTGTTCTATTCTCTACTTTGACCCTGTCCCTTTCCAAAGGTGGGTGCTTCCAACTTCGCTCCCCCTAAACCTCTCCTCCCCTCCATCATCCCCCCTCTCATCCCCTTCCCTCCTACTCTCCTGTAGGGTGAATACCCTATTTAGTGTGTATGTCATTCCCTCCCTAAGCCAAATTCAATGAGAGTAAGGTTGACTCATTCCCTTTTGCCTTCCTGTTCTTCCCCTCCTTTGTAACAGTTTTCCCTTGCTCTTCTGCAGGAGATAATTTACCCCATTCTGTCTCTCCCAATCTCCTCTCATTATATTCCTCTCTCATCTCTCAATTTCACCTTTTAAGTATTATCCCTTCCTATTCAACTGGTCCTATACCCTCTATCTATGCATACATGTACACGTATATGCACACACTCACAAATATATTCATATACCCTCCTATATAGACATATATATGAATACATACATACATATACATATACATATATATATATATATACACACACACACACACACACACACACACACACACACACACACATTTCTATTCCCTTCCATTATTTTCATACTGAGAAAAGTTTCATAAGTTACAATTATTGTTTTTCCATGTAGGAATGTAAGTACTTCAACTTTGATAAGTTACTTATGATTTCTTTTCCCTGTTTACCTTCTCATGCTTCTCTTGCTTCTTGTATCTGAATGTCAAATTTTCTATCCAACTCTGGTTTTTTCATCAAGAATGCTTGAAAGTCCTCTATTCCATTGAATGACCATATTTTCCCCTGAAACATGATACTCAGTTTTGCTGGGTAGGTGATTCTTGGTTTTAATCCCAGCTCCTTTGACCTACAGAATATCATATTCCAAGCCCTTCAGTCCCTCAATGTAGAAGCTGCTAGATCCTGTGTTATCCTGATTGTGTTTCCACAGTATTCAAATTGTTTCTTCCTGGATGCTTGTAATATTTTCTCCTTGATCTGGGAATTCCAGAACCTGGCTATAATATTCCTAGGAGTTTTCTTTTGGGGATCTTTTTCAGGAGGTGATTGGTAGATTCTTTCAACCTCTATTTTGCCCTCTGGTTCTAAAACATCAGGGCAATTTTCCTTGAGAATTTCTTGGAGAATGATTTCTAGGTTCTTTTTTTGATCATGGCTTTCAGGTAGTCCAATAATTTTTAAATTATCTCTCCTGGATCTATTTTCCAGGTCAGTGGTTTTTCCAATGAGATATTTCACATTGCCTTCTAGTATCTTGATTTCTCATAAAGTCACTAGCTTCCATTTGCTCCAATCTAACTGTGAAGGAATTATTCTCTTCACTGAGCTTTAGAGATTCTATTTCCATCTGGCAAATTTGGCTTTTTAAGGCATTCTTCTCATTGGCTTTTTGAGCGTCTTTTGCCTTTTGAGTTAAGATGTTATTTTCTTCAGTCAGGTTGTTGACTCTCTTTTCATGATTTTCTTGCATCATTCTCATTTCTCTTCCCAATTTTTCTTCCACTTCTCTTATTTGTTTTGCAAATTTCTTCTTAAGCTCCTCTATGACCTGTAACTAGCTCATATTTTTCTTGGAAGCTTTTGGTGCAGGAGTTCTGACTTTGTTGTCTTCCTCCTGCTCCATGCTTTGATCCTTTTTGTTCCCAAAAAGGAATCCAAAGTCAGACTTCTGTGCTTGTCTTGCTTCCTCTGCTTGCTCATGTTGCCACTCAACCACTTGACTCTTGAGCCTTTTGCCACATTAGAACTCTGTTTTCAGAGAGGAGAGCTTTGTCCCAAATCACTGGGGTTTTCTCAGAGCTGCTGGAGCTATTAGTTGGGTGCCTTCTCAGAAGCCTCCACTGGCTCTGGCACACTGGTCACACACCCCAGGACCTTCACCCTAGACAAGGATCCAGATCCAAGGAGGTTAAAGCAAGAGTGATTAACCCTCAGACTGGTTGCTTGGTTCCCCTACAATCTGCAGGCCAGGAGCTCTGAAGCAGCCATGCAGCTGCAGAGTCTGGACTGGACTCCTGGACTCCCTATTCCCCAAATCCACTGACCTCTCACTTTGTCTTAGGCATTTATGGGTTGATAATTCTGGAAACTGCCACAGCTGCTGGTGGTCCACTCTCCCAATGTCCCTCTAGCCACAGCTGGTCGGGGTTCCCTGAGGCTAAAATCTTGGGCTTACACAGGGCTGGGCTCTGCTCTCAGAGCACTGGCTGGCCCCTTCCTGATGGCCTGCCAGGCTGTCTTCAGTTGGAGGTTAGTTTCTCTCTATCATTTTGTGGGTTCTGTAGCCCTAAAGTTTGTTTAGAGTCATTATTATAAGTATTTGAGGTGGTTATGGGGAGATCACAGGGAGTCTTCCTGCTTCTACCCTGCCATCTTGTCTCTGCCCCCAGGTTTTTTTATTTGCAACACTTGCTAACTTCAAAATTTGTCTCAAAGACTTGGTCTTGTTCCCTTTTTAGGTCTAGATCATGATGCAGCTAGAGTGCACAGGTCTGTCTGCAAGAAGACACTGGATTCAAGAAACTCCAATAAATTGGAGCAGAATGGAACAGGACAGGATATAGGGAAGCTGGACTTCTTTCTGCCAGAGATAGCAGTCCTGGAGCTAGATGGCAGAGCCTAATCCAACTCCAAGGAGAAACACTGCAGCAAAGATAGGAGGAAAAGTCAGCTCAGTCAAACACTCAATAAAACCAAAAAGAAACACCAATGAACCCTTCCATACAGTCCAAGGCTGTCACAAAAAATGACCAGAAGCCTGTAGACATTCTGGCTGGAGTAGCTAAAGCCACTAAAACTCTAGGCTAGTCATCTGGGGCTGCACCAGGGGACAAAGACAAAGTCTTGTAGCTTTTGATAGGAGACTGTGAAAGGAGGTGGTGACAGGGTGGGGCCAGAGTGCTGGAGATAGGGAGTGACATCAGTGAAATCTCTAGTAGATAGGGCATGAAAGCCTTGATCTCAGGCCAGGTCATGCTGGGACCACAGCAAGGAACTAACCGTTACAGAAGATGGAAGAGCCAAAGACAAAGAATATTTTGGAGACCTTCAGAAAACAGGTTGTCCTGGTGATGGTTCAACAGCTGATACAATGGATGCATTTAGCTTATATACATTTACTTGCATGCTGTCTCCCCTATGATATTGTAAGTTCCTTGATGGTGGGAACTGTCTTTTACCTTTTTTTGTATCTAGCACTTAACATAGTGTAGCACCAATGCAACATTTACAGTGCCCATGATCATAATAGAGACCATGACTGTAACTATTGCATGATATTTGATCACAAAATATGCCAGACTCTCCAGATAGAGGATAAGGTTGAAGGATTTATTTAGACACCAGAAAACCAAATCCCCAAACCAGTAAGGTGATTCCATCATAGTACCAAAGATATTTGGAAGCCATAATAATGCAGAGAGCCACAGCACCCTTTGGCCTTCCCACAAACCAATACGAGATCAATATTTACTCATGAGCCTGACTCCTTGCTTAAGCTCCTCCTCTGTCCCCAACTGTCTCCAACTGTCAGACTCACTCTCAGCTTCTCTGTGGGCTCTGCTTCTCCTCAGCAAACTCCTCCCACTACAGGTGCCATGTGACTACATTCAGCCTTTCAGGGGGCAGATTTTATCTTCACAGCAGAGAAGCTTCAAACTCCCCCCTAAGTCTGCTAAGGGGCAGGGAAGATCTTCAAATTCCCATTCCCATTACACATAGTGCCTAGTACATACTAAACATTTAATAAATATTTAAGTGTTTGATAATATATAAATCCACAGCCAGGACAAGGGAGTGCTGGAGTCAGCTGGAATAGGATGGGGAGAAGAGCTGTTCAGTTTTCAGTGTGAACATTTATACCTTGGAAATCAGCTAACATTACAAATCAACGCCAGATTTATTGTTTTGTTGATTGTCTAGGCTTAAGAAAATGATGGAAAACAAGAGGGAACAAACAAGTGAAACAAACAGATAAACAAATGAATAAATATACAAAAAATCCACTACTCACCTTCTGACAAAAACACCAAATAGGAAACATTTAAATGTCATAGCCAAAATTAAGAGCTTTCAGGTCAAACAGCAAAGCAAAGCAAATAGGAAGAAGTGATTGAGAACCAAGGAACCACAATCAAGATCATGAGAGACTCTACCACAACTATGATAAAGGAAAGGAAATCTTAGAATATATTTCAAAAGGCAAAAAAAAAAAAAAAAATTTTACAGCCCAGAAAAAGCCATCCAGCAAAACAGAGTATTATCCTACAGTGGCAGAGATGATAACTTTTTAATAGAATAAAGGATCTTCTAGCATTAGCTGAGAAATTAGTTGAGAAAATCAATGCTGGCTAGAATCTGAAAAACAGAATACTAGAGAAACCTAAAAAGGTAAATTCATTTGGACATTTGGAAGGGGCTAAACGATGATCAAATCTTTATATACTACTAAAAGGAGAGGAGATAATTGACCCTTCAGAATCCTATTATCTTCAAGGGTCAAAGAAACAAGACAGACCAATGTATGGCTTGGATGCCATTTTGGTTTTGTTTAAAAGAACAAAGAAAAGCTGGGGGAAGGAATGTATTCCAGAAGAAATAATGAGAGGGAGAAACCTATTGTGTTTCATAATTGAGGCACCTAAGAGTATACCAATACTGAGGTAGGGGTACAGAACCTCATTCTTATGTGAACAGGATAAAGGAGAATTGAATATGCACTCCCCTCACAACTTCCATCTACCTCCTCCCATTCCACACAGAGAATTTGGTGGAGAAATGCATTAAATTTGACAAGGAAGTAGGTGGGGACAGGGAAAGGAAATAGGAGCTTTCAGAGGGAGGATAGAGTTAGGGAAGGTGTAGTCACAAGCAAAACTTTCAAACATTTATTGAGTGACTGTTAAGTAAAGGTTAAACAGTAAGTTAGGGATACAAATGCAAAGAATGAAATAATCCTTGTCCTCAAGGAGCTTATGCTCTAACAAGAAATATAGGTACAAAAAGGGATTTGGGGGTGGGGTTGTGGATGAGAATTGGAATAGTGTAGCAAAAAGAAAAGAGAAGAACAGAAAAGAAAGGAAAAAATGGCCTTTGAGGCACTTTTCCCCCAAAAATGCAGACAGACAGAAAGCTACAGGAGAGACCAGACCAACAGGGCAGCTTTGAAAGCTACACAGGTTTATCTTACAATATACCTTTTTTTTTTTAAAGCAAGCTCTATAGAATAGAGACTTGCAGTTTCATATACAATCCTCTGATTCTGTACTATGTGTATGCAAGTGCATATTTTATTTGTTGTTGGGTTCTGAATAAAAACAAAAGAAATATACGTACAAAAATATGTACACTATCAATTTAAAATAGATCTAAGGCAATTAGGAAGAGAGGGTGGTGGGTGGGCTCCATGCAGAAGGGAGTGCTTGAGCTGCCTCTGGAGGAAGGGCTTATCTGATCCTGATTAAGTACACTACCTAAGGTCCAAGCTCCTCTACAAGACATTCAAAACTTTCTATATACAGGTACCATTCTGCCCTTCCAGTCTTACCTTGGATCACTCCCTTCTGTACACTCTTTACCTTAGCCAAATTAGACTACTCTCTCCTTCTTGTACCACACACCCTACATTCTTCTGTCTTTGATATGCTATTCCCTTTATCTGAATTGTGTTTCTTCCCCATATTCTGCTACTGTCAATGCTTTAAAGCCCAATTTAAACATTACTCCATCCAAGCAAACCTTCCCTGATTCCCCTAGTTGGTAGTGACCTTCCCTATCCATCCTCATATAGCATTGAGTTATACACTTATCATGTAATATTGAATATCATTTTTCTCTCCACTTTTCTCTATTGGCATCTCACCCTCCTCCTAAATTATAAGTTCCCTGAAGGTGGGGATCATGTCATCTCAAAATAGGATCTTTTCCAGTACTTAGCACTTTTCTCTTGGCACACAGTAAGCATTAAAGGTTTTTTTAAATTTTTATTTAATTTACAGTAGAATAACCCCTCAAAAGGTGGGTCGTTCTTAGATGATTTCAGCAACTAAAAAATGGGTGGTACAAATTTGCTTTTTCCCTCTAATGTGGAGATGGAAGCCACCTCATTTCAAGCATTAGATAAAAATGAACAAATATTCTCCTGAAAGTCTAAGCTGGACTACCAAATGGGAATAAAATTTTCTGGTCTCCTAACAACTACACAGTTCAGGGAGGATATAGAGATTCTTAGGTGGTTATTCTCAGTCTAAACTTTGCATCTAACAAGTTAAATCATGAGCTTTATATTATACTTTGAAGATTCCTTACATAAATCCCACCAATCTTCAAATCCACCATATATAAATTCTATGTACATAGGTAACATCTAATTGTGAATTTGGTAAGTTTATTTCAAGAATCCAAATTCATCAAATCATTTATTTTTGCTATTTGTGGTGGTGAATGTCATAGGAGATTGGAAGTTTATGTCTGCTGGTGAACCAAAATTATGCATTGTCTATAAGGGGCAATCTCCCCCTCTCTCATCTGAGAGAGCTGAAGCCTCATGAAAGGAGAAAAAGAAAGAGCTTCCACCTCCTCCAATTTAGAGAAAGCAAGCCTGCTAAGAGTGAGAGCATAGGGTGTTCCAGGATGCCTACACAAGAAAGCTTCAGAGTTACCCTTATGAGAAGTAAAGACAATAGTGTGAGGAGTTAGGGGCTTTCTTCTGCCCCTGTTGTAGCCTTCAAACTCAAGCTCACACTTAGTTCAAGTGCTAGAAGGAATCAAGAGAGAACAAGGAGACTCTGACACTGACACCATGTGATTTGGTTTGAGATTAAGCCAGGCAGAGAGTTGAATCTGCCTTTGGAGGCACAAAGTCAAACCCTGGTGAAATCTCCACTCCCATACTCTGCCCCTTCCCTCTACTCTCTCATGCTCTCTCTAAGAAAAGACGAATATGTTTCAGCAATCTTTGCTGAGAATCTGTTTGCTACCTTTCCACCTGCTTTAAAAAAGATGAGTTTCTGTAAGACAGCATTACTAAACTGGCTTGCTGTGTCCTTCAGGGAGGGTGGCAAAAGCATAGCAAGATAGCTAGGCACAGAGATATATTTTAATAACTTCTAGGAACATTCTCCACCTTGGGGCTCAAAGCTAAACTGACATGAGGTTTTAGAGATTCACATTTTATAATTTCCCAAAGGCAAAGATAGACCAAGTGAATTCAGATGCCCAGATTACAGAAGCTCAGGAACAACTGAGAGTCATAGTGTGGGGAGGGGCTAATTTAGGTCTGCTGGGGCCAGTAGCTTCAGATAACTTTGATCTCCCCAACAGGTTAAATAAATATCCCCGGAGAGATGGAGCTGAGGGTGTTAGCTAAAGAGAAAGCAGTACATGGAGGGAGAAGTTGGGAGTACCAGGTGCCACTCACATGAGATTACGGTCAGCCACATAAGATTAAATAGTCCACCTGCTCAGCAACCCTTTTCATCCACCATGTCCCCTCTCCCCCACACACAAACACTGCTGGGAGCACAAGTCCTCATTATTCAAAGTGTTAGAAGAGGCAGAGTCAAGATGGCAGAGTAGAAGCAGGACTTCCATGGGGCTCCCACTTCCACCTCATCCAATTCATGTAAAAGGTGACTCTGAACAAACTTTGGAGATACAGAACCCACAAAATGACAGAGAGAAGCTGACCTTCCCCCTGAGGACAGCCCAGCAGGAAGCAGCCAGCACAGCACTCTGGGATACGAGCCCAGTCCCACTGGAACCCAAGGTTTTAGCCTCAGGGAGGCCACAACTAGCTGCCAGTTAAAGAGACTTCAGATCACCAGCAGCTAAGGCAGTTTCCACAATTATCAACTCATAGAGGCCAAAGACAGAGTGAGAGATGAGTGTAGACTTTGCAGGAACAGGGAGTTTGGGAGTGAGGTCTAGTCTTTGCACCCACCCCCACCCCCAGGGTGAGAAGCAGGTGAGGCTCCTCGAGTGTGCTGCTTCAGAGCTCCTGGCCTGCAGATTGTTGGGGGACCAAGAAACCAGTCTGAGGGGTAATCACTCTTGCTTTAACCTGCTTAGATCTGGATTGCTGTCTAGGGTGGAGGTCCTGGGGTGCATGACCAGTTTGCCAGAGCATGGGGAGGTTTCAGAGGAGGCACCCAACTAATAGCTCCAGCAGCTGAGAAAACCCCAGCAACTAGGACACAGCTCCCCCCTCTGGTAGCAGAGTTCTACTGTGGCAAAAAGCTCAAATGTCAAGTAATTGAGTGGTGATATAACCAGGCAAAGGAAGCAAACCAAACAGAAGAATCCAACATTAGACTCCTATTTTGGGGACAAAAAGGATCAGGGCATGGAACAGGAGGAAGACAACAAAATCAGAACTCCTGCACCAAAAGCTTCCAAGAAAAATATGAGCTAGTTACAGGTCATAGAGGAGCTTAAGAAGAAATTTGCAAAACAAATAAGAGAAGTGGAAGAAAAATTGGGAAAAGAAATGAGAATGATGCAAGAAAATCATGAAAAGAGAGTCAACAACCTGACTGAAGAAAATAACACCTTAAATATAGACTAACTCAAATGGCAAAAGAGGCTAAAAAATCCAATGAGGAGAAGAATGCCTTAAAAAACCAAATTTGCCAGATGGAAATAGAATCTCTAAAGCTCAGTGAAGAGAATAATTCCTTCACAATTAGATTGGAGCAAATGGAAGCAAATATGATAAACCAAAATACTATTAAACAGATCCAAACAAATAAAAAATAGAAGGCAATATGAAATATCTCATTGGAAAAACCACTGACCTGGAAAATGGATCCAGGAGAGATAATTTTAAAATTATTGGACTACCTGAAAGCCATGATCATAAAAAGAACCTAGAAATAATTCTCCAAGAAATTCTCAAGGAAAATTGCCCTGATGTTTTAGAACCAGAGGGCAAAATAGAGGTTGAAAGAATCTACCAATCACCTCTTGAAAAACATCCCCCCCAAAAACTCCTAGGAATATTATAGCCAGGTTCCAGAGTTCCCAGATGAAGGAGAAAATATTACAAACAGCCAGGAAGAAAAAATTTGAATGCTGTGGAAACACAATCAGGATAACACAGGATCTAGCAGCTTCTACATTGAGGGACTGAAGGGCTTGGAATATGATATTCTGTAGGTCAAAGGAGCTGGGATTAAAACCAAGAATCACCTACCCAGCAAAACTGAGTATCATGTTTCAGGGGAAAATATGGTCATTCAATGGAATAGAGGACTTTCAAGCATTCTTGATGAAAAAACCAGAGTTGGATAGAAAATTTGACATTCAGATACAAGAAGCAAGACAAGCATGAGAAGGTAAACAGGGAAAAGCAATCGGAAGTAACTTATCAAAGTTGAAGTACTTACATTCCTACATGGAAAAATAATAATTGTAACTTATGAAACTTTTCTCAGTATGAGAATAATTGAAGGGAATAGAAATGTGTGTGTGTGTGTGTATGTTTATATAGGAGGGTATATGGGTGTATGAATATATATGTGAGTATGTGTATGTATGTGTACAGGTATACATAGACAGAGGGTACAGGACCAGTTGAATAGGAAGGGATGATACTTAAAAGGTAAAATTGAGAGGTGAGAGAGGAATATAATGAGAGGAGATTGGGAGAGACAGAATGGGGTAAATTATCTCCTACAGAAGAGCAAGGGAAAACTGTTACAAAGGAGGGGAAGAACAGGAAGGCAAAAAGGAATGAGTCAACCTTACTCTCATTGAATTTGGCTTAGGGAGGGAATGACATACACACTAAATAGGGTATTCACCCTACAGGAGAGTAGGAGGGAAGGGGATGAGAGGGGGGATGGTGGAGGGGACGGGAGGTTTAGGGGGAGGCAAGTTGGAAGCACCCACTTTTGAAAAGGGACAGGGTCAAAGTAGAGAATACAACAAGTGGGAGTCAGGATAGGATGGAGGGAAATATAGTCAGTCTTTCACAATAATCCACTATGGAAAGGTTTTGCATGGCTACCCATGTACAACCTATATTGTATTGCTTATCTTCCCAGTAAGGGTGGGTAAGGAGGGAGGAAGGGAAAGAATATGGAATTCAAAGATTTCAAAGCAAATGTTTAATATATATTAATCATATAAAATATAAATAAATATATAAATCATATATATATATATATATATATATATATATATATATATATATGATTTTACATATAACTGGGAAATAAGATACACAGGCAGTGGGGCAAAGAGATCCATTTTGCCTACTGGAAAGTCAGAGGGGGAATGGGGAAAGATATGGGAGAGAGCAGATTGTGGCAGGGGATATTCAATGGGATCACTGTTTTGGGGTGGTGGGTAAGGGAAAAATGGGGAGAAAATTTGTAACTCAAAATCTTGTGGAAATGAAAGATGTAAACTAAAAAAAAAAAAACTACAAAAAAAAGAAAAAAGTGTTAGGTATAGCTTGGCTCATACAGTTTCCATAAGAAAATGAACAAATATTCTGACAAACTAAAGTCAACTCTCCAGCAACATGGTTTGCCACTTACAATATGTGTGATCAAGTCTCTGGACAACTCTGAGTCAGATTCTCCTCCTCTATAAAAAGGGAATAACAATACCTTACTACCTACCTCTTGTGGTTGTTAGGAAAGTGCTCCATAAACCTCAATGTAAATTGACTTATCATACAAACATGAGAAGGTTCTAGGACTGTATCAGGGTGGGGAAGTTTTATGTGGAAACTCCCTTCACTCTTCAGTGCAGATCACAACCCTTCTGCAGCTTCAGTCCTAGGTGGTTGCTTGACTGACATTAAGGTTAAATGGTTTGCTCAGCCTAGGTGCTTGGTGATGTAGTGGATAGAGCTGGACCTGGCACTAGAGACCCCTGAGTTCAGTCCAGCCTCAGATACTTATTAGTTGTGTGACCCTGGACAAGTCACTTAACCTCTGTCTGCCTCAGTTTCCTCCCCTATAAAAGGTGGATTATAGCACCTCTGTCCCAGGATTGTTGTGAGGATCAGATTGTAGCAGGTACTTAATGCTTGTTTTGTTCATAGAGCTAGTAAATATCTAAAAATGGGTTTGAACACAAGCCTTCCTGACGATAAGACCTATACTCTACTCATGCTGCCCCCTTTAGTAAGTTAGCAAAGAAACATTTTTGAAGAGCCTACTATGTGCCAGGATGTAGCTAAGTGCTAGAGATACAAAAAGAGGCAAAAGACAGCCCCTGCCCTCAAAGAGCTGATGATCTACTGGGGAAGATGACAAGCAGATGAAGAAATTCCAAGTAGGATACAGAGAGAGGGAGACGGAAAGGAGGAGGGGGAGATGGAGAGGGAGAGGGGAGGGAGAGAGAGGGGTTAGGAAGAGGGAGAAGCGTAGGAGAGTGGGAGGGGGAGAGGTTGGGGGAGAGGAGGAAGGGGAGAGGGAGAGGGAGGGGAGAGGAGGAAGGGGAGAGGGAGAGGAGTAGAGGGGGAGTAGGAGAGGGAGAGAAAGAGAAGGAAGGGGAGAGGGAGAGGGGGAGGGGGGAGGGGGAAAGGGGAAAGGGAGGGGAGAGGGAGAGGATAGGAAGAGAGGGAGGGGAGGGAAAGGGAGGGGGAAGAGGATAAATAAGAAACAAGAGAAAAATCACAGGAATTAAGAGGAATTAGTGAAGGGCTCCCTGTAGAAGGTGGGATTTTAGGTGTGACTTAAAGAAAACTGAATAAGTCAGTAGTGAGAGCAAAGGAGGGAGAGCACACCAGGCATGGGGGCCAACCAGAAAGAATGCTTGGAGTGGGGAGATGGAGGGTCTCATTTGTGGAACAGCCAGGATGTCAATGTCACTGACTCAAGGAGTCAGGCTGGGAGTGAGGCATAAGGAGACTGGAAAGGTAGGAGGGGGCAGGTTATGAAGGACTCTGAATGTCAAACAGAGCATTTTGTATTTGCTCCTGGAAGCAATAGGAAGCCATTGGAGTTTACAAAGTAGGAAAGGTGACATGGGCCTGGGTTTTAGGGAAATTGCCATGGTGGCTGAATGGAGGGTAGATTGGACTGGGAATGGACTTGAGGCAGGCAGACCCACCAGCAGCTATTGCAGCAGTCCAGATATGAGGTGATAAAGGCCTGCACCAGGGTGGGGGCAGTGTCAGGGAAGAGAAGGAGGTATATTCAGGATGTGTTGCAAAGGTGAAATCAACAGGCCTTGGCACCATATTGGATATGGAGAGGGGGCATGAGAGATCATGAGGAGTCTGATATAACTCCAAGGTTGCAAGCCTGAGAGACTAGGACAAAATTAAGTGACTTCTCCAGGGTCACTTGTTTAGTAACCTCACTCACAGTCAAAGAAATGCAAATTAACCCAATTTTGAAATATCACCCTTTGCCCATCAAAGTGAATGAATGAATACAAAAGCATTTAAGTACTTACTATGCGCCAATCATTGGGCTAAGCTGGAGATATGAATAAAAGAGAAAAGACAGCAACTGCCTTCAAGAAGCATACATTCTAAAAGGGCAACGGTGGTCAAAGAGGTTGACTTTGGCCCAGAAAGTTGCAGGGCTGGTAAGCTGACCAGAAGGGAGTAGAATGACACACTCCTCGGTGTGATTATGGTTCCAGAAGTTGGGGGTGGGAGGGAGAAGAACACTGGGAGGGCAAAAATAGAATAACAAAACCACATGTTGGTGTGGCTATGGAGAAATGGGCACCCTTTTATGTTAGAATTGTAAATTGGTGGCATTATTTTTGTGGGGAGCCAAAGAGGCCTGATCCAGGACTCAGATAATTACCTGATAACAGTGGATCCGAATATCAAAGACCTCTTTGAGATGCGACTTTTCATCAAATTATGGGTTACACTTAGAAGGATGTTACTTGAGTTCTGAGATGAAAAGGCTATACCCCAAGATTTTAGTTATTGAGAGCCAAAATATTTGATTCAGCACTCAGGTATCTTTGGGTGGTCAGCTCTAAACATGATGTCTTTTGAGGGTTGCAGCTTTGGCTTTGAAGTTTGCTCTCAGTTGTATCCGTTTATGACTGCAGCTGCATTAGCAGGTACCTGAGGCCTAGATCAAAGGTCTTACCCTAAGACTTTAGTTTCCCAGATAAGAAATCCTTATCAAATTATCTATTCTGTGCTACTTCCAGGATATAACAGACTAAGGTAACAATAAGAATACTTGAGTCCCCTTCCTTTGACTCATTGCTCTATAAAAACCTTGCCCTAAGAATCAATAAATGGAGTTCATCGTTCTTCCTTGCACTACCTGGTCATTTCTTATTCACGTCTCCGGATCATGCTAAGTGCTGGACCCTGAGCAGCCCACGGCACTTTTGAAATGCAACGTTGCTGTACATAATAAAACTCACAAAAACAATATGGATAGAATAATAAGCAAATAAAGCTATGTCTGGGGGAAAGGGACGGTGAAGAGAGTGGTTCACATATGCAGAGGTCAAATCTCTCTTTCAGTCTTCACAAAATTGCCTTGGATCAAATGACCCAGTCATTCTCGACTCTAAAGCCAATCCATGTTGCTTGTCTAAGTGGATGATAAAAGACTAAAAACCAACAACATAACACATCTCTTGGGCACAATGATTTCAGATGGATATGATTTGGACTAGCTCATCCTACATTCTCATGGCAGGCAGCATAAAGGAACATTTTTATCTGGTGTGCAGCTCTGCCTCACTTAAATCCAATTTCCTCAAAAGTCAAGACATTGTCCTCATAATGTCACTGATCATTTTCAAGAATGAAGAACAAATCAGAGAAGAAAAAGAAATCAAAGGAATCAAACTAGGCAAAGAAGAGACCAAGCTGTCACTCTTCAAAGATGATGTGATGATATACTTAGAGAATCCTAGAGAATCAAGTAAAAAACTACTTGAGACAATAAATAAATTTGGCAAAGTTGCAGGATATAAAATAAACCCACATAAATCCTCAGCATTCCTGTACATCTTTAATGAAACTCAACAGCAAGAGATAGAAAGAGAAATCCCACTTAAAGTCACTGTAGATATTATAAAATATTTGGGAATCTACTTGCCAAAACAAACCCAGAATCTATATGATCACAACTACAAAACACTTCTCACACAAATAAAATCAGATCTAAATAGTTGGAAAAATATCAATTGCTCGTGGCTGGGTCGAGCTAATATAATAAAAATGACAATCTTACCCAAACTAAACTATATATTTAGTGCCATACCAATCAATTTACCAAAAAACTACTTTGTAAAGTTAGACAAAATAATAATAAAATTTATTTGGAAAAACAAACGGTTTAGAATATCAAGGGAATTAATGAAAAGAAATGCTAGGGAAGGTGGACTAGCTATGCCAGATCTTAATCTGTATTATACAGCAGCAGTCATCAAAATTGCTTGATACTGGCAGAGGTGTAGAGTAGTGGATCAATGGAATAGATTACGTGCAGGAGACCCAGCAGTTAATGAATATAGTAATCTATTGTTCAATAAACACAAAGACCCCAGTTTTGGGGATAAGAATGCACTATTTGACAAAAACTGCTGAGAAAACTGGAATACAATATGGCAGAAAGTGGGCATAGATCACTATCTAACACCATATACCAAAATCAAGTCTAAATGGGTGCATGATCTAGGTGTAAAGGATGATACTGTAAGCAATTTGGGAGAGCAAGGAATAGTTTACCTGACAGATTTATGGAGAGGGGAAGATTTTAGGACCAAACAAGAATTAGAGAGCATTATAAAATGCAAAATGGATAATTTTGATTACATTAAATTGAAAAGCTTCTGTACAAACAAAGCCGATGTAACCAAGATCAAGAGGGAGGTGGGAAATTGGGAAAAAATTTTTACAACTTGTGTCTCTGATAAAGGACTTATTTCTAAAATTTATAGAGAATTGAGCCAAATCTATATGAATACAAGTCATTCCCCAATTGTGAAATGGTCAAAGGATATGAACAGGCAGTTTTCAGAGAAAGAAATTAAAGATATCTATAAGCATATGAAGAAATGCTCTAAATCACTATTAATTGCAGAAATGCAAATCAAAACAACTCTGAGATACCACATCTCTCCAGTCAGACTGGCTAAAATGAAAAAACAAGGAAGTGACAAATGCTGGAGAGGATGTGGACAAATTGGAACACTAATACATTGCTGGTGGAGTTGTAAACTTATCCAACCATTCTGGAGAGCAATCTGGAATTATGCCCAAAGGATTATAAATAATTTCATACCCTTTGAACCAATAATACCACTTCTAGGGTTATATCCCAAAGAGATCATAGAAGTGGGAGGAAGACCCATTTGTACAAAAATATTTTTAGCAGCCCTTTTTGCGGTTGCAAAGAATTGGAAACTAAAGGGGTGCCCATTAATTGGGGAATGGCTAAACAAGTTGTGGTATATGAATGTAATGGAATATTATTGTGCTATAAGAAATGAGGAGGTGACAGATTTCATAATTACCTGGAGAGACTTATACAAACTGATGCTGAGCGAGAAGAGTAGAATCAGAAGAAATTTGTATACAGACATACCATATCTGTGATGACCAGCTATGACAGACTGTACTCTTTTCAGCAATGCAGTGATATAAGTCAATCCCGAAAGACTCAAGAAAGTGAGAAATGCGGCATCCAGAGATATAACTAGAAAGAACTGAGCCTGAATCCTGATGGAAGCAAACTAAATGATCTTTTTCTTTTCATTGTTTGATTTTATTTCTTCCTTACCATCTTTCATCCCACCTAGTACAATACGCCTTTGTAATTGGAATAATGTCTAATATGAATGCATTTGCAGATCCTATACTGGACTATATGCTGTTGTGGGGGGAGGGGGGAGGGAAGTAAAGGAAATTTGAAAATCAAGAAACTATGGAATTGAATCTTGTTAACTGAAACCAAACTAATAAATTAATTAAAAAAAAAGAATGAAGGACAAACAACAACCTGATAGACCAGACTTACCTTTGTCTTTATTCCTTAACAACCTAAACACCATCTGTGAAGCCTCCAGGATGTCAATTTATGGTCTTGTAGCAGCATGCACCCCAATATCCCAGGGTAGCTGCCAATACAGGTTCTTAGATCTGCTTTTCAAAAGGAAAGCAACTCAAAATGGGTTAACAAGCTTACTTTAATCAAACAAACACACATTACCTAGTTCAGGGGAAAAGGTCAGCACCCCAAACTTCAGAGTTACAGAACTTACAGATCAGACAGGCTTCCAAACTGTCCCAACATTACATGCATCAATACCAAATCACAGTTACCAGAGAGGGAAGCATCATCATCTGGGTTTTCAAAGCCGGGGGGCTCTCAACAACGGCTTCCCAGAGTCTCATCTGGTCAAATCACACAACACTTCTCAAAGTGAGCCCCAAAGCAAAGCCCCTCCTCAGGGCTTATATAGCCTTCTCTTGGCTCAGAGAATGTAACAACCTCCTTGACCCACTGCCCAATCACAAAGTATCAAGGTGTGGGCTTTCCTGAAAAACAAGCCTCCCACCACAGGCTCCAGGTGCACTTAAGCTAGGGGCAGGGAAGATCTTTAAATCTGCATTTCCATTACAGGTCTCTGGTTCTAAGAGAAGAAACACCCCCAGTATGTACCCTAGTGGTTAGTAGTTCTTCCCTCTGCCCCAGATGATTTTGTATATTTCCCACATAGATTTTGTATCTTACTTATCTGTATACCTGCTATTGCCCATCCCCCTAGAATGTAAGCTCCTTAAGGGCAAGACATTTCACTTTTATCTTTATGTCTTCAGCACCCAGGTCAGTTACATTTAAAAATGCTTATTCAACTGGTACACATCAAGAGCTCTGAACCTTTTGTGTGTCCTGAGCCCCCTTGGCAGTCTAAGGAAACCTATAGACCCTTTCTCAGAATAATGTTATTTGATTCATAAAATACTTTGGATTACAAAGGAAACCAGTTATGTTGAAATATAATTGAATATCTGAATATTTAAATTATCAAATTTTTTATAATATTAAAATACAATTAAATTACTACAATACTAAAATACTATTTTTGAACCTAACTGCTCTTGAAGCTGGGAGCAATAGGTCTGTCCAAATGAGGCTCCATTAACCAGATCTTAGAAGGTTTTAATTTCAGTACAAGGACAGCAAATAAAATAGAAAAACAAACAACCCACATGTGAGAGAAGTGTTTCACAGACAAAGAAGGGAGGCCAACTATGACTTAAATTAGCTTGGGCCCTTTTCACTTCAAGGTTTGACCTTTATGTCTCGCCCACCCCTACCCTCCAACTAAGTGGTTTCTCACTCTGGCCAGCGATGAAAAGCAAAGCCTCAAGAATCACATGGCATCAGCCTGCTGGCCTCCCCTTTAAGCATGAAGCAAACAAAGATGTCCCTTTTCAAGCATGCAAAATACAGGAAGTCTTAACCATTTCTGGGGAAGTGGGAGAAAGGAGGCTATGTTAGAGCAGAATGAAGCACAGCCTACTCAGCAGACACTTGCTAAGGAGTGTTATGTATCAACGGGCCAGCCTGGCATAGTCAATAGGGCACTGGACTTGGAGTCAGGAAGACCTGTGTTCAAATTCTGCCTAAAATCACATGACCCTGGGTAAGTCACTTAACCATTCTGCCTCAGTTTCTTCATCTCTCATATTATGGAGTTAGACTCAATGGCATCTAAGGTGCTTTCCAGTTCTAAATATACAATCTTATAAGCACCCACTAGATACCCAAAGAGTTCAGAGGACCTACAAGGTCCTACATCCTCAGATTTATGGCTCTGGGACAGTCTGGGAGAAAAGAATGGAAAATGCCTTTTGGTAGACAAAGAAGAGGACTTAATACCTTCTTTCAGACTTACTTTAGAGCTATCCCTTTTTCTATATAACAAGAGGCAAGGTGAGAGTTGTATGTGGCATTATGGCCAAACCTATTGCTGGTCTATCTCTTCTTCTGTTGGGGTAAAAGGGTAGAGGAGGGTTTCATCCTGTTATCAATTAATTCTAGAATGTCTTCCTTTTAATAATCATCTCCTACTATTAGAGATCTCTTCCTCCTTAGGGTTTCCGGGATGCTTTGCCTGGATATATCCTTTCCCCTCGTCTTACATGGGTAAATGCAACATTCCCTCTAGTGGATTGTGTCACTTTCATTCTTGTGTTTCAGACAGTGGCTTCCTTGTACTGTAACAGATTTTAGAGGGGGACCTGAGAAACCCACTGAGTCCAACCCTTCATTTTTCAGAGGAAACTGAGAGAGAGAGATTAAGTTATTTGCCCAGCTCAAAACTATCTCTAGTAGGGTCTGAATATACAGGGCTTTCTGACTAAAAGTCCAGAGCCCCATCCATTTTGCCTTGCTGAATTCATATGTGTTGGTTGAATTGAATTAAATTGTAGCCAACTTTTTTCCTCCATTCATTAAAACAAATTAGTCTGTGAGGCAAATTCCCAGAGTAAAAGGGTCTTTTTTTTCCTATTTTTTTTTTCTGAGATGCAGATGTACTTAAATGAAAAAAAAAAGTATGATTTTTATCACTGTCCTCCTCTCTAGACATAGATCTATAGACATGTATATTAAATTAAGCAATAGTAAACAGATATCTAGAAAGCAGAATATTTAAGCTATATTTTCCCAGGGAAAGCATCAGAAGAAAAGAATTCTCCACATTTTGGAACTTTAAAATTCTTTACACATCACCTCCAGAGGATAGCCCTACATGTTTCTAAGCTCAGTGGTAGAAACTATTACAAATTACAGAAAACTAATAGCTAGCACATAGTTATAAATGTCTTACAAACATAATCTCCTTTGATCCTCACAATACCTCATGAAGCAGGTGTTATTGTGCCCATTTTGTACAAATGAGGAAACTGAGGCTTAGAAAAAATTAAGTGACTTGTCTAGGGTCACACAACAATGGCTAATATGGAAATATGTTTTGCATGATTTCACATGTATAATTGATACCATTTTGCTTGCCTTCTCAGTGGGATGGGGAGGAGAGGGAAGGTGAACATTAAGATTCAAACTTGCGTCCTCTCCTGACTTTACCTCCAACACTTTTCAGTATATGCTTCATTATACTGAAGAAAGTACTGGATGGATGGGGGCAGCTAAGTGGAGAGAATACTGGGCCTAGAGTCAGGAAGACGTGAGTTCAAATCCAGCCTCAGACACTTAATAGCTGTGTGACCCTGGGCAAACCACTTCACTCTGTTTGCCTCAATTTTCTCATCTCTACAATGAGGTGGAGAAGGAAATGCCAAATCCCTCCAGTATCTTTGTCAAGAAAACCCCAAATGGGGGGGGGGGGGGGCGGAGCCAAGATGGCGGAGTAGAAACAGCTCATCCAAGCCACTCTGCCCCCAGAGTCCCCTCAAACGATGTAAAAGGGGACTCTGAACAACTTCTGGAGCCCCAGCACCCACAAAACGACACAGAGAAGCTAAACTCCCGCTGAGGACAGCCCAGCAGCCCTGCAGGAAGGACCAGCGCAGTGGTCTGGGACCTGGCAGCATGCAGCGCGCAGAGCGCAGGAGCCGAGCCGAGCCCAGGTCCGCATGAGCCGAGGTTTTAGCCCCAGGGCATCAGGGCCAGCAGCCAGCTGGAGGAACCCCAGAACACCAGGAGCTGTGGCGACTCTAGAATTATCAACATAGACTTGCCTAGGACAAAGTAAGAGATTAGTGTCCTATGGACTTTGGGACTGGTATTAGGGAATGCGTCGGCTCCCTCCCCTGGGTGCTAGAAGCCGCTGAGGACAAATGCCATTTTGTAGTTTTCAGAGGCAGCTCCCGCTCCCAGCCTGCAAATTTGTAGGGAGATCCAGCGATCAGTCTTGGGGGGTAATCGCTCTTGCTTTAACCTCCCTGGATCTGGATTGTAATCTAGGGTGGAAGTCGTGGGTGGGTTTACAGCTTGCCAGAAACGGAAGTTGCCCCCCACACGTTCGGGACGAAAATTCCTCTAGCTGGCCTTAAAGCCATAGTGTGGCAACAAGCCCAAAAGTCAAGCAATTAAGTGGCAACATGCCAAGCAAAGGAAACAGAAAAATGCAACCCTAGACTCCTATTTTGGGGGCATAGAGCAGGAAAAGGACTGTGAGGTCAGAAGTCCTGCTCCAAAAGCCCCAGGGGAAACCATGAGCGGGTTGCAGGCCATAGAGGACCTTAAGAAGGACTTTAAAAATCAAATAAGAGAAGTGGAGGAAAAATTGGAAAGAGAAATGAGAAGGATGCAGGAAAAGTATGAAATGAGGGTCAACAGCCTGACTGAGGAAAACAACACCTTAAAAAATAGACTAACTCAAATGGCAAAGGAGGCCCAAAAGGGCAATGAGGAGAAGAATGCCTTAAAAAGTCGAATTTGCCAGATGGAAAAAGAATCTCAAAAGTTCACTGAGGAGATTCATTCCTTCAGAGTTAGACTGGAGCAAATGGAAGCTAATGACTTTATGAGAAATCAAGATGCTGTTAAGCAGATCCAAACAAATGAAAGATTAGAAGGCAATGTGAAATATCTCATGGGAAAAACCACTGACCTGGAAAATAGATCCAGGAGAGACAATTTAAAAATTATTGGACTACCTGAAAGCCATGATCAAGGAAAGAACCTAGAAATCACCCTTCAAGAAATTCTCAAGGAAAATTGCCCTGATGTTTTAGATCCAGAGGGCAAAATAGAGGTTGAAAGAATCCACAGATCACCTCCTGAAAAAGATCCCAAAAAGAAAACTCCCAGGAATATTATAGCCAGGTTCCAGAATCCCCAGATCAAGGAGAAAATACTACAAGCAGCCAGGAAGAAACAATTTCAGTATTGTGGAAACACAATCAGAATAGCACAGGACCTGGCAGCTTCTACACTGAGGGATAGAAGGGCATGGAATATGATATTCCAGAGGGCAAAAGAGCTGGGAATGAACCCAAGGGTCACCTACCCAGCAAAACTGAGTATTTTGTTTCAGGGAAAATATGGTCATTCAGTGGAATAGAGGACTTTCAAGCATTCTTGAGGAAAAACCAGAATTGAATAGAAAATTTGACATCCAGACACAAGAAGGAAGAGATGCCTGAGAAGGTAATCAGGAAAAGAAATCAAAAGGAACTTATCAAAGTTGAACTATTTACATTCCTATATGGAAAAGCAATAACTGTGACTGATGATATCTTTCTCACTATGAAAATAATGGAAGAAGGGGGTGTGGTCATATGAATACATATGTGAATGTATGTGTAAAAAAAAAAAAAAAAAGAAAAGAAAACCCCAAATGGGGTCATGAGGAGTCAGACATGACTGAAAAAACTGAACAACTGAATTAAATAATTAATTAATGAAAAAAAGCATTCATTAATTATTTATTATGTGTGAAACTGGGGATTCAAATTGGCAAGTTGATACAGTCTGATTAGAACAGACACAACACTTAGGGAGGTTTCAGCTACATGTTAGCTGGAAAGGCCCAGTGGTGCTTAGGGTGTGACTGCCAGGCAGATAACAGATAATAAGCCATGTTCTATAGTGTCATTTCTGTTAATAAAACCATATCAGTTTCTGATGCTAACCCATACAATGAGGGCAAGGGCTTTGGTGTCAAGCACCAAAGAGACGGAGAGACTGGATTTTCTGACTATCTTAGAAGTGCTCAATTGAAGGATTGGCGATTAGATGGGACGATGGGCATCATCCAGTCCAATGTCCTCATTATCCAAAGGAGGAAAGTGGCCGCCAGAAAGTGACTTGTCTAAGGCTAGAAGGGTAGTAAGGCAAGATTCAAACCCAGTACTTGGAGTTTAAGCTTAGTGCCCTTTCCATGGCATCAGGCTAGGATGTGAAACCCCAAGAAAGTTGTAGAATTGCCTTTTGGCAGAAACTAACCAAAATAGGATAGGTCACCCACCTGTCTTGAATAGCTTAAATGTGGCATTGCATGAATTCAGTTAACCAAGTATCAATTAGGCACCTACTGTGTACAAGGCATGTTGCTGGGCTCTGGAGATAGAAAGATAATGATGAATGGCAGCTAGCCAACTCCCAGAAGTGGCTGACATTTATACCTGGGTCTCTCAGAACTCTGGGGGCTGGGTAGTTTTTGAATTATTACTCTCTTCATTTTAGAGATTTGAAAACTGATGCCCAAACAATGAGGTCACATAGCTAGTAAGGAGAAGTCAGGATCTGAAAGCACAGCTTTCAGTTGCCAAAACATTCTCATTTTCTCCCTATCTCTCTGTCTCTCTCTGTCTCTCTCTCTCTCTGTCTCTCTCTCTCATATAAAGCTACCCATCACAGTAAGTCTTTTTTTTTTCAATAGTATTTATTTTTATTATTCTTTTTGTTTCAAATTTTGGGTTCCAAATTCCCTCTCTCCTTCCCTCTCTTCCCCCTCCCACTGAGAAAGCAAGAAAAATGGTATCAATTATACATGTGAAATTATGCAAAACATATTTCCATATTAGCCATATTTCAAAAAAAGTTTAAAAAATAAAGTAAAAAAATCCCACTTCACTTTGCACTCAGAATTCATCAGTTCTTTCTCTGTAGGTAGATGGCATTTTTTCATCATGATTACTTTGGAATTGTCTTGGATCATTATGTATATTATGTATCAGTCATTCACAGCTGATCATACAATATTGTTATTACTATGCACAATGATCTCCTGGTTCTCTATTCACTTTGTGTCAGTTAAAATATGTCTTGCCATGTTTTTGTGAAACCAACCCCCTTATCATTTTTTTTTCTTTTTGGAGGGAAGGCAATCAGGGTTAAGTGACTTGCCCAAATGACTAGCCTACACAGCTAGTAAGTGTTAATGTCTGAGGTTAGATTTGAACTCAGGTCCTCCTGACTCCAGGGCTGGTGCTCTATTCACTGAGCCACCTAGCCACCCCTCCCTTATTATTTTCTATAGCACAATAATATTCCATTACAATTCCATACCACAACTTGTTCGATCATACCCTAATTGATGGACATCCCCTCAATTTCCAGTTCTTTGCCACCACAAAAAGAGCTGCTATGGATATTTTTATGCATGTGGGTCCTTTTCCTTTGTCCTTTCATCTCTTTGGAATAAAGACCTGGGAGTGGGTTGCTTGGTCAAAGGTGATGTACAGTTTTTATAGCTCTCTCCTGCTTAAGCCTAAGTCATCCCCCTAGATCAAGGGTTCTTAATTTGTGTGTGTGTGTGTGTGTGTGTGTGTGTGTAATGAACTCCCTTGGCTGTCTGGTGAAGCATAAGGATGCCTAAGAATAACTTCTAAGCACAAAATATAGTTATAAAAATATTTTCAAAAGCAAGTTCATGGACTCCAGGTTAAGAACTTTTGCTCTAGGTAATAATAGCTATAATTAATATAGAGTTTTAAGACTTACAAAGCACTTTTCAAATATTATTTCACTTTATCCTCACAACAAATGCTGGGAAATAGATGCTATTATTATCCCCATCTTACTGATGAAGAAACTGAGGCAGACAGAAGGTAAGTAACTTGGTCCCATTGAGAAGGTCTGAGGGAGGATTTGAATTCAAGTCTTTCTCACTTCAACCCAGCCCTTTTTCTACTGTGCCACCTAGCTACTAGATGATCAAAGGATCCTAAGGTCAAGACCCATCTGATCTAACCCCCTCATTTCTCACCTGAGGAAACTGAGGTCCATTGAAGTTAAGTGACTTGTCCAATGTCACATGTAAACATCAAGTGTGAGATTTGAACCCATGATTTCTGATTCTAAAGACATGACTAAAGTCTTCTAAGAATGTATGCTGTCCCTGTTGTTACTTAGTCAACTAGAAAGTCTCTTGTAAACAAACAACCAAAAAGACTAGTCATTAGGGTTATACTTACCAGGGACTTGGGTTCTGATGAGTAATAAGGGCTAACTGACAACCTGTGTCACTATACGTGGCTGATGAAGGAGCAAGTGAAGGGTAGTTAGTCAGTAGGCAGGATGTAAGTGTTAGGCAGGCAGATGGGGTCAGGCCACTGCTATCAGGGTCTCTTCAGAGCTTAGCTTGATCACACTTCTAAAATACTTTCACCTTGGGCTACCCATCAGTGAAACTGAATCCAACGAAACCTTGCCATGAAGTCAGCTTGTGTCTGTTTGGAACAAGAATCTTCTGAAAGCCAAGACCTTCATTCTATATTTTCCTCTACATCTAGGTTGTGTGCGTGAATTGTGGCCAAAGAGTGCCTGTGAGATGGAAACCAAGCACCTCACAGGGGAAAATGGAAAACCTGATGATGCCATGGCTTTTTATCCTTCAGTCTGGGCCACTCTGCTCCCTGAGCTGGGAAGCCAATTTCATTCATTAGAAGCAAGAGAGCTGGAGAGGGCTAGGATGAGAAATTTCTAACCATGCATTTGGGACCATCATACATAGGATGCTTCAGAAAACTTATCCCCTCCTTTTCCTTTTCATAATATGGTAACAATGAGCAATAAGTTTCTTTGCTTGTTTAAAAAATTTCCCATTTGCTATTCATTCTGAAACTTGGTGAGATCAGCCAAGAGTGATTTCAGCATTTATCCCCATAGCAGGGGGATATTTCAAGAGCCGCCATGGCATCATTGGTTTCTTAATTTGCTTGTTGCTGGAGCAACAGCACAGAACATTTTCCTTGCAGATGGAGAAATGTAAGGGATGCCTTTTCTTTCATTCATGCAAATAAAATTTTGGGGTGCCAGCAAATAAAATTTTGGTGGGCTAAGGCGTGATGGGTGATATAAAGATGGCCACAACAAAATGGCGGCCCTCAAGGAACCTGAAGTAATGATATAATAATAACACATAATTATTTCATTTTATAGCTTAAAAATCATTTTGAAATCTAGAATGGGGAAGCTCAAAGCCTGAGTCAGAAGGACCTCCATGACAACCTAATCATACTGTCCTTGATTTTTAAAAAATCTCCTCTACAGGGTACCTGAAAAATAGACATCTAAGCTTTGCTTGAAGACCTCAAGCTAAGAGAAAACCCAGCAAATCCTGACACAGCTCATTCTAATTCTGAGGTTTTGTTCTTGCTGTTTGTCTGATTCTTCGTGATCCAATTTAGAGTTTTCTTGGCAAAGATATTGGAGTGGTTTGGCATTTCCTTCTCTAGCTCATTTTACAGATGAGGAAACAGAGACATACAGGGTAAAGTGACTTGCCCAGGGTCACACAGCTAGTAAGTGTCTTAGATTGGATTTGAACTCAGGGAGAGGAGTCTTTCTGACTGCAGGCCCAGCACTCTATCATTGTGCCCCCTAGCTGCCCAGGTCAATAAACACTTATTATGTGGCAGGCACAGTGGTAAACACTGAGGATACAAAGAAAGGTAAAAGACAGTCCCTGCCCTCAAGGGGTGAAGCAAACATATGAGCAAGTTAAATATAGGATGAATTGAAGGTAGAGGGGGACACTAACATTAATAGGGATTGGCAAAGGCTTTCTGCAGAAGATGAGAGTTTAGGTGAGATTTGAAGGAAGCCAGGGAAAGCAAGAGGCAGAGATGAAGAGGGAGGCGCAGCATTCCAGAAGTGAGGGACACTCTAGGAATAGAGGCCAAGGGTCTTAAGGTATCTTGTTCAAGAACAGTGAGAGCAGTGTCAGTGGATTACAGAGTACGTGGGGGTAAGGGTGTAAACAGTAAGATGATCTGAAAGATGGGGGGAAACAATTAATTATTAGGTTTTTCTAAGAATAATTCCAAATTTGCTGCTCTATAACCTCTGCCCATTGTTCCTGCATCTGCTCTCTGGGGCCAGGCACACCAGGTCTAACCCTTCCTCCACATAACAGTCAAATACTTGGAGATAAATATTGTGACATCTTGCTCCCTGCCCTCCTCCCACCCTTCCCCAGGATTCTTTTCTCCAGGCTGAACATCTCCAGTTCAATCCAAAAGTTCAGTAAACACCTCATTAAGCATGTATTTCCTAGTATGACATGCACCTTTGCCAGACCTGAGTTTGAATTCTGCCTCAAACACTTACTAGCTGTGAGATCCTGGCAAGTCATTTAATCTCTGTCTCAGTCTGTTCAATTGTAAAATCAGGATAACAAAGGCACCTGCCTCCCAAGGTTGCCATGAGGATTAGATGTTGTCGTTGTTGTTCATCCTTCATTTTGGAAGAAGACCAATGACACCAAGAGCAATGCTTTGATTTGTATGTAAATTATATTTAACTGACACAGAGCTGTACAAAGCCATCAGCCTCATTCTCTCCTCCAGAGTCATCAAAATCCAGTGGCAGGACAAAAGCCAAGAGGACTAGTGATGACCAGGGACAGCCTTCATCTTCGATGTCTGACCAAGCTCTGAGGGCTCCACAGCCCCTGTTGCAGCTGCCTTCATGGCCACTGGAGCAAACTGTTCTCTTCCACCAGAGGAAGTCTTCACATGCTTGGGGTAGACATTCCCTCATCAATGGAGGTAAGGCCTGTCAGTTACCTTCAACCTGGTTTGACCCATCTGCCCACATCGTTTTACTGGGATGTAGTTGCTGCACATGCAACACCTTCTGGGAGCCACAGGCAAGATTTAGGTGAACGGTGGAAGCAAAAGGTGTTGCTAAAGTTCACTGAAACAAAACAAGTAAGAGAAGAGGGCTGGAGCACCACAAACCATGAGTAGAATACATCACAGTCCTTGACAAAGAGCTAGAAACTGAGGAGATGAACATCAACTAGGGAATGGCTGAACAGGTTGTGGTATATGATTGTGACGAAATACTACTGTGCTATAAGAAATGACGAGCAGGAGGGTTTCAGAGAAACCTGGGAAGACGTACATAAACTGGTGCTGAGTGAGGGGAGCAGAACCAGGAGAACATTGTATATGGTAACAGCAATATCGTAACAAAATCAACTGTAACAGACTTAGCTACTCTGACCAAGACAATGATTTGAAATCATTCTGAAGGAAGCATGGGGAAAAATATTATCTGCCTCCATAGAAAGAGCAGATTAATTCAATGCAGACTGAAACACATTTTTTTACTTTTTTGTTGGGTTTTTGTCTGTGTTTCCTTTTACAATATGGCCAATTTGGAAATATTTTGTATGACTTCACATATATAATTGAAAGCGAATTGCTTGCCTTCTCAAGGAAGGGGGAGGAGTTGGAGGGAGGGAAAGAATTTGGAATTCAAAATTTTTGCCAATGAATGTTAAAAACCTTTATGTATAATTGAGAAATAGACAACATCTGTAAAGTGCTTTACAAACCTTAAAGTGCTAAATAATGCTAGCCATCATTTTTGTCATTATCACTGATAAGATATGAAGCCAGGTACAGATCCCTCGAGCCCTCCATCATAAACCAATAGGAATATCAAAATTCTAAATCACCCTTTAGATTCTTCAGTCAGTTCTATTCTACCTAACTGTATTGTATCAAGCACATACCTCTTCAGCTCATGCACAAAGGTTGCCTGAGAGATTATGCCAAAGGTTTTGTTGATATTAGTAAACTCCATCTATAATAGCTGCCTGACACACCAGTTTGGGAGAATAAAGGATAGTGACTAGGCTGTGTAATTGGTCTAAGGCATTCCTAAGTGAGGAAATTCTCTCCATCAATGTAGGTTGCACCTTCTCTGCAATTTAGAGTCTTCAAGGGATGTCTATAGAATTGAGAATTGAAATGATTTTGTCAAAGGTAAGACTCAAACCCAGCTCCTCCTGGCTTTGAGGCCAGCTTTCTCTCCACTGTCTCTCATTGGCCTGATAACTCTCTAGCAAAAAGAAAATGAGGTTAGTTCAGCATGACCCATTCTTGATAAAGCCATGTGTTAGTGGTGAACCCAGCTCCAGCTTGTGCCTGGTTAGTTTAGATTCAATGATGGAACAAAATGAGTCAGTCATAGGTCTGTTAATTCAACAGTTAATAGAAGTGGGACGTTATTTAACCATAGCTTAGAAAGTATGCTCTGTAGCAATGCTCCTTGAGTAGATACAGGCCTCCTGCACCACTACCTGAACATCAGGGCAGGGGACGGTGACACCCAAGGACTTAGGACATGGGCCAAGTCCCAAGGGCTCTGGTCCACATACCTGGAGGCCGTGTCTTTAGGTGACCAGGAAAGGCACTTTAGCATCACTTCCTGCCCAATCAAGTCCTAGAGAAAAATTCCCTTACTTTTGAGGGGAGGGGAAAGCCTAGCTTAACCCATGCTAAAGGATGGTGGGGGATCCCCAATAAATATTCTAAATAAAGAAGAAAATTGAAGAAATGTATTTTTCATTCAATTCAATAAAATGTATCAAGTTCCCATGATGTGTGGAATTCTAACTGTGCTAGAAACCAAGGGAGAAACAAAGTTCAGATAAAACACAGTTCTTGGCTTCACAGAATTCACAGAGCAGTAAAGGAAATTTCTTTAATTTTCTTCTTTACAGTGATTTTTTTTAATCTGAGTTGACTACTTAAAAAAAAAAAACTGCTGACTTGGGGTGGCTAGGTGGTGCAGTGGGTAGAGCGCCAGCCCCTGAGTCAGAAGGACCTGAGTTCTGTTCTTGCCTCAAACACTTAACACACACAAACAAAAACCTAGCCGTGTGACCTTGGGCAAGTTACTTTACTTAACCCCAATTGCCCTCTGAAAAGCAAAAACAAACAAACAAACAAACTGCTGACTGATAGGAAAATGTCTATTTTCCTGTTTGTATTTATTTTTTAATTTTATTTTTATTTTAAGTTCCAAACTCTTTCCCTCCCTCAAGCCCTTCCCCCAACCATCAAGAAGGCAAGAAAAATGATACCCATTATACTTATGAAATTATGCAAAACACATTTCTACATTAGCCATGTCCTACCCCATCCACCCAAAGTAAGAAAAGAGGAGAAAGGAAAAAAACCTATGCTTCATTCTGTACTCTGAATCAGGTCTCTGTCTCGAGGTGTATAGTATATTGCACCTTGAGTCTTTTGAACTGCACAATGAACATTAAAGTTGATTTTAGGGCTGGGGAAGCAAATCTGAACCCAAGTGGAGACAAAGAAGTCAACCATTATTGTGGCATGATTGAAGAGGCTCTAGAAGGCCTCCCTGACCTCAGGTCTCTTCCAACTAGCCCAACACAGTGCTTGCCATTGACCCAATGCTCAACCCTTTGAGGGTTAACATATTCAGACATTGTCACTGGTAAGAGTTTTGCATCACTAATTTAGAAGATGAGCCTTTGAGGGATGGGTACAGCTTGATGATGGGTAAAGAATGAGGAAAGGCCCAGAACATATATTGTTACCCTCTAGAAAGTCTTCAGGCCCCTGTTGGCATCAACATCTTAAGGAGATGGGGGTGGGAAACACTCAGAAATTGTCAGAAGAATATTGTCCCTAAAATATTCCACATCCTGAAGAATTTTTACACATCCAACAGCACCATGACCACCATCATCATCGCCTTTGCTGTTGTCAAGGTCATGCTCATCTACAGGTATGGGGAGTGCAGCAGTGACAGGCAGGAGGAGGCAGTTGGGTAGGAAGGCTAAACAATCTGAGATTGTAAAGGTGTGGTTGAGTTTAAGGTGTGGTTACACTATTGTATGGCTAGTCTTGAGGAAAGATGGGGATCTTCAAAGATAGAACTGCAAGAAACCATGAGTTCATGTCCCTCTCACTGAGCACATGCTATATGAGGGGGAAAAACTAGCTGAAAAGGTTGTGAGATGGCTTGAGGAGGAAACTCAGACAACTGGGAAATAACCCTCAAGTTGTTGGCAGCCTAACAAAGGAGGTAAGGCAAATGTACCAGGAACCCTAATAAGACAACATGTTAATAAAAAGATCTAAGGTCAAATATTTTTTCTGACACTTTATATGAACTTGGGCAAGTCCCTTTATTTTCTGGGGTCTATTACCTCTTCTATAAAATGGAGAAAATGAGGCCACTTCAGTAGCCTGCTGGAAGTCTTAAATGAGATGATAACACTGTAATGTGCCATGCATTCTTTAAAGGGATATAGAAATGTCAGTTATTACTAATTAGTAGGAGAGGGGATAGAGGACAGAGAATAGGTTTGGGATTTCATTGCTAAAGGGAACTTTTAAATAAGGAAACTTCCTCTGTCAGTTGGGTCAGTTCCTTCCCTATAATTTCTAGTCATAAATAATTGCCAGGATGCCAGAGGTGGCATGTGAAACTTGGCCTTCCTGTCTCTGTGGCTAGTTCTCCATTGGCACTGTTGGGAGAGAGGTGTAAAGTACCATGGGGATACAGAGAAGGAGGGATGACTTCCTAGCTGCAGCAATCAAGAAATGCTTCATGGGGAACATGACATTTAAGTGGAACCTTGAAGGGTGATTTGTGTAGAAAGAGTTTGGAGATGATTGAGAAGGACATTCCAGACAAATAAACTAAAAAGGAAAAGAAAGGATAAAGGATAGGAAAGGTACAGGAAATGAGTCAGCCAATTGGTCTGGAGTAGCAAAAAGGTACATAGGGGAAAGCACTAGAAAGGCAGGTCGGGGCAAGATTCGGCAGGATCCTTGGGCTTGACTTTGTGAGTGATGAATGCTTTTGGCAGCAGTGTTCATAAGGATGGGAGGGAGGGGGACAAGCAGTGGGAAGTCCTTGAAGAATGCCATCATGGCCTCCCTGAGCCTTCTCTTCTCTGGTTGCACATCCCTAATTCCTTCAATGAATCCTAACAGGACATGGCCTCAAGTTACCCTCCTTTGGATGCTCATTAGCTTATCAATGTTACTCCTCAACTGTGGCACTTAGAACTGAGCATGTGCTTGCCATGAGTTCTGATAAGAGCAGAATACCATGGCACTCTCTGCACTTTATTGCTAAAAGCCATGGTCCTTTCGATGCAGTCCAGCATAGCACAAAGTTTTTTTCATAGGTGTCTCACACTGTTGACCCACACTAATCTTGCCATCCACAAACAGGATTTTGGACTAAAGTGTCAAAGGAAAGACGATGGAGGGAGAAGAAAAGCAGCCTGAGAACATAACCTTGAAGAATGTTGGTCAGGAGAAGGACTAGAAACCAGCAGAGACAGAAGAAGAAGCAGTCTGAAAGAAGGAGGAGAACCAAGAAAACCAGGTTTGTCACGGAAACCAGTGGAGGAGAGGGTTTCAAAAAGAAGAATTAAAGGATTCCAAGAGAAGTAAAGGAGACTGAGAGTCATCGGAGTTGGCTTTTAGGAACCTTTGAGGGAGACCCTTGAGGGAGAAATTCAAGTGAGCTGAGGGGAGCAAAGACTGGATTGGAAGGAGTTTATTATTATTTTTATTTTGCAGTTCTTAATGAGGAGTTGAAGAGCATGGGGGCGGGGGGGGTGGTGAGGAAACAGTCAGTGAGCACTAAGTATGCCTTCAAGAAACTTTGCAAAGAGAATAGTCAATAAACATTTATTAAGCACCTTCTATGTGCCCCAGGACTGTGCTGCAGATACAAAAAGAAGCAAAATAAAATCCCTTCCCTTAAGGAGCTTACAATCTAATGGAGGGACAAGCAAATAACTACATACAAACAAGCTAAATAAAGGATAAATAGGAAGTAAATAAGAGCTGAAAGGCATATATATGTGTATGCATATATGTACATATATACATATGCGTGTACGTATGTATACATATATATTTGAGGGATTAGGAAAAACTTCTTGTAAATATGGGATTTTTGTTTGGACTTGATGGAAGCTAGGAAAGCTGGGAGATGGTGATGAGGAAAAAGAGTTCCAGGCATGAGGGACAGTCAGAGAAAATGTCCAGAGCAGAGAGATGGAGTGTTTTGTTAATGGAACAGCAAGGAGGCCAGTCAGTTTCAGTGAATTGAAAAATACAATGGCAAGCAAGGTATAAAAGACTGGAGAGGTGGAGGCAGTAGGTTATGAAGGGCTTGGAATGCCAAGGAGAGCCTTTTGTGTTTGATCCAGGGGGCAATAGGGAGCCACTGGAAACCTGTATTTTAGGAAAATCACTTTGGTAGCTGGAGGATGAATTGGAGTGGAGAGATACTTGAGGCAGGCAGCACCACCAATGGCTACTGTGACAATCCAGGGATGAGGCTAGGAGGGATAGCATTAGGGTGGTTGGCAGGGTCACAGGAGAGAAGATGTATTTGAGAGATATTGCAAAGATAAAATCAACTGGTCTTGGTAACAGTTTGTCTGTGGGGGGGAGGGGAGGGTGAGATGGCAAGGAATTAAAGATGACACCTTGGTTGGGGATGTCACCTAGGTTGGTAGTCTGGGGGATTGGGAAGATGGTGTTGGCCTCAGCAGCAATAGGGCAGTTAGGATGTAGGTAGGGGTTAGAAATGATAAAGGGTTCAGTATATGACATGTTTACTTGCCCAGGGTCACAGCCAGATTTGAACATGTCTTCCTGATTCCAAGCCCAGGGCTCTGGTCAATGTCCTGCTTAGCTGCCCTGATTTTCCTCTTAGTTCATTGTATTATACAATGGAAACAGGAAAGAAGGAGAGGGCACTTCTCTCTCTCTCTTTTTTTTTTTTGTCTTTTGGAGGGCAATTGGGGTTAAGTAACTTGCTCAAGGTCACACGGGTAGGTTTTTTGTTTGTGTGTGCGTTAAGTGTCTGAGGCTGGATCCGAACTCAGGTCCTTCTGACACCAGGGCTGACGCTCTACTCACTGTGCCACCTAGCCGCCCCTAAGAGGGCACTTCTAACTGAGGGAATCACGGAAAGTTTGAGAAGATGAGAAAATCTCATCCTACCCTCCCTCACCATGTGCCAAACCTTTCTCCAGAACTGTGCTCCACCACATGTTTTGCCTTCATTTCACCTTTCCAATCACTCCCTGTCCTCTTGTTTCTTCACCTAAGCCTACAAACATCAAGAGATGGGCAATCAGACATAATTATAATAACTAACATCTAAGCAGTACTTTAAAGCTACCAAAGCACAAGCCATAACGTTATCTATTTGTCTTGAACTCTCCAAGCTATTGTTTCCTCATCTGAAATTTAAGGACAACAATGCCTATGCCACCTATTCACATACTTGTGCCATCACAGAAAACGTATTTCCATATTAGTAATTTTGTAAAGGAAAACACAGCAAAACTAAAACAAAACAAGAAAAACAAATAAAGTAAAAAAAAAGCATGCTTCCACTTGTATTGAGATTCCATCAGTTCTTTCTTTAGCAATGAATAGCCTTTTTATAATGAATCCTTTTGAATTGTCTTAGATCATTTTATTGTAGAGAATAGCTAAGTCATTCACAGTTGAGCATTTGGCATTTCTGTGTACAATGTTTTCCTGACTCTGCTCATTTCTTTTTGCATTAGTTCATATAAATCTTTCCAGGTTGTTCTGAGAACATCTTCTTTGTCATTTCTTAGTACAATACTATTCTATCACAATCAAATACCACAACTTGTTCAGCCATTCCTCAGATAGGCATACCCTCAATTTCTAATTCTTAACCAACACTAAAAGAGCTGCTATAAATATTTTTATGCATATATACCCTTTTCCTCCTTGTTTTTTATCTCTTTGGGATACAGACCTAGTAGTGGTATTGCTAGGTCAAAGAATATGCACAGTTTTATAGCCTTTTGGGCATAGTTCCAAATTGTTCTATGGTTGAATCAGTTCATAACTCCACAAATAGTGTATTATGTCTTAGTTTTCCCACCTCCCTTCCAACATCTGTTATTTTCCCTTTGTGTAATAATAGCCAAAATGATGGGTGTGGGGTGATAATCTCAGAGTTATTTAGTTGCTTTATTTGTATTTCTCTAATCCATACTGATTTAGAGCATTTTTATATGGCTACAGAGAGCGCTGATTACCTCATCTGAAAACTGCCTGTTCATATCCTTTGACAATTTATCAATTGGGGAATCACTCTTATTTTTATAAATTTGTCTTGGTTCTCTGTATATTTGAGAAATGAGGACTTTATCAGAGAAATTTGTTGTAAATTTTTCACAGTTATGATTACTGTGTATTTCTCTCCATTGTATGCCCCAATTTATCTTACTCTCTTTATCCTTTCACCCAGTCATCAGCAAAAGTGTTTTGCTTCTGATTACTGCCTCCCCCAATCCTTCCTCCCTTCTGTCAGCCACCCCACCTTATCCTCTTCTCCTCCTACTTTGCTGTAGGATAAGATAGATTTCTATATCTCACTGAGTATGTATGCTATTCCCTCTTTGAGCCAATTCCAATGAGAGTAAAATTCAGGTACTTCCCCCACCCACCCCCATCTCTCCCATCTTCCCCTCCACTATAAAAAATCTTTTGTGCCTACCTCATCTACCTCTCCCTTTCCCCTTCTCCTCGTGCATTCCTTTCTCTTCCCTTATTTTTTAGATATCCTCCCATCATATTCAACTCACACCTGTGCCCTCAGTCTATATATACTACTCCTAACTGCCCTAATAATGAGAAAGTTCTTAGGAGTTACAAGTATCATCTCCCTATGTAGGAATGTAAACAATTTAACCTTATTGAATCCCTTATGACTTCTTTTTCCTGTTTAAAATTTCATACTTCTCTTGAGTCTTATATTAGAAAGTCAAACTGGGGGCAGAGTCAAGATGGAGGAGTAGTAAAAGCATTTCCACGCAGCTCTGGCTCCCACCATTTCCAACTTATATAAAAGGGAGCTCTGAACAAACTCTGGAGCTACAGAACCCACAAAATGACACAGAGAAGCTAGCCTCCAGCTGAGGACAGCCCGGCAGCCTGGCAGGGAGCGGCCAGCACAGCACTCTGGGAGCCAAGCCAAGGCCCATCTGAGCCAGAGGTTTTAGCCCCAGGGCAGCCAGACCAGCAACCAGCTGGAGGGACACCAGAACACCAGCAGCTCTGGCATTTCCAGAGTTATCAACACATAGATGCCAAGGACAAAGTGAGAGGTCACTGCAGTATGGACTTTGGGACTAGTGCAGAGAGTGTGTTGGCCACTTTCCCTGGGGGCAAGAAGCTGTTGAGTAGCTGGCCCAGCCCGCCACATTGCAGCTTCAGCTCCTGTCCTGTGGACTGTGGGGGAATCTGGCGACCAGTCTGGGGATGGTAATTGCTTTTGCTTTAACCTGCTTGAATCTGGATTGCGGTCTGGGATAGAGGTCTTGGGGTGTGTGACCAGCTTGCCAGAGTGTGTGGAGGCTTCAGAGAGGGCACCCAACTAATACCTCCAGCAGCTGAGAAAACCCCAGTATTTGGGATGGAAGCTCCCCTGGCTGGTGGAAGAGAACTACTGTGGCAACAAGCCTAGGCAAAGGAAACAAAATAAACAGAATAATTCAACATTAGACTCCTATTTTGGGGGCAAAGAGGAACAAAGCATGTAAAAGGAGGGGGACTGGGAGGTCAGAAATCCTGCACCAAAAGTCCCCAAAGAAAATATGAGCTGGTTATAGGCTGTAGAGGACCTTAAGAAGCAGATAAGAGAAGTGGGGGGAAAATTGGGAAGAGAAATGAGAAAGATGCAAGAAAAGTATGAAATGAGAGTCAACAGCCTGGCTGAGGAAAATAACACCTTAAAAAACAGGCTAACTCAAATGGCAAAATGGGCTCAAAAATGCAATTAGGAGAAGAATGCCTTAAAAAGCCAAATTTGCTTTTGGATGGAAAAAGAATCTCTTAAGCTCATTGAGGAGAATCATTCCTTCAGAATTAGACTGGAGCAAATGGAAGCTAGTGACTTTATGAGAAATCAAGATGCTGTTAAGCAGATCCAAACAAATGAAAGAGTAGAAGGCAATGTGAAATACCTCATTGGAAAAACCACTGACCTGGAAAATAGATGAGGAGTGATAATTTAAAAATTATTGGACTACCAGAAAACCATGATCAAAGAAAGAATCTAGAAACCATCCTTCAAGAAATTCTCAAAGAAAATTGCCCTGATGTTTTAGAACCAGAAGGCAAAATAGAGCTTAAAAGAATCCACCAATCACCTCCTGAAAAAGATCCCAAAAAGAAAAATCCTAGGAATATTATAGCCAGGCTCCAGAATTCCCAGATCAAGGAGAAAATATTACAAGCAGCCAATACTGTGGAAACACAATCAGGATAACACAGGATCTGGCAGCTTCTACACTGAGGGATTGAAGGGCATGGAATATGATATTCCAGAAGGCAAAGGAGGTGGGATTAAAACCAAGAATCACCTACCCAGCAAAACTAAGTATCATGTTTAAGGGGAAAATATGGTCATTCAATGGAATAGAGGACTTTCAAGCATTCTTAAGGAAAAAACCAGAGTTGAATGGAAAATTTGACATTCAGACACAAGAAAGAAGAGATGCTTGAGAAGGTAAACAGGGAAAAGAAATCATAAGGAACTTATCAAAGTTAAACCATTTACATTCCTACATGGAAAAAATGATAACTGTAACTGATGAAACCTTTCTCAGTATGAAAATAATTGAAGAATGCTATATGGGCATAAGAATACATATGTGAATGTGTGTATTTATGTTTACAGATATACATAGATAGAGGGCACAGGTCAAATTTAATAGGAAGGGACGCTACTTAAAAGGTGAAATTAAGAGGTGAGAGAGGAATATAACTAGAGGAGATGAGGAGAGACAGAATTGGGTGAACTATCTCATATAGAAGAGGCAAGGGAAAATGGTTACAAGGGAGGGGAAGAACAGGAAGGCAAAAAGGCAAAACCTTATTCTCATTGAATTTGGCTTAGGGAGAGAATGACATGCATACTAAATAGGATATCTCACACTACAGGAGAGTAGGGGGGAAGGGGGTGAGAGAGGGGATGATGGAAGGGAGGGCAGGTTGTGGGGGAGGGAAGTTGGAAGCACCCATTTTTGAAAAGGGACAGGATTAAAGAAGGGAATAGACAAAGTGGGAGTTGGGATAGGAGGGGGGAAAATATAGTCAGTCTTTTACAATATATGTACTATGGTAATGTTTTGCATAGCTATACATGTACAACATATACTGAATTGCTTATGTTTCCAGCAAGAGTGGGTGACAAGGGAGGAAAGGAATGAATCTGGAATTTGAAGTTTTAAAATTAAATGTTTTAAAAATATATAAATACTATTATAAAAAAAGAAGTCAACTTTTCTTTTCAGCTCTGGTCTTTTCATCAGGAGTAGTGCAGTGAATAAAGCACCAGTCCTGGAGTCAGGAGGACCTGAGTTCAAATCCAACCTCAGACACTTAACAATTACTAGGCATGTGACCTTGGCAAGTCACTTAACCCCAGTTGCCCTACCTTCCCCCCTCAAAAAAAAAAAAAGCAAATCCTCTATTTCATTGAATGTTATTATTTCTCCTGAAGGATCACACTCAGTTTTGTTGGTGATTTTTGGTTGTAACCCTAGCTCTTTTGCCCTCCAGTATATCCTATTCAAGCCTTCAGGTCCTTTAATGTAGAAGTTGATAAATCTTGCCTTATCCTGACTGTAGCTCCACAATATTTAAATTTCTGGCTGTTTGCAATATTTTCTCCTTGTCCTGGAAGCTCTTTAATTTGGCTATAATATTCCTGGAATTTTCATTTTGGTATCTCTTTCAGGGAGTGATTAGTAGATTCTTTCCATTTGTATTTTATTTTCTGGTTCCAGGATATCAGAACAGTTTTCTTTGATAATTTCTTGGAAGATAATATCTATGCTCTCTTTTTTAATCAAGGTTTTCAGGTAGACCAATAATTCTTAAGTTATCTCTCCTTGATCAATTTTCCAGGTCAGCTTTTTTTTTTTCAAATAGGTATTTCATGTTTTCTTCTTTTTCATTCCTTTGGTTTTATTTTGTTGTTTTTTGATGTCTCGTGGAGTCATTAGCCCCCACTTGCTCAATTCTAATTTTTTTGAGGGGGGAAGGCAAGGCAATTGTGGTAAAATAACTTTACCTAGTAAAGAACACCTAGTTGCCCCACCCAATTCTAATTTTTAAGGAATTATTTCGTTCAGTGAGCTTTTGTACTTCCTTTTCAATTTGGCCAATATTACTTTTTAAGGAGTTCTTCAGCGAATCTTTTTACATCTTCTTTTTTTAATGCTAAAAGCAATAGGCCCTTTTATTTGGCTTGTTCAAGGGATAATTGTGTGACAACTGGAGACACATACAGAAAGATTAAAGGTGTTTTATAATATAATGTGACAAACCTGTTACATTTTGTACTGGACTGCATTTATTAAACCCTTGCCATGCCAGGCACTGTGCTAAATGCTAGGAATAGAGAGAAAGGTCAAAACCATCCTGTTCTCAAAGAGCTCCTAGTGTAATGGTGGAGACAACATGCAAATAACTATGTATGTTGTATATGAGTTTATATGTATATGTAGAGTTTATATTTATATGTAGAGAGAGAACACATACATTTAATATGTATCTATTGAATATATTCCAGATCAGTGCTTCTTAAACTGTGGGTCACAACCCCATACAACAAAGTTTGGCAGCAGTCAAAAGTTTCTGAATACACAGCAACCAAAAACTACAAAATCAAAATCAGGATGAATCTGAGGGGTTTCTGGCAGTTCCTGCCCATGGTGTAACTTCACTGCACCCTTGGTTCTGAATACAAAGTATGAGAGCTTTGCACTGCATGTGCCCTCAGGCCATGCAACACCAACTAAGGCTGCTGAAACTGAAAGGGGGTCTTGAGTGGGAAAAGTTTAAGAAGCCCTGTTCCAGATGGATGGATGGATGGGATGGATGGATGGATGGATGGATGGATGGATGGATGGACAGATGGATGGATGATAAGAGAGACAGAGAGATAGAGAAAGAGAGTGAGACAGACAGATAGACAGATGGATAGATCTATAGTAAATAGATGGCTATCTCAAGGGGAAGACACTACAGTGGTGGGGATAGAAAATTCCTCTTGCAGTAGGTGGAACTTTAGTTGAAGCTTGAAGGAAGCCAGAGAATCTAGGAGGGAAAGAGGAAGAGGAAGAGAATTCCTAACATGGGGAACTTCCAGTTCAGAGGAAGGCGATGGGATGTGATGGAACAGAAACAGCAAGGCAAGGGTCACTGAATCATAGAATACTTGAAAGAGAATAAAGTATAAAAAGACTGATGAAGCAAGAAGGGACTGGGTTGTTAAAAGATTTAAAAGTCAAACAGAGCATTTCTTATTTGATCCTGGAGGCAATAGGAAGCTACTGGAGGTTGTTGAGTAGGGGGCAACACAGGTGAACCTGCCCTTTTGGAAAATCACTTTAGTGGCTGAATGGAGGATGCATTTGAGTAGGGAGAGGCTTGAGGCAGGCAGACCCCACCTTCCCGAAGGGTGTTGTAGAAATCCAGGTGTGAGGTGCTGAGGATCTGCACCAGGGTGGGGGCAGGCACACTGGAGAGAAGCTGCAAAGGTGACATGGGTAGGCCTTGGCCCCATCTTGGACATGGTGGGCAAGAGATGGTGAGGAGTCTAGGAAAACTCTTGCATTGTGAGTCTGAGGGACTGGGAGGAGGGTGGATTCATTGCAGGGAGCGATCTTAATGCCAATGCCAAATACGAACGTCAATACCCAAAGACAAGCTCTGAAAAGGAACGATTCACTTCTAAACACACACGGAGACTCCAGGATGAATCAAGAGGCCGGCTTGGTGCTTTTCTAGTAAAATGGTCTCCTGTTGCCGGAACAGTGACCACAGAGGCCGCACGTTGCTCTAGCTCTAACCCGGCCTCAGCTTGCTATGCTGAGTCACTCCTTTTAGTCTTCCTAAGCTAGAGCAACAGCCACCTATGAAATGTGCTGAACATTTACTCTTCAGTATCTTACTCAGTTCAGTTGAGCTAGTATTTCTGAAGTCACTACTGTGAGCAGGAACCCAGCCCAGGCCCTGGGGGAATAAAGACAAAAATGAAAATGAAGAAGCAGTTCCTGCCCTCCAAGCACTCACATTTATTCAATTTGAGTGTGGTGCTTATTAACTTATTTAAAAGTTATATATCAATAGACATGCAACACATGTATATGTGGACATACAATATATGTATGTGGATCTATAGATATGTATGGATAGACAAGGGGGCAATGTGGCCCACTGGAAAAGAATGTTGGATTTGGAACTGGAAGATCTGTCTTCAAATCCAGGTGCTGCCAAAAGCAAAACAAACAAAAACCTATGTCTGCAACCCTAGGTGAGATTTAGCTTCCTGAATCTCAGTAGCCTCATCTGTAAGATGAAGAGGTGGAACCAGATGGCCTCTGAGGTCCATACAAGCCCTAAATCAATGGTCTGAGGTTACTCTATTCCTTGAACTATTTTGTTGTTTGATACACACACACATGTACATATATATGTACATACACATATGTGTTTGTATATATGTGTGTGTGTATATATATACATATATATACACATACACATAGGTTATATACCTACACAGTCACACACACACACACACACACACACACACACACACACACACATATATATAAAGCCTGTTACATGCATATTCATACTCATGCATGTGCAGGTATATGTAAAACTTTATTCTGTACTTCACAAATGTATATATCTATGTGTACATATATATTTATAGATAACACATATGTAGAATATATATAATAAAAATTAAATCCCATCTTCTACAAAGTCACCAGATGCTGGTTTCAAATATGTATCTACTGACTTTGGCAAGCCCTTGTACATGTATAGCTGTATACTAGAGAACAATTAGAGAGTACAAGGAGGTAGGATTGGAAATAATCAACAGAAGGACATACTACAATTAAGAGGGACTCAAAAAGGTTTCCTGTGGGATTTTTTAAAATTCAATTTTATTTTCATTTCTAAATTCTCTCCCTCCCCTACCCACTGAGTAGGCAAGAAAGACAAAACCTTTTACAAGTATGCATAATCAAGCAAAACAAATTCTCTCACTACTCATATCCACTGCCTACCCCCCCCAAAAAAAAAAGGAGGAAAGAAAGAAAGAGAGGGAGAAAGAGAGAAGGAAAGAAAGAAAAAAGGAAGAGAAAGAGGGAAGGAGGGAAGGAAAGAAGGAAGGAAGGAAGGAAGGAAGGAAGGAAGGAAGGAAGGAAGGAAGGAAGGAAGGAAGGAAGGAAAGAAGGAAGAAAGGAAGGAAGAAAGGAAGGAAGGAAGGAAAATATACTCTGAGTCCATCAGTTCTCTATGTAGAGGTGGATAGCATGTTTCACCATGAGTCCTTTGAAACTGTAATTGGTTATTGGATTGATAGAGTTCCTGAGTCTTTCCAGATTATCTTTATGATATTGTGCTGTGGATAGGAGTAGGGAGGTTTTTGGGGAAAGACAACTGCACACTGTCCCAGGCATCCAGCCTGATGCACATTTATGGCCAACATAATCATACAAGTAGAGCTACAGAGCTGGAAACAACCTCAAGAATGGTCAAGTCCACCCCACCCTCACAAAGGAAGAGGAAACTGAAAACCAAGGAAGGTGATTGACTGGCCCAAGATCACCTAGTTGAGACTGGGTTCAACTCCAATTTTCTGGCTTCCAATCCAGGATTCTTTCCACTTCTCCTTAGCACCTTCTAGCCATTGACTATTTGAGCCCACCTGGCAGATAACTTTTTAAAGCATTCCCTTTAGCAATGTCTTAGAATCCCATTATCCACTTACTAGAGAAATGCAGAAAGATTAAAGGCAAAGGTCCCATATCTTTCCAGGATTTCTCTTCCCTAGCCATTGGTTACAAATTTCAGCTTGCCTGACATTCCTGTAGATTTGTACAAGCCACAAGGATGAAAGAGAGGTTGAGAGTGGACACTGTACACAGGTGTGCCTTGGGGGAAAAAATCAAGCTCGTCATGTTAGTCCTATTCAATAGCTGCCATTATCAGCACAGTGCTGAGAGGAGCACTTGAAGTCAGCAAGACCCAATTTTGAATCCTACCTGTTGTACGCACCAGCCATATGGCCATGAGTTAGTCACAAAACCTCACTGAGTGTCAGTTTCTTCATCTGTCAAATGGAGATAATCATACCTACCTCATAGTGTTGTGAGGCTAAAAGATAATATATGTAAAGCAAGTTTCGTGGCTAATAATAATAATATCTCTGATCTTTTATAAAGTGGCAAAAAATCACATTCAAAAATCTCATTTCTCAGCTAGATCTGGGACCTTCCGGTTTGGTTCTCCCTCCAGTGGCAGAGCCCACAACCCATCCTTATCCATCTCTCCTCCCTCTGGGATTCCTCTTCTCCACATCACCTCATAGGTTCATCCCCAAGGGGTTCAAACCAATGTGCTGGGTGCCTTCCTTGTTTTCTCCTGACAGCCTCTCAGGTTTGAAGGCAGTCTACCCGGTATCCTTCACTTTCACTTCCATCTTCTTTTTCAATCATGTATTTCTCTGATGACATATTTTTTTCCAGTTCTTCTTCCAAGTTCCTCATTGGTTCTAGGTTGCAGCCTGTGCAGACATACTATGAACCATTTCTTGCCCTCTTTTGATCTAGTGCAGGAAGGGACTGTAGAGGTCAACCAGTCCGACTTTCCTATTTTCCAGATGAGGAAACTGGGTACTAATTGGGCACTTAGCTTTATTTAAATCACATCCACAGTGGCCAAGTCTGAAATTGAACCTGGCTCCTCTGGCTCCATATCTCAACTTTCCAGCACACCACAGAACCTATCAACTAATCTTCATTTCTTTGTCTACTTTTGTCCCTGATGAATTCACTTCCATACTTCAAGAATCCATGATCCTATCAGCAAAAGTACTCTTAAACATCCTTCAATTCTGACTCCCTCTCCCCAATCCCATGGAATAGGTAAGTGCAGGTATATACCTGTTTTACAGATAAGCACATTAAAAAGCAAAACAAACAAAAAAAACTTTTTAGAAATAATAGCTTATTTGTAGTAGTAGGTGTGAGGGGCCAGCTTGGACCACTATGATTCATCTGATAAGAGTCTAATTGGCTGCTGAGTCAAAAACTAAAAGACCCAAGATGCCATATCTCATAGAAGAAGATATAGCTTCTGGCTCATTAACCAATCAATAAACATTTATTAAGCACCTATAATATTCAAAGCAGTGTGCTAAGTTCTGGGGATACAAAAAGAGGCAAAAAGATGATTATTAGGTAGAAAATATTTGTGTGTGCTTTGTGGGGGCAGAGGAAGGGACCCATTACACTTATTACACCCATTTGACAGATGAGAAACTGAGGCTTCAAAAAGTTAAATGACTTATGTAAAGTCACGTAACTAACAAGTAATCCCAGCTCAAGCTTCTGTGATCCCCTCTGGAAAAGAATGGCAGACACCAATTCTCCCCTCTGAGTCTCCTAAGTAAGAATTTTTTAATCTTTTTAATCTAATAGCAATTTGTTTCACCAAAGTAGCACAATGAAAACAGTCTTGCCCCTGGCATCAAAGGACCAGGATTTAAATCCTCCCCCTCACACTTATGTCAGTTCATCTTGTTGAACCTCAGTTGACTCAGCTGTAAAATGGGAGGACTGGACTTGACTTTCTGGATCTAAGTCCCATGGATCCAAGTCCCATGGATCCAGATCCCTGGACCTGTTTCCTTCTCTGTAAAATGTTGGGGTTTGAAGTACTTACTAACTCTCAAGCCTTGATGAAACAATTCCACTCTCAATTTTGGGTTTGTTTGTTTTTTTCTAATAGTGATTTCACAGAAACAATACTAATTATGTGAAAACAACACTAAATTTAATTAGTTTAATTATTTAAATAGTTATTTTAATAACTACTCAAATAGTTAACTTTAGTTATTTTTTAAATAGCTTTTTAAAATTTTTAGTTTTATTAGTATCTACTGTATACGATAATATACAATTCAGTAAGTAATTGGGGAAGCTAAGTGGCCACAGTGGATAGAAAGGCTGGGCCTGGAGTCAGAAAGATCAGAGTTTAAATCTAACTCCAGACACTGACTAGCTGTGTGACCCTGAGCAAGTTACTTAATTTCTACTAACATAAAACTAGCGAAGAAAATGGTAAACCACTCCAGTATCTTTACCAATAAAACCGAAGGGACAATTGGTTTTTGGGGACACAAAGCGTCAGACACAACTTAGCAACAAATAACGACACAATAATAAGAGTAAAATAAAACTGATCATTTTCAGTTAATGTAGCAAATGCATTAAAAAGAAAATGCAGACAAAAAGAAAATGTGTGGCTTACTAAAAAGCAGGGGGAAAACCTTTATTTTTTTCATTTAGGGTTCTGGTTTTCTGACTAACCTAGTCATGGGTTACAAGACCCAATTATTCTGAATCCTCTTGCTTTCTCCTGAAAGTGCACACGTACGACTTGGCATTTAGCCCTAGAAAGCACTTGAGAGTGAAGTCTAACTTCCTCATTAAAATTTTTCTTAAAGTTTTATTGCTGCCTTCCTTTTCATGAGACTATTTTCCCCTGCCTCCTTTCCTCCCCCTTCCCCCAATAAGCAAAGCCAACCACACAGTGCCCAGATCTGGCAGTGCCCAGATCTGAAGTAGACTTCACAGTCTACATCCTGAGGCCCCACTTCTCTGGTGAAAGAAAGGACTTGTGTCTCCTTATCACAACGCATCAGAATTTGTTTGTTAGTGGAACTGTCATTTACCTCATCTTAGTCCCTGTGTCTGCTATTCCCTCAGTCTTGCCTTCTGCACCTCTAGGAGCTTAGCACAAGTCTTCCTACAGGAAGTCTAGTTTCCATTTTCACTCTTTCTTATGGTACAATGCTATTCCTTTGTATTCATATCCAGCCCCTTCATTTCTGCAATAAAGAAACCCAAATTCAGAGAAAGTGATAGCCATTTGGTCAAGGTCACACAGGTAGCAGATTGAGAAGTCCAGATCTATGCCTGCCAAAAATAGTTTCTGTAGTGATGCTACAGAGAGCACTGCTCTCTTTTTCTTTTTCTTCCTTCCTTCCTTCCTTCCTTCCTTCCTTCCTTCCTTCCTTCTCCTTCTCCTTCTCCTTCTCCTCCTCCTCCTCCTCCTCCTTCTCCTTCTCCTTCTTCTCCTTCTTCTCCTTCTCCTCCTTCTCCTCCTTCTCCTCCTTCTCCTCCTTCTCCTCCTTCTCCTCCTTCTCCTCCTCCTTCTTCTTCTTCTTCTTCTTCTTCTTCTTCTTCTTCTTCTTCTTCTTCTTCTTCTTCTTCTTCTTCTTCTTCTTCTTCTTCTTCTTCTTCTTCTTCTTCTTCTTCTTCTTTCTTCTTCTTCTTCTTCTTCTTCTTCTTCTTCTTCTTCTTTCTTCTTCTTCTTCTTCTTCTTCTTCTTCTTCTTCTTCTTCTTCTTCTTCTTCTTCTTCTTCTTCTTCTTCTTCTTCTTCTTCTTCTTCTTCTTCTTCTTCTTCTTCTTCTTCTTCTTCTTCTTCCCCTCCTTCTCCATCCCACCCTTACACACAGACACACACAGAGATACATGTATAATGAATATGTTTCTAGATAAACCAGAAACTTTTAAATGTCTTAAATTGAATCATTAAGTTGTTAAATTGTAGCTTCATCTTACAGCCTTTCATTAATTCTTAGTTGGACAGGATGTGCTATCTCAAGAGTTAACCAGTAACATTGTATCCTTTTGGCATCCTGCAACTTGCAATATTTTCACCTCCGCTCTGAAATATTTCCATTTGGAAGAATCAGATCATACAAAAACTTTCCAAACATTACACTTTATAAATACAAAGTGATTTAGAAGGCTCTTAACATCTCTGTCCCTTTTCTGAAGCAGGATAAACAATACTTAATATAAATTTTAATAATCTGATTCAGAAAAAAATCAGGACCCAATGCTTCCTAAGTACATTTAAAAAAAATCAGTGTAAGAGAAATGCTCCAGAAAGCCATGCATTATTTCCAAGGTGACTGCCTCCTTCCTTCTCTCAGAGGGTGGGGGGGGGGGGAGTCTGACTGGAGGGAGCTCTCTGTTATTTGCATCCTGGCTTCCTGAGTCAGAAGTGGAAACAATAAAAACATTGCACGGAGATTTCAGGCCCTGGAAAGGACCTGAGAGATCCCTGAGCCCATATCCACTCATGTTACAGAAGAGGAAACTGAAGGCGAAAGAGGGTCACCCAGGCACTAAGTCACAGAACTGGAATTCGAACAGGAAAGTACAAAATCAGCGCCTTCAGTCCTGCATTTCCTAGTCACTGACCTTTTTCTTTGGTACTCAGGACCCTACACATGTCCATCAGCATTCTCTACTTTCTATCTGAGTAGAATTCCATTCATACACTCAAAGTGAAACACGAGATAATTGTGGACTTGAATAGTTTAGAAGATTTCCTTGCTGATAAATTATCTGTTAAACCATTGCATCATTCATGGCAATTAATGCCCTGGACTCAGCCACACAGGAAGTTCACCTAAAAGGAAATAGAAAATGTACATGGTCGTATATATGCATGGCTGTATGTATTGAGGTATACAGTCTGTTTCCTGCCAAGCTCAAAAAGGGGTCTGACAACATTTGCCCGATCTATTTAAATATTCACATTTCACATGTCTTTTATTAACCTTTTTCATTTTCCAAACATTTTCCCCAATCATTCTACATGTTCACAGTATTTCTCATAGTTCTCTTTTTAACAGCCCATTTGCCACTTGGTGGAATTAGGTCAATCCAGTTAAACCCTCCATTTTAGAGACAATCAAGTTAATAAAATCAGTGACAAGCTTTTATTATAGGGGAAGAATGAACAAAGAACAGTTTGTAAATTTTCATGGTGTTATTCCTGTGATCCTCAGCCCTTGGTAAAGAGGTCCAGAATGTTGTATACACTGTTGGACATAGTCACTTTTGTGGTTGGGATTTTGCCTAAGACCATAGATCAAAAGTGATAAGTGGGGGGGCAGAGCCAAGATGGTGGAGTAGAAACAACATTTCCAATGTGCTCTGCCCCGCACAAATTTCAAACAATGTGAAAGGGGACTCCGAACAACTTCTGGAGCCACAACACCCACAGAATGGCACAGAGAAGCTAACCTCCTGCTGAGGACAGCCCAGCAGCCCTGCAGGGAGTGGCCAGCGCAGTGCTCTGAGAGCAGGCAGCACAGCGCTCTGAGAGCAGGCAGCACAGCACGCTGGGAACCCATAGCACAGCCCGCAGAGCCGAGCCCAGGTCCGCAGTTTTAGCCCCAGGGTGGCCGGGCCTTCAGCCGGCTGTTGGAACCCCAGAACACCAGCAATTGTGGCGATTCCAGAATTATCAGCACAGATATGCCTAGAACAAAGTGAGAGGTTAGTGCCCTATGGACTTTGGGACCAGTATTTGGGGAACACGTCGGCTTCCTCCCCAGGGGCAAAAAGCTGCTGAAGAAATGAGGCACAGAAGCCATTTTGCAGGGTCAGTAGTGGCTCTAGCTCCTGGTCTGCGAACTGTAGGGAGATCCAGCAATCAGTCTGGGGGGGTGATTGCTCTTGCTTTAAACTGCCTGGATCTGGATTGTGGTCTGGGGGGGAAGTTTGGGGTGGGTATCCAATTTGCCAGAGTGGGTGGAGGCTTTACAGAGGCCACCCAACTGGCGGAAGTTGTGAAGACCCCATGTTTGGGTGGAAGCTCCCCTGTCTGGTGGCAGAGTCCTACTGTGGCAACAAGCCCAAAAATCAAGTAATTAAGTGGGAACATGCCTAGGCAAATGAAACAAAATAAACAGAAAAGTTCAACATTGGACTCCTATTTTAGGGGCAAAGAGGATGAAAGCATGGAGGAGGACTGTGAGGTCAGAACTCCTGCACCAAAAGCCCCAAATGAAAATACAAGCTGGCTACAGGCCATAGAGGACCTTAAGAAGCAGATAAGAGAAGTGGGGAAAAATTTGGGAAGAGAAATGAAAAAGATGCAAGAAAAGTATGAAATGACAGTCAACAGCCTGACTGAGGAAAATAACACCTTAAAAAATAGACTAACTCAAATGGCAAAAGAGGCTCAGAAAGGCAATGAGGAGAAGAATGCCTTAAAAAGCTGAATTTGCCAGATGGAAAAAGAATCTCAAAAGCTCACTGAGGAGATTCCTTCCTTCAGAGTTAGACTGGAGCAAATGGAAGCTAGCGACTTTATGAGAAATCAAGATACTATTAAACAGATCCAAACAAATGAAAGAATAGAAGGCAATGTGAAATATCTCATGGGAAAAATCATTGACCTGGAAAATAGATCCAGGAGAGATAATTTAAAAATTATTGGACTACCTGAAAGCCATGATCAAGGAAAGAACCTAGAAATCACCCTTCAAGAAATTCTCTAGGAAAATTGCCCTGATGTTTTAGATCCAGAGGGCAAAATAGAGGTTGAAAGAATCCACCAATCACCTCCTGAAAAAGATCCCAAAAAGAAAACTCCCAGGAATATTATAGCCAGGTTCCAGAATCCCCAGATCAAGGAGAAAATACTACAAGCAGCCAGGAAGAAACAATTTCAATATTGTGGAAACACAATCAGAATAGCCCAGACCTGGCAGCTTCTACACTGAGGGATCGAAGGGCATGGAATATGATATTCCAGAGGGCAAAAGAACTGGGAATGAACCCAAGGGTCACCTACCCAGCAAAACTGAGTATTTTGTTTCAGGGGAAAATATGGTCATTCAGTGGAATAGAGGACTTTCAAGCATTCTTGAGGAAAAAAACAGAGTTGAATAGAAAATTTGACATTAAGACACAAGAAGCAAGAGATGCTTGAGAAGGTAATCAAGGAAAAGAAATCAAAAGTAACTTATCAAAGTTGGACTATTTACAGTCCTACATGGAAAAACAATAACTGTGTTTGATGAAACCTTTCTCATTATGAAAATAATTGAAGAAGGGTATATGGCATATGTTCACAGGTATACATGGATAGAGGGCACAGGTTGAATTTGATGGGAAGGGATGATTCTTTTTTTTTTGGAGGGCAGTTGGGGTTGGTGACTTGCCCAGGGCCACACAGCTGGGGTTTTGTTTGTGTGTTGGCTGTCTGGGGCCGGATCCAGGCTCGGGTACTTCTGGCTCCGGGGCCAGCGCTCTGCTCACTGTGCCACCTAGCTGCCCCAAGGAAGGAATGATTCTTAAGGTGTGAAGTCAAGAGGTGAGAGAGGAAAGTGGCAAGAGGAGATGGAGAGAGACAGGGCAGGGTAAACTATCTCATGTAGAAGAGGCAAGGGGAAGTAGTTGCAGGGGAGGGGAAGAACAGGAAGGCAAAAAGGCAAAAGTATATTCTCATTGAAGTTGGCTCAAGGAGAGAATCACATACATACTAAATGGAATATCTTACCCTCACTCACTCTCCTGAGTAGGGAAAAGGGGGATGAGAGGGGGGATGATGGAGGGGAGGGCATTCTGGGGGGAGGGGAGGTTGGAAGTACCCACTATCAAAGAGGGACAGGATCAAAGCAGGGAATGGACCTGGTGGGAGGTGAGACGGGTGGGAGGAAATATAAGCAGTCTTTTACAATATATCTACTATGGTAATGTTTTGCATAGCTATACATGTACAACACATACTGAATTGCTTATCTTCTCAGAGGGAGTGGGTGACAAGGGAGGAAGGGAATGGATCTGAAAATCGAAGTTTTAAAATTAAATGCTTCATAAGATGTCCAAGCATTGGGGCTCAGAGATTCACCTTACCCTAATGGCAAAGTTGAAGGGGGTATGGGAGAAGATATGGGAGAGGGCAGATTGGATGAGGGGATATCTAGTGGGACTGCTATTCTGGGGTGGTGGGTAGGGAAAAAATGGGGGGAAATGTAACTCATAATCTGGTGGAAATGAATGATGTAAACCAGAAGTTAATAAAGCATTTGTTTAATTAATTAAAAATAAAATAAAATCCCCCCCAAAAAAGTGATAAGAACATAATTTTTGAAATGACAAGAATGAATATTGTTATACCGCTAAAGTGATAAATGTTACATAAAGTTCTCATTCCAAAAAACTAACAAACGAAAGAACATTCCAATGTGAAGAAAACCTTTGGAACATAGACTTGGGTAGGGATTTTTAATGTGAATTTTTAAAATGTATTTACTCCATAAGGATTTTTCTCTTGAGTTTTTTTCATGTTCAACAGATAAGTCTAAGATGAGTCTACGACTTTAAATTTAATTTTAATAACAGTAATGAAATAAAGTTGAGATTTTAAAGCAAGATTTCAAAATATTTTTATAGCCAGTATTGTATTTGAGAATTTAGGAGTGGGCCCCTACATTGTGGCATAAGGAAAGGACTCAATTTCTAATGTTAAAATAGAGGTTTTCTTTTGAACTTAATGTGTAAAGCCCCCAAACTTTCTGGATGCAATTTCTGCATGAGTTACCAACGGCACTTCATGTTATCTTTTAACCAGTGACTTTTGGAAAGTGGGATTCTGTCAAGACAAGTGATATGGCTAGGAATTAGGACTGAGTTTATCATTTCACCAGTATATAGAATGCCTGGATGAATAAACCCCCTCCGCCAATGCAAACCAGCACTTTCTCTGCAATTACACTCTTAGGGAGCTGTCTAGGGCACTGAGAAGTTCAGGGCCTTGGTCAGGCTGCACAGGCTCCATGTGGGAGGGAAGGACTTGAACCCAGCTGCAGAGAAGGAGAAGAAAACCAGCTACTGAATCCATTGTCCAATGGGATCAGACCAAGGAACTGGCTGCTTCTTCAGGTCTCACCTGGGACATACACAAAGAGCATCCATCCACAAGGGCATACACAGAGAAGAAGTGGAGTTTCATGCTTCCTTCAGCTGCACCTGAGGCCATGGTGCCTCTCCCTTACAGCTGCCAGTCCTTCACCTCCATGACAGTAGCTCATTTTAATAGCTAGCATTAATATGTTGTTTGTTTAGTTTTCAGCTGTATCTGACTCTCTGTAACCCCATTTTGGGATTTTCTTGGCAGGGATGCTAGAGTGGTTTGCCATTTCCTTTTTCAGTTCATTTTACAGATGAGGAAACTAAGGCAAACAGGGTTAAGTGACTTGCATAGGGTCATCCTGACAGTAGGTGTCTGAGACCAGATTCAGGTCTTCCCAACTGGAGGCCCAGGACTCTATCCACTTACCATCTAGCTGTCCCAGCATTAATATGCTGCTTTACAATTAGTCATCTCTTTTTCTTCTCACTATAACCTTGGAAGTCAGGGGCTGTTCTTTTTATTCCTGTTTCTGCAAATGAGGAAGCTGAGCAATTAATATCTCCTTATCCTCCCCAAGAACAGGCTGCTGATGTAGTCTAGTGTCTTGAATAAAAGTGGGCATCCTATGTCAAACTGTTGATCCAGACCAAAGTCTAGGTCCTGTTCTGAACACTCCGGGGAGGTAAGCACAGATGATCCCAGGTTGATAGGCAGGGGAAACAAAGCAATGAATGGGACTTGTCTAACAAAGAACCATGGGGGCATTCAAAACACAGTCATTGGAAATAAGAGCTGGAAGGAACCTCAATGGCCATCTAGTCCCACTCAGAAATGAACAGAATTCCTACCATAACATACATCACATGTGGCCATCTAGCCTCTGCTGGAAGACCTCCAGGGTGGGAAAACCCACCTCCTCCATGTTGGGCCATCTCTCATCCCTGGGAAGCTTTTCTGGACAGAGTCTGAACATGTTTGGGGTTTTGTTGTTGTTTGTTTGGCTTTTGCAGCTTTTGCCCATTGCTTCTTCTTCCCTCTGGAGCCAAGCAGAATAGATCTAATTGCTCTTCCATATGATAGCCCTTCAAATATTTGAAGATAGCCATTATGCCCCACCCTCCCCCCACTTACTCTTCTTTTCTCCATGCCTACTTCCTTCAGTGGTTCTTCATTTGACATAGACTGAAGGTCCTTCCCTGGACCAATTTCAACTTATCAATGTCCTTCTTAAAGCCCAGTGCCCAAAACTGACCCCACACTGCAGATAAGATATGAATAAGGAGAAGACAGTGGGCACTTTCCTCCTAGCAGATGTACCTTCTGAATACAGTTGAAGTTCACATTAGTTTTGGAGGCCCGCCATTCTGATGCTGCCACTTCATACTGAGGACCCAACCCACCCAAACCTCCAGATCACCCTGGACTTGGGAATTTTTGTACCCAAGTATCAGACACTACTGAATTTTTTCTGACTAGATTCAGCTTATCGCTCTAGACTGTCCCAGTCCTTTGGCATTCTGGCTCAATGATTGCTTCCATTTATTTTTTATTTCTACATGCACACAGATGTGCTTGAGAGGAGTGGGTGAGCACATACTGGGCATGATAACAAAGTAATTTCCCTGTATTTTATAAGAGAGGGGGAGAACAATAAGGCAGAAAAGTGGGTAGTCTCCACTCCTTCCCCCCCAGTCCCTAACAAATACAGCAGGGCCAGTGACATTAGGGTTACCCATGGAAACATTGGGAGACCTGAGCTCAAGGACAAGCTGTATGACCTTGGACAAGTCACCTAACCATGGCCGTAATTTCCTCATCTATATAATTAGGCAATGGGATGATCTGTGAGGTCCCTCCCAGCTTCAGCATTTTCTAATATTTATGATCCTCATGTGACTCTCCACATCCATGTCTAGTATTTCCATATTCAGCCAATGAGCATTTGTCAAGTAAGCAAGAGCATTAGCAGTAACCAAGCTAAGTCCTGGGAAATACTAGAAAAAGTAAACCCAGATTCTACCGCAGGAGTCTGCATCATAATCAAGATGATGGTGGATTGCTAAATCAGTCCATGAAATATTAACAGTACTAAATAGCATGTAGATAGTGGAGATGCAAGGTAGCCTTATAGGGGAAACCCTAGGAGCCAGGGTTGCTGGGAAAGACCTCCTGCAAAAGACAGCATCTAGACTGAGTCTTAAAGTAAGTCAGGGAAGCCAGGAGGACCAGGGGAGGAGGGAGAACACTCCAGACATCTAAAGAGTTTTTAGCCAGTGTGAAATGGATGCTACACAAAGAACACAGGCCCTGTCCTCAAAAAGCTTACACACTAAAAGAGAAATATTGTAATTGTAACATCTCAGTTGTTTCCAACTCTCCATGACCCCATCTAGGGTTTTCTTGGCAAGTATACTGAAGTTGCTTCACCATTTCCTTCTCCAGCTCATTTTACAGATGAGGAAACTGAGGCAAAGGGGGTTAAGTGACTTGAATAGAGTGACACAGCTAGTAAGTGTCTGAGGCTAGATTTGAACTCAGGAAAAAGAACCTTCCTGACTCCAGGCCCAGGACTATTCACTGCAGGATCTGGCTGCCCCCAAAGAGAAATGAGACCCATGGAAAATGAGATCATACCTAACTAGGGGAAAGAAGTGATTCAGTGGTCCTTGTGCTTGAACCTCCTAATGAGTCTCCTTGATTTGAGTTTCCCCCCTCCAATCCATTCATGTAGACCTATTTTTTTCTGAAAGGACACCTTCCACAGCATGGCACTCTTTTGCTCAAGCATCTTCAGTGGCTCCCAATTGGGTCCCTAAAATATCAGTCCTCTGCCTGACATTTAAAGCCCCTAAACTCTGGGTCCAGCTGACCTTTCCAGGCTATTTTCCATTCCTCCTTTTCACACACTGCATTTTCCAACCCAAATGGCCTCTGGTCATTCTCCAAAGTCGATATGCCATCTCGCCTTTATACAGTGTCTCTCCTTTCCTGGAGCACTCCGTCTTCCCCTCTGCCTCTCACAGTGCTCAGTTCTTCTAAAGCCCATTTCACATGATGCTTTCTCCAGAAAGCCTTTCCTGATCTCTCCTACAGGAATTGTTAGGGCTTGCTCCCTCTTCAAACTATCATGTGTTAATTTGTGGTAAGAAATCCTCCAGTAGAATGTAAGCTCCCTGAGGGCAGACTGTTATCCATCAGTGTATTGAATCCCTAGTCCCTAGGCTACTGAAAAGAAATAACAGAAAGTCTTAGGGAAAATCCTTGCAGATATGGGGGACTGTGGGTATGAAGTGATGCCTATAACATTAGACTCTCAAACACAGTTTTCCTGAACTTTTGTTCCTCTTCAAGATTTTTTAGTAGTCTCAGGAAGGGGAAAGGGAGGAATACAGTGGGAAATTAGATGATGTAAAAACAAAAGTGACAAATAAAATTTTATTTTTTTTAAATTTGGCCAGACTAAAATAGGGTGAGTTCATTGTGCTTACTTACCCAGCCATGACTGGATTGGTTCAGACAGTCCAATGGAAGAGAGAGCAGTGAAGGCTGTTTGCTTACAGTCTTCTTAGGCCATGTTCTGCCCCAATCCAACACTCTTGGCAAGTCTCTGAAGTGTCCTCCTCCCATGGTGGGTGGGTGGTGCTGCCAGTTGGTAAACTCACAACAAACATGGTGTCCTCACTCTACAGGGTGTGGTGGAACCCCAAACAAACAGGCTGCCTTTCTTGTGTTCGTCACTGAGAAAATCTTGTCTCACCCACATGAAAAAAGTTTATCAATGCCATATGCTGAAAGGATCTTGGGACTTTCTGAGTTTGTTTGACTCATATTTAATAAATGGACATTTAGGTATTGTCCAGGAGAACAAACCCCAAAATTTGAAATCGTTTTAAAAAGAAGTTTATTAGGTCTTTTGATAGTGGACAGCAAGTTAGAAAGGACATGTGACTCCTTCCAATCTAGACTTTGGAAAGTTGATACATTGGATCTTGACAAAGGTGTCTCCACACATGAATCCTCTAAAGGGAACCCCAAAAAAATCCTGGGTGTAGGGACCCAAAATAAGAATGCTTTGGGGGGATCTAGGACCTGAGGGAACTTAAAATATCTTGTGGCCATCTCTGGCATTCCTAGAGAGTTACAGGGGTCTTTCTGGGTACAGACAACATCTAATCCCATAAAGTTGGATTTAAATAGTGTAATAATTTTTCCAAATATAATAAGTCATTTTTTCCAAACAGGATTTCAGAATAAAAATACATAAAATATAGTAAAGAAATGGGTCACAGACTTTTGTTTCTGCCGGATACCTCCTATGTCCATAGCCTTTTTAATCTGAAATATTTTTTTTCTCCTTGGAAAAATATAGGAGTAAAATAATTGTTGTGTTTGGGGGAGGATTTTATATAACATCCATCATTTTGAGGGGGTGGTGCCAAGATAGTGGAGAAAAGGCAGCTATTCACCTGAGCTCTCCCCAGAACCCCTCTGAATACCTTTAAATAATGCCATAAGAGAAATTCTAGAGCAGTAGAACCCAGAAAAAGACACAGTGAGACAATTTTCCAGCCCAAGACAACTTAGAAGGTCATCAGGAAAAGTCTGCTATACCTGGGTGAGAGAGGAGCCCAGTCCAGTGCAGGCTGCACCAGCACAGAGCCAGAAAACCAGGAGCAGGTCTTGGGAACCACTGAATTAGTAACACCAGTAGCTTCTACCAGAGCTCTCAGCCCACGGACCATAAGGGGGTTGAGCAACTGGTCAAAAGGAGATCACAGGGGTCTCTTTTTTGGCATTGAGGCAGGACTCTGTTGCCTTGTCCACACACAGTCCTGGGTGGCAGTCCCAGGGTGATGAGGAGCACTGGCATAGGAGAGCTTGTGGCAGCAGTGGATGGGGGCCCTATTCATGGTTCCAGAGCAGAAAAGAGTGCAGGCCAGGAGAGTAGTAAACACCTCTCCTTAGATCATAGCACCATGGAAGAACTGAAAACTTACAGGTCCCTAGAAGGATCTCTGAAAACAGTTGCACAAAACCCTTGATGCTTGGGGCAATGTGCTCTCCACCCTGGAAGCAGAGTCCTACTTTATTTTTTTTTTATTTTAGCCTTTTGGAGGGTAATTGGGGTTAAGTGACTTGCCCATGGTCATACAGATAATTTTTGTGTTAAGTGTCTGAGGCCAGATTTGAACTCAGATGCTCCTGACTCCAAGGCCAGTGCTCTATTCACTGTACCACCTAGCCACTCCAGAGTCCTACTTTAACAAACAGTTAAAAGCCAAGTAATAGGCTGGGAAAAATAATCAAACAATGGGGGAAGGAGGTAGAAATGACTATGGAAAGTTACTATGGTGACAAGGAAGATCAAAACACACACTGAAAAAAAGGCAACAAAGTAAAAGATTCCATATCCAAAGTTTCCAAGAAAAATATAAATTGATTTCGGGCCATGGAAGAGCTCAAAAAGGATTTTAAAAGTCAAGTAAGAAAAGTAGAAAAAAAAATCAGGAAGGGAAATGAGGGTGTTGTAATAAAATAATGAAAAACGAGTTAGCATCTTGGTAAAGGAGACACACACACACACACACACACACACACACACACACACACACACAAATAATGAAGAAAATAACACCTCAAAAACCAGACTAGGCCAAATGGTAAGAGGTCCAAAAAAACAGTGAGGTGAAGAATGTCTTAAAAAAGTAGAACTGGCCAAATAAAAAAAAGAGCCACAAAAATTCACTAAAGGAAAAAACTCCTTAAAAAGTAGAATTGGTCAGATGGGAAAAGAGGTACAAAAGCTCATTAAAAAACAATCCCCTAAAAATTATAATGGAGCAAGTGGAAGCTAATGACTATGAGAAATCAAGAAACAATAAAATGAAACCAAAAAAAATGAAAATATAGAAGACAATGTGAAATACCTCAATGGTAAAACAACTGACCTGGAAACTAGATCCAGGAGAGATAATTTAAAAATTATTGGACTACTTGAAAGCCATGATAAAAAACAAAGTCTAGATATCATCTTTCAAGAAATTATCAAAGAGGACTGACCTGATATTCTAGAACCAGAAGGTAAAATGGAAGCTGAAAGAAACCACCAATCACCTCCTGAAAGAGATCCCAAAAGAAAACTCCCAGGAATATGATAGCCAAATTCCAGAGCTGCCTGGTCAAGGAGAAAATTTTGCAAGTACACAGGAAGAAACAATTCAAGTATCATTGATATTTGATATAAATTGATATAAAACAATTCAAGAGTCACAGTCAGGACAACACAAGACTTAGCAGCTTCTCCATTAAAGGATCAGAGGACTTAGAATATGATATTCCTGAGGGCAAAGGAGCTAGGATTACAACCAAGAATCACCTACCAGCAAAACTGAGTATAATCCTTCAGGGAAAAAATGGATATTCAGTAAAATAGGGGACTCAGAAGCATTCTTGATGAAAAGACCAGAGCTGAATAGAATATTTGACTTTCTAATATAAGACTCAAGAGAAACAAAAAGGTAATCGGGAAAGGGAAATCATAAAGGACTTAATAAGATTAAACTGTTTACATTCACATATGGGAAGAGAATACTTGTAACTCATAAGAACTTTTGTATTATTAGGACAGTTAGGAGTATATAAAGACAGAGGGCACAGGTGTGAGTTGAATATGAAAGGATATCTAAAAAAATAAAATTAAGGGGTGAAAGAGGAATGTACCAGGAGAAAGGGAACAGGAGAGATAGAATGGGGTAAACTGTTTCACATAAAAGAGGTGCAAAAGAGCTTTTACAATGGAGGGGAAGAGGAGGAAGATGAGAGGGAATAAGCGAACCTTACTCTCATTAGAATTGGTTCAAAGAGAGAATAACATACATGCTCAATTGAGTATAGAAATCTATCTTACTCTACAAGAAAGAAGGAGGGGAAGGGGATAATAGAAACAGCAGCATGTGGGTGGGGGATGGTGATAAAAGGCAGGGCAAATTGGGGGAGGAGGTAATCAGAAGCAAAGCACTTTTGAGGAGGGACAGTGTGAAAGGAGAGAGAACAGAACAAATTGGGGGAGGGGAGAAATAGGATGGAGGGAAATACAGTTAGCAATAGTAACTATGAAAAAAAATTGAAGCAAGTTTCTCTGATAAAGACTTCATTTATCAAACATATATAGAACCAAGTCAAAATTATAGAAAAGCCATTCCCCAGTTGATAAATGATAAAAAATATTAATAGTTTTCAGATGAAATAATTAAAGCTATGTATAGCCACATGAGAAAAAATGCTCTCATTTATTATTGATTGGAGAAATGCAAATTAAAATAATTTTGAGGTACTGCTTCATACCTATTAGACTGGCTAATGGGACAGAAAAGGAAGATCACACATGTTGGAGGGGATATGGAAAAATCAAATATTAATAAACTATTGGTGGAATTGTAAACTGATCCAATCATTCTGTAGAGCAATTTGGAACTACACCCAAAGGCCTATAAAACTATGTTTTAACCTTTGACCCAGTAATAACACTACTAGGTTTATATCCCAAAAGAGATTTAAAAAAAGAAAGGAAAAGCACCGATATGTACAAAAAATATTTATAGCTAATCTTTTCTGGTAGCACAGAATTGGAAATTGAGGGCATGCCCATCAATTGGGGAATGGTTGAACAAATTGTGATGGATTATTATTGTGCTATAAGAAATAATGAGCAGGATTTTGGCAGAAAAACCTGTAAAGACTTACATGAACTGATGCAAAGTAAAATGTACTGTGTACAAAGTAACAGCAATACTATAAGTTGATCAGCTATGAATGACTTAAACTATTCTCAGCAATAGAATAATCCAAGACAACTCTGAAGGACTTATGATGAAAAATACTCTCCATCCCCAAAGAAAGAACTGATGATATCTGAATACAGATTGAAGCATATTTTTTTACTTTATTTTTCTTGAGGGTTTTTGTGTTGGTCTGTTTTCTTTCACAACATGACTAATATGGAAATGTCTTGCATGACTATGTATATGTAACCTATATGGAATTGCTTGCCTTCTCAATGTGGTGGAGGGTGGGGGTGGTGATGGGGATAAGAGAAAGGGAGAGAATTTGGAACTCAAAGTTTTTTAAATGAATGTTAAAAATTGTTTTTACATGTAACAGGAAAAATAAAATACTAAATGAATGTTTAAAAAATAATGATATCCAGCATTTTAGAGGTAGGACACAAAATTCATATTACATTAGGATTCATGCTCTAGTCCCTCATTATACAATAGTTTATAAATTGTCATAGTATTATTACTCTGTTCAGGAATCAATTTTGGCTCCTGGTCCTTGAGAGAGGCAGGAACTACAGGTGCAGGATGTGGTATACACTATTAAACACAGTCACTTTGTCAGTTATGTTTTTTTATATGATATGAGATGGGTGACTAAATCAGAATTCTTTTTTTATTAATACATTTCCAATTACTTTACACTTTCCCCATTAAATCATAATTCTTGAAATGATAAGAATTCATATCTCTAAAAGTAATATAAATGTTTTGGAAATGAAATTTATAAATTTAACATTAATATATTTAAACATTAATAAATAACATTTATAAATGTCATATAAAATTCCCCTTCCCAGAAACACGTAAATGATCTCATGTCTATATTGTTTCAAGGAAAATAGGATAAGTTTTCAGGTTAGAAAATGAGAAGTTTGAGGACATGAGAAGTACCAAAATTATGGAACATTATGTATTTACTCTGTGGGCCATTATATATTTTATTCTGAAATTCTGGGTAAACATTTATCCAACATGAATCTCACTCTATTACCATGAAGGATCAATTTTCATAGTATGGTTATTCTGCTCAAGAGTCCACTGGGGCTCCTCCTTCTTGATAGAAATATAGGGTCTACAGGCACAGAACATTATTTCTCTTGGTTGGTTAGGTTTTGCTTAACTTTTTCTTTGTTGTCAGAGAGGATTCCATGAGAAAGGTACACAGGGAAATGACTATGATGCCAAAAACAATTTTTAAGGGATTCATAAAACAAAACAAAAATTACAAATAGCAGTTTCCTGCTGTCTGCTGGATCAAATCTAAACTACTCAGTCAAATCTTAGCATTTACTCATCATTTCTCTCCCTTCCCCTCTACCTCGATCTAAACTAGTTTTTCAGGGTTCCCCAAGAATGACCTTAGATGAGTTACTTTCACTCACAATGGCTGTCCACTCAAGGCTTGGACTGGATGGTCCTTCCAGTTCTAGAGACTCTTTCAGGACCTCTTTCCAGTAGACCAGGTCGCTGGACCATTCCACACCAACTTTACCTGAACCCACCTTAACACCCCCATGCATCTTGCTCCTTTCCATGCTCATGCCTTACTTGAGCTGCCTTCCACTGGCCCCTTCTGTCAGTCTATGCCACGGACCATGGATTGAAAGCTGGAAGGAATCTTCAACATCACCCAGTCCAATCCTCTCAGGCCCAAGGTAGGCATGAACTGCCCAAGGTCACACAGGCAGCCAATTTCAGAGGTGCGATCTGAACCCAGTCCCTCTGACTCCAAAGCCAGTCCTCTTTCTACTCTACTACCTTCCTTCAGTCCTATATTTAAACTCAACTACTACAGGAAGTCTCCCTTAACGAGTTCCTTGCCATGCTGAATTCTTCCTTACATTTCTCTTGGCCCAGCATTTTGTGCGCATCCATGGTGTAGAGCCAGGAATCTTCCTCTCTCCTATGTCCAGAATGAATATCATCCCCTGAGGGAATGTTTGCTGGTATACTTGGAGAAGGCACATAGTCCCAACCTACTGCCAAAGCAATCTGAATAATCCCTCCCTGAGAAAGTCTTTAGTTCAAAAAGAGATTTTTTTTGGAAGAAACTGGGGTACATTTTGGCCTCCTGAAAAATAAGCTGTGTTCTTTGGATGGGGGCCACTCTTGCCAAGTGTCCAAGGAGCAAAGGATATCCAAATTTATAGTGCCCTACTAATGCATGGTTAGTGGAGCTGTAAGTTAGTACAATCATTTTGGAAAACAGCTAGAAGGTATGTAAATAAAATGGCTAAAATGTCTATTATATCCCTTGATCCAGAAATTTTATTGTTAGGTATGTACCCTGGAGAGTCAGAGGGAGGGGAGAGCATGGTCATTGATGAAAAGAAAATTTCTACAAATGCTAAAACATTTATAATAGCCCTCTTGTGGTAGGAGAAATTTAGAAATAAAATAGATTTGTATCAATTGGGGCATGGCTAAATAAACCATGGTGCACACATGCTTACTCTGCTATAAGAAGTAGTAGAGACAATGAATGCAGAGGAACATGGGAAGACTTAACATTAATTGATACAGAGCCAAGAAAACAATATGCATAATGATTATAACAATGAAGACAATAACCAAGAAATAATGGGAAACGAATATGACAAAATGACAAGCGTGACCCCAAAGAGGAGGAAACGTGTCCCCAGTCTGGATGGGGGTGGGGCTGGGAGGAAGGTGGTGCACACGGTATTGCATATAATCCTCCCTCTTCTCTTATTTTTCTCCTTAAAAATGCTTCTTTGTGGGGCGGCCAGGTGGCGCAGTGAGTAAGAGCGCCAGCCCATAGCAGATTGCATGCCGCCATGGGGGGAAGGGGGAGGAGAGGAAAGGGGAGAAAATCTGAAATGCAAGGGATTGAGGAACTGAATGTTGTAAACCAAGAGTAAATAAATAAATTTTTAAAAAGGAAAAAAAAGGATTTATCATGCCAATATCTGGGCCTCTCTCGAGGCTGAAGAAGGCCAGGAAACTACTCTCTGGGTTAGCCTTTGTGAAGCTCCAAGCAGACAGGAATAATGTCAAGGCCTCAGGGAGAGAAGGTCCCCATCGGTATCACTATGTCACTGGATATAGACTAGACCTGTGATTTTATTGGTAGAGGGAACTCCCAAATGAGGAAACTTTCTTTATCAATGCAGGTTGGTTCTTCTAGGTTTGGAGAGTTGACTAATACATTGAGAAGTGGCTTACCTAAGCTCAGACAGTCGGTATGTATCATTTATCTTCTCCCCCTATCCCTCCAAAAAAACCCCAAACCATCACCAATTGTAACTTCCCTATTAGTGTAGAGCTGATCAACACCACCATCCTCCTACTCCCTCACAGACTCATAATCTAGGTATCATCCTCAACTCCTCATTGTCTCTTACCTCCCCATATCCAATCTATTGCCAAGAACTGCAACATCTCTCATATAAATCTGTCACACACACACACACACACACACACACACACACACACACACACACACACACTCTGCAATCCACTGACCTTGACCTCCTTGCTATTCCATAAACAAGACCCTCTATCTCCCAACTCCAGGCATTCTCACCATTTTTCACCCAAGCCTGGAATGCTCTCCCTCCTCCTCATCTTCTGGATTCCTTTTGAAGTCCCAGACCAAATACCACCCTCTGGAAGATGCCTTTCCCAATTCCTCTGAATGGGTTTCTACCACAAAATGGCAGCAGGCATTGCCCTCCTTGGCTCTTCCTGAGGTTCCTAGCTGTGTCCAGAAGGTGTCCTCTCATTGTTCCCTTTCTCTCTCTTGCCTCCCCATACCTCTTAAGGCTAGTGCCCTCCCTCTGTCAATTATCCTCAGTTGATCCTGTCTGTAGGTTGTCTCCCCTTTGTGAGTGTGATTTCCTTAAGGACAAAGACTAGGTTTTCACCCTTCTTTGCATCCCTACTGCTTAGCACAAGCCCTGACACATAGTAGGCATTTAAGAAATGCCTCTTGAATTGACTTGATTTTCTATACACTGACATGCCACCTCTTGGCATCACTAGAACTGGCCCCAAAGTACTCTGGATACCTTCCCATCTCAGGCAATGGAAGACTTCACCCAAGAGGCCACCATGGGAAAGAGAAACCCGCCTGTACCAAAGAGCAAATCCTGGCACTCCTTAGTAGGAGCCCAGGTAACTCTGGGGGGAGCTATAAGAGAGAACAGGAGGACACCTGGACATAGCAGGGAGCTGCAGGAAGAACCAAAGAGAATGCCTGGAGCCATTTTTGGGTAGAAACCCAATCCTAAACAGAAAAACCACTCCTGGTCACAGCTACAGGAAGAGGCACCTACTTGTTGCATAAGACCAGAGGGGACTGAGATACCACTGCAGGAAGAACTTGGCTCTGGATCAGAAGAGCCAGGATCAAATCCTGCCTCTGACACTTATTTCTTGGGCAAATCTCTTACATTTACTATACCCCATCTGTCAAGTAAGAGGATTGAACTCATGGTTTCTATGGTACCTTACAGCTCTAAATCTAGGAGTCTTTTATTCTAGAAACTAGATTCTGGACAAGGAAGATGGTGTCACATGCAGGAAGGGTCATACTAAGTGGTGATTTTTCTAGATTTTCTAGGTGGGGTCCAAGAACCAGAGAAACGAGAGAGAACCTGAGTCCTTCTCCTAGGGGACTTTCTCTGGCACATGAGTTATACTAAATTATCTGCATTTGTTTTGTTTTCCTCTGCCTGATGGTTAACACTAATCTTGGCTGATAATCTCTAACGAGAGATAGACAAATTGATCATTTAGAGAGTCCTGCTCAGAGTCTGCTTGTGAGGAACAATAATTTATTATTAATTTAAATAAAACATTGTGCCTTTCTGAGGTCTATCAATTCTTTCAAAAACAAAAACAAAAACTTTTCAGTTAGGCTCCTAGCAGGAAATGCAAGACAAATGCAATTCATACAGGGAAATCCCTACTGGGGTGGTAGGCCCAGAAGGTCCTGACAAGGGGTAAAATCATAGAAACTCAAGATCTGGAAGAAACCACACACATCACCTACTCCAACCTCCTACTCCATGTAGGAGTTCCTGCTGCAGTGTCCCTACTAAGTCGTTTTTAACCCCTCCCTGTTTGGGCTTTTCTGGTGTCAGAGAACTTGTCACCTCCCAAGCCTCCCCATTCACTTTGGGGACATTTTTAATCCGGAGAAAACTCTCCCTTAGATTGATCTGAGATCCATTTCCCCAAAACTAAGAAAGGATCACAGATCTACACCTGGAAGAACCTTCAGAGGCCAGCAAATCTAACCTCCTTGAGGGCCAGCTCAAGGTCATTCAGGAAGTTAAGTAAGTGGCCAAGAAACTTTGAACTTTGGTCCTTTGATTCAAAATCTAGAGTTCTTTCCTTTCAAAACCCATAATGAATGACTCCCACCTGATGCATGTGCTCACAAAACTATGGGGAGACACAGTTGATACTTGTGGCATAGTGGATGGGGTATTGTATTTGGGTCCAAATCCTGCCTCATGCACTGACATTTAATTTCTCTGGGCCTCAGTTTTCTCATCTGTAAAATGAGGGGGTTGAGCTCAATGGCCCCTATGCATCTCCCAGTTCTAATTCTATGATTCTGTAAGTATTTGATTGACCTCATTTTGGTTTAAATAGTAACATGATGCAAATGTCGTGGCTCCCATGGTTACATTTGGTGGGGATGGGGACTGACACAGATTGCTCCACATAAGGCTCAGTAGCCACAGTTTGTCTGAGGAAATCTTTATTTTTACTGAGTGAAACCGATTTTAGAATAGTCCCACAACCCCTCCTCTACTTGGTCTAATCCTGCTTCCACTTGATGCTTGTTTAGATACTTGAAAACAGCCATGCTGTCCTCCCTGGCTCTTCTCTTCCCCAGGAGAAGCCTCCCTAGCTCCTTCAACCTGATCCTCCCATGGCATGGGGACAGGGCTTCTCTCCATCGTGCAGACAGGCTTCTTTCTCTGCCATGCCCCTCCTGTGGGCACCATCTGCTGGCCACATCCACCCCCACTTATATGCCGGCTTCTGCTTCTGGAATGCGAGCTCTTCCAGGGCATGGCAGGGATTCTCATTCTTTGTGCTTACACTTGTGCTCCTGGCATATGTGTTGTTCATTCATTAGTCATGTCCAACGCTTTCATTCGGGGTTTTCTTAACAATGAATCTGTAGTGGTTTGTCATTTCCCTCTACAGTTCTTTTTTTAGATGAGGAATCTGATGTAAAAAGGGTGAAGTAACTTACCCAGGGTCACACAGCTAGGAAGTGTCTGAGTCCAGTTTTGAACTCTAGTCCTCTTGACCAGTGGTCTGTCCACTGCGCCACCTAGTGGCCCCTGGCATATAGGCCAAGTGCCTAGGACACAGGAAACACTTAATTTGTTAATTGGAAATAGAATATGACATGACATGATAAGACAAAATTTATAATGTGATATAATGTAATTAATATAAGTGAAGATATACGATATGAAATATGATATATAATATATGACATGACAATACATAAATACAATTATATAAAGTTCCTGCTACAAACGAAGTGTTTGTTGACTTGGAATTTCTTCCTTTAAACTCAACAGCTCCTAAATGGGGGGAAGTGTATTTAAATACAAATAAATTAAAAGTAATTAAATGTGAAATAAATTGAGGATCTATTAAGACCTCCAAGTTGTTTGCACCTGAAGTTTTCTTAAGCCATGATTTCCACCCCCTTAAGTCTGGCTACCTGGAAGAATTGTGGTGCCTAGAAAGGACACAAGTGAGTCAGGAAGAGAAGGTAGCTGAGAGGCAGAGTGTGAAAATGCTCAATTTTTACATGCTTGAGAGAGAAATTTTTAAGCCTGTGGGTTTGGCTAGAACTGTATGGCTAGAACATTCAAGTTGAAATGACCAACTGATATTGAAGATAAGAGACTGGAACTAAGGAGATGGGTTAGGACTTGGTCCCAGTTAGAGAGTTGGAATACAGAAGTCATGGGAATTGATTCCCTCATTCATTCATCAACCATTTATGAAGTATTGCAGGAGAGACAAAGATAGTCCCTCCCATCAGGGAATGGAAGAAGGGGGCTAAGGAGGGACAATGGCATGGACGTGTGTGATATTGTCATATAAGTCAACAAAATGTTGGATTCAAGGTACTAAGCAAAGACCTTGGCATGGCAGGATGAGGGCTATAGTCTTGCTTTAACCTAGTCTAACTCACCTAAAGACTAAGCTGGATGAATGCTCTCCAACATGGCGACCATCCATGACAAGTAGGGTCATAAGAATTAGCTCATTTAACCTTTGCTTGCTTCTGAAGCAGAGGCTCCTCCAACAAAGAGCACCCATCCCCTTCCATGTTAATGATAATTAGATAATAATATGAAGGCTCACTATCATAGCCACTAAGTAACCACCTCTCACTGCTACTTGCCATGTTATCTTCTGAGATTCTAGGACCCAAAGTTGGGCTAGATCCTCCAGTCCTGACTCCAAGCTAAACACTGTCTACTGTGCTACCTGCCTCTCTCTTCAGTCAGGTTCTCAAAGTATGGCTGGGACCATCTATAGAGGTTCAAGGTCCTCCAGGGCAAAATTATTTTCACATTCATACTGATATTTTAATTTCTAACATTATAATCCATGTAAAGTAAAAACTCGTTGGGAAGTACTCATTAATAATTTTTAAGGGTACTGTTGTTGTTTAGTTGTTTTTCAGTTGTGTCCCACTCTACTTGACCCTATTTGGGGTTTTCTTAGTAAAGAAATAGTTTGCCATTTCCTTCACCAGCTGATTGTGCAGATAAGGAAACTGAGGCAAACAGGGTTAAGTGACTTGACCAGAGTCATATAGCTAGTTAGTGTGTGAGGTCAGATTTGAACTCAGGAAGATAAATTCCTTCCTGACTGTAGGCCCAGCACTCTGTTCACTATGGCGCCACCTAGCTGTCCCTTTTAAGAGTATAAAGGAGTCTTATAAAAGCAAAAAGTTTGAAAACTGCTGCTTTAAGTGAAACTAGACATAAATATCATAGAAGATCAGAAAAATGGATCATTGTGGTTTTTAAGAAAGGTATCATGGTAGATGGGGGACCAATCTGGAATTTATTTAGCAAGTTAGAATGGGACTCAATTTCAAAGTAACTTTCAAGATTTGAGAGAAAGAAAAAAGAGGACTGGCTATAAGGTCAGGGAGGACCTGGGCTGAAGTCCTGTGCAAAGTTCTAGCACTAACTCTCTTGGGACTTTGGGTCAGTCACTTTCATTCTCTGGGCCTCCCTCTATAAAATAAGGAGATTGGAAGGGATGGCTCTTGGTCCCTCCCAACCATGGTCTCTCCTCTTAGGGTCCTATGCCACAAGCCTGGAGAAGACAGGGGTGTGGGGACATGAGGTCACAAAACTGCCCAGAAAAATGAGAGCATTTCCTATTTAAAGAAGGCAGGTGCCAAAGGTTCCTCATACTTGGCCTCCCAGGAGAGGAGACAGGGTGAGAACCTTCACAGAACAAGGTATGACTTGGGGGGCTGAAAAGGGCTCAAAGGCAACCTTCTCCCCTCAAAAATGTTCTGGTGTACATAGCTGGAAAGGTCCTTGGGATTTGTGGCCCATATTTTTTTAAGAGAAGGAACCCAATAGAGAAGGGAAGCCACTTTCTCAGGGTCACAGAGGTAGGCTCATTTAACTCTTACTAAAACTGAGGTTGAGCTGAGGTAGAGAAACTTTCTGGGTTTCGGTGCCCCAGTTTTGGGTGCAGCCAAAAGGCTTGCTGGTGATCGAGCTGCTACACAGGCTTTGCAGAGCTGGAGCCACTCTGAGTCACACCCCTGAAAGCCAGCTCTCATCTCACACCTCAGCTCCTGGCCCACCCAGCCCTTCTGGGCAGGATCAGCTCCACCCAAGCTCCCCATTCCTGCGTCAGGCAGGAGATGCACACACATCAAAAACAAGAGAAAACCACACAGTGTGAGCTCTAGGAGAGGCTGTACAGTAAAGGAAGACATGGAATCCTGGGTCATCCTACACTGTAGCCAGTAACTCAGTAACTATCCCATGGATCTCCTTTAGCTGGAATCAACTCAGAATATTAGAGCTGGAAGGAGACAGACAAACAGAGACAGAAAGACAAAATATATATATATATATATATATATATATATATATATATATATATATATATATATATATATATATGTATATATGAGAGAGAGAGAGAGAGAATGTATCACCTAGCCTTCCTGTTTCTTCTTACAGATAAGGAAAGTGATCCCAGTATCATTGTTACTGCTGCCACCATAGTATGCAAGTCCAAATGGGGAAGGGAGTGACAGATTGGGTTTGTATCAAGACAGGATGGATTTCCAAAGGGCCTTGGGGCAGATGGGCCTGTGAAAGTACATTGTGGCCCTGGGCTTAGGTTCAACACCATACTTACACTTAAAAATCCTTTGGGACTAACATTCTTTGGAAGGAAGCCAAGAACCGACCCAGCCATTTCAGAATCCTTGGTTTCCCAGATTAACTCTGACATGCTACTTTTAACTGAACACCATGGGAGGAGTTTCATAGCTTACCAAGTGTGGCATCAACCTAGATGACACAGGAGAGAGAGGGCTGGGATTGGAGTCAAGATGACCCGAGTTCAAAACTGACCTTAAACTCTTCCTAGTTGTGTGACCCTGGGCAAGTCACTTAATCTCAGTCTGCCTCAGTGTCTTCATCTGTGAAGTGGGGGTGATCACAGCACCTCCCTCCCAGGGTTGTTGTAAGCATCAAATGAGATGATGTCTGTGAAGTGCTTAGCACAGTGCCCAGCACACAGCTGGAACTTAATAAACACTTGCTGATTATTACTTTAGGTTTGCTCCTGTCACTTCTCTCCTCAAACATCTTTAATGGCTCCCCATTGCTTGCTGAGCAAGGTTCAGACCTGTCTACCTGGCATCCAAGACCTTCCACACCTGTTAGAGTATGGTCTCTATGGATTTGGAGTCTGAGAATCTGAGTTCAAATCCTGACTCTTGCTACCTTTTACCAGAATTACCTGAATGACCACGGGACAGTCATTTCACAGAGTTTCCTGAGCTGTAAATGGGGGGACTATACCTACTATACCTATTATAGATAAATAGGTTCATCTTGGCAGGTCTATCTCCTACTAGTCCCTGCCATATGCACCATGTTTTAGCCAGACTATTCTGGCCTGAAATGCACCCCACCCATCCAGACCATTGCTCACATGTGAAACATCTTTTCTCCCCTTCTTTGCCCATTGGGTTCCTACCTATCCCTTACAGTATGACCAAGATGCAACATTACCCAGTTTTCTGATACCCCAGTTAGCGCCAGCCTTCTCCACCTCCCACTCAGGTCTCTTATAATCCTGTGCTTGCATCAATCAAACACACTCAGCCTATAAGATTGCACTTGATAGTGAGCTGTGGCTGGATCTTATTGCCCTACTAGAACATAGACTATAAGGCAACACCAAACCATCAAGGATTGCCTAAGCAGCTTCAAGGCACCAGGAACTCTTGTAAGTGCTGGAGATAAGAAGAAAAGCAAAAGATAACCCCTACTCTCTAGGACATCACAGAAGGCAACATGGAAGGGCTATGTCCAAACAAGACTTAGACAGGAAAGCTACTGGCACCAAGGGGACGTAAGCCCCAGGATCACAATGACCCTGCCTTATTTTACTATGTGTGTCCTCCCCAGCACACAGCATGGTACTCTGCATTAGGATGGCATTTCCCAAATGTCTATTGTATTATCATCTGGGTCACTGGATGATAGCTGTGAATTCAGCAGCCACCTTCATTTAAATTTCAGGCCTGGCCCTTTGAGCCAGCAATCCCATGCACCAGTCCCTTGGCACATGTCCCAAGGAGGTCAGAGGCAAGAAAAGGTTACATTTATACTGGGGATTCATAAGCACATAGTTCTGGAAATAGAAGGGAGTTCAGAGACCATGCCACCCATTTAGAGGTTAAGGAACTTGCCTAAGGTCACACTAGTAAGTGAGGTAGAATTCCTGACTCCAATTCCAAATCTTCATGTTAGCAAAACCTGTAAACAAAGTGGGTATCCATTGATTAAGAAATATATCAAACTGTGGTGTAAGACTATGATGGAATAATATGAAACCATTAGAAAGAATGAATATAAAGAACTCAGAGAAACATGGAAAGACTTACATGAATTGATACAGAGAGAAGAAAGCAGAACCAGGAGAACTTCTTGATTAAATGGAAACAATACCAGAAAACAGCTGAATACCAATCAACTGCAAAGGCAAACCTTGGTCCCAGAGAATAGATGATCAAATACACTTCCTTGCTATTGGTAAAAAGGTAGGGAACTACAGGAACAGAATGTTGTATACACATGGGCAACTTAGGTGATTATTTTGTTTGTTGATTTGGCTTGCTTTTCTTTCTTGAAAGGGAGGTCTTGTTGGGAAATAATTGTGCTACAAAACCCAAAAGGCATAAATAAAAAAAATTTAAACAGGAAAACAAATAATTAAAAATGAGAATATAGCTTCTATTCTAGAGGATCTCCCCCTTAAATTATTTGTATTATTCCCCCTTACGAAGTTCCAATTGGTTTTCTTTCACTGTCAATCTAAATCCTGCTGGACAATCTAGAAATCCAAAGCAACAATAGACTTTAGAGCATATCAGTCAATCAACAATCATGTATTAAGTACCTACTGTGTGCCAGGCCCTGGGACAAAACACAAGGAATAAGACATTAGCAATCCAGAGACTTTTTTTCTTTCCCTTGCCAACAGCTGGACCCTGTGGTCATAGACATTAGCATCATCTGGTCAGTGAGCTTGACTTCACCACCCTGAAAAGGACCCACATGTACCAAAATATTTATAGCAGCTCTTTTTTTGTGGTGACAAAGAACTGGACATCAAGGGGGATGCCCATCAAATGGAGAATGGTTAAACAAGCTGTGGTATATGAATGTAATGGAATACTACTGTTCCATAAGAAATGATGGGCAGGCAGATTTCAGAAAAACCTGGAAAGACTTAGATGAACTGATGTTGAATAAAGGGAGCAGAACCAGGAGGACATTGTACACAGTAACAGACACAGTGTGCAATGACCAACTATAACAGACTTAGCTCCTCTCAGCAATGCAATGATCCAAGACAATTCCAAGGGATTCATGACAGAAAATACTATCCACATCCAGAGAAAGACCTATGGAGTCTGAATGCAGATCAAAGCACACTATTTCACTTTGTTTTTTGTTTCTTTCTCGTGGTTTTTCCCTTTTGTTCTGATTCTTCTTTCAAAACATGATTAATGTGGAAATATGTTTAACATGATTGTATATGTATAAGCTATATCAGATTGCTTGCTGTCTTAAGGAGGGGGGAAGAGGGAGGGGGAAAATTGGAACTCAAAATCTTACAAAAAGGAATGTTGAAAACTATCTTTACAGGTAATTGGGGGGAAAATACTATTAAGTATAAAACCAAATCACCATAAGCCCTGGGGTCCAGGGTCCCCAGGACTGCCCTGAGACAGAGTTAGTCAGGGAGGAGCAGGAAAAAGTGCTGGATGTACTTGCAGGAGGGCCCCAAGTGGGGAAGGGAAAGCACTGGGTTTGTGGTGTCCCTTCCTCCCCAATCTGGGGAGAAAGGCCTTTCCTTTCCCATAGGAGGTCAGAATAGGTTGAATGTATATTCTGAAACTTCTTTTTTTCCACTTTATAAGAAAGAAATTTTTGAAATCGGAGGCAATGCTGGCCCACCACAATCTTTGCATCACACAAAATGCAGGTGTCAAACCATCCAGGCCCATAGAGTTCGCCCACACAGAAAGCAGATAGGGGAGGCCAATGCAGGTTATTTACCCCAGGGCCTGAAAGGGAAGGGGCCTGCAGATTTCTACCTTTTTCAAAGAAGAGTGAATGGGTGGGTGGGGTATAGGGGCAGCTGCAGCTAGCCCCTTTTAGAAACTCAGGACAGGAATCTAGCATCATGAGGGACCAGCTCATTGGCTAATTCAGTCACCTTTTTTTAGTAGGTTGGAACTGTGTCTTAGAAGCTTTGGAGAGAGCCATCTGTTAAATTCTCAGTGCAATTCAGCACATGTCACAAATCAGGGATCAACTTATGGCTTTGTCAATCATCTAGACTTAAGAAAGTGATAGAGAAAATGTAAATAATGGAAACAATACATAAAGGTGCGTCCTGTGTTTTCAGAAAGCCAGTTGTTAAACCTTTACCAGCACTCCCTGGGAATCTCAGTTGCCTATGAGAGTACCCCACTAGACTTCTGAGTGGGCTCAGTCAGCAGAGAGAGCTTTCCTAAACAATTTTGATGCAAATGAGTGGTGCCCTGAATGGAGTCAGTGCTGAACTCCCATTAGGAAGAACAGAGTTCAAACTCTACCTTCATCCTGGACTACTGGGAAAATCACTTCACCAGAGACTGAGGCAACATGGTATGTTGTCCTGGGGCAGCGCTAGACAAAGCTCTGGACAGAGAGACCTACATTCAGATCCTGCTTCAGATGATATGCTGGCTGTGTAGCTGTGGGCAAGTCCCTTAACTTTTATACAGACTCCAGGGGTACAGGGTGTGTTCAGGGAGGATGGCACCTCTGGGGTGAGAGCTGCTCCCCACCTGATCCACCCAGCTCTCACCTGTGGCCCCAAGAAGCTGGAGCACATGCAGCAGCCACACACAGTAAACCATTCTGGCAGATGGCTAAAGTAGTCTGAGAGTTACCTGGGGCCTTAAACCCATTGGTGAGTTGGAGGGGGCAACTTCTTCTACCAGTCTCCTCATCTATAAGCAGAGGAGGCTGGACAAGATGACCAGCAAGGCCCATACCAGTGCTAAGTCTATGACTAAGTCTGAGCTTTTGTCAAACCTCTGGTCAATAGCATCATCATCATCATCATAGATGGCATTTCTATAGCACCTACTTTGGTTTCTGTGAATGTTTTGCTTTAGCTTATTGCTAAATAAATAGAGAGTTCACTATACTATGTGATCAGAACCTCGAAGCTGTTCACAGCAGCAGTCCTCAGGTGAGCTGCCCATGCTTGGCTTTACAGTCAGGCACTGTGTTATGTTTTGTTCAGTTGTTTTGAGTTGTGTTCAACTCTTTGTGACCCCATTTGGGATTTTCCTGACAGACACTGGAGTGGTTTGCCATTTCTTTCTCCAGATCATTTTATAGATGAAGAAACTGAGGCAGACAGGGTGAAGTGACTTGCCCAGGGTCACACAGTCAATCTGAGGCTGGATTTTAACTCGGGCCTTCCTTGCTGGAGACTATATTATATCCAAGGATCTGATGAAGGGAATAGGAATGGTTGGCCTGGAGGAAAGTGGCAATTTTGACAAATAGGTAAGTTGGCTGAAGTTTGAGGCACAAGGAAATACACTTAGGGAAACCCCTGTCCCTCTCCAAACACAGAGAGAAGAGGACAAAGCAGGAACTGTATAGACTTTAGAGGAGCAGGAGAAAGGACTGGGAAGGGTAGTGGATCCAATAGTGAAGGCTATGAGAATATATCTGTTTTATTTAGAAAAGAAAATGTTATATAGGATGTCCCCAAAGTCTTGAAGCATTTGGAAACTATCATAGCTTGAAGCTCAAAACCCGTGTGACACTATGAGTCACTTGGGCATCTGATTCCTGTCTATATCTTGTTTGTACATAATTATTTACATATCATTAGACTGTGAACTTCTCAAAGGCAGGGGCTGTCTTTATCTCAGTCTCCCGAGGACTTAGTGCAGGACGTGGGACAGCAGTAACTGTTCTCAAGCACCATCTTCCTAACCAGCTGCTTCCACCCCAGATCTTCCTCTGTCTTTTAAAGGCCTTGGCTTTGATTGTTGATGTTGATGAAAACACCATCTATGCCCTGAGGTCTTTTGCTTGCTGTCCAAGACTTTATGTTGTTGTTGTTCAGTCGGGTCTGACTCTCCATGACCCCATTTGGGGTTTTCTTGGCAGAGATACTGGTGTGGTTTGCCATTTCTTTCTCCAGCTCATTCTGCAGATGAGGAAACTGAGGCAGACAGGGTTAAGTGACTTGCCCAGGGTCACACAACTAGAAAGTGTCTGAGGCCAGATTTTAACTCAGGTCCTCCTGACTACAAACCTGATGTTCTAGTCACTGTGCCACCTAGCTGCCCCACCCGAAGACTTCATAATCCTTAGTAATTCTTTCTCTATTTCTTCTGGCAAGGTCATTTTACTGATATGAATCTAGGGAATTGTGTCAAACCTCTCTTTTTGTTACCTCCACCTTTTTGGCTCTTACTGAGACTAGGATCCAGAAGTGTACTAACAAATTTCACAAACATGACAAACTTTTAAGCTTAACCTGTATTATTAATATTTTCTCTCTCACTTTCTTTTTTTTCCTGTACAAGCAACAGAACAATAATTCCAGTCCTGATTTGTGTTTACCACTACTGGGGTATAATTGTTCATACTGAAATTTAACAATCGGCTCTCGTGGTCAGAAGTACTAGCTCTAGATGACCCCCTTTTCCAGCACTGGCTTATTTTCATTCAGACTTCCTGATCCATCAGTCCTGCTTGGGGGTCAGGATTCTCCTTACTCTCTTTGGCTATGCTCAGAATCTCCCTCTCCTAGAATCCCTCAGCATATACTCCTTGGCATTTCAATAATACCCACATTTATCACCCAATTCCGATTTTGGTGGTTAATATCTATCAGCCCCAAAGAAAAGCTTTCTCCTTTCTCAGTAGCTTCAGGACTTGCCTCACCGGCACCCTTTCCAGTCCAACTCCTGCTCTCATGATAGTAACTTCAACCCTTCCTCAATCTAAATTCCAAAGAACTATTCCTACCCCCCACCTCAGATACAAAAGGATAGTCCTTCCCTTGATCTTTTTGTCAGTCATGCACAAGCATCCCACTTCTATGTCCCCAGATTCTGAAATGTCTGTTTCTGACCTCAATCTTTATTATTCCATCCCACATCTTCTGACCCCAGTCCTAATCTTTGTCCTCACAGTGCCCCCCTCCAGACATTCCCAAGCTATATCACCCCTGTTTGGGCTATATGAGGACTCTTTTCCAGTTCCAGCCTTTTAAAGAACCAGGCTCATTCTGCGCTGTCTTCTACTCCTGAATCTTTCACTTCATTGTCCTACCAAGAGTCACACCTTGGTAAACCCCAGCCCTAGATTACTTCCCCCATATGTCTCCAGTGAGACTCACTCACAAAACCATGCCAGTCAAATTCACTAAGAATGAATGAATGAATAAGCACTTATTAAGTACTTGCCAAGTGCTAGGGACTGTGCAGAGCACTGTGTAATGTGACCTAATTTATGTTACTTAATCTAGACCCAGCCCCCACCGTGCAAGGCAATCTTTCTGCTCTTCCCTAATCAAGTTCCCATTCTACCCAGCACAGTTGCTGTTCCAAATCTTCTCTTCTTTCAGCCAAGGGTCTTGCCTCATACTTAACCAGAAAAATTAAGACCATTCATCAAGAGCTCTCCCCCCTTGGCATCTAGTGATAGGGCACTAGACATAGAGTCGGAAGGTCTGGGTTCCAATCTGGACTCTAGCACTTACTGGATAGATGACCCTTGGCTAGCCACTTAATTTCCATTTGTCTCTATTTTTTTTAAACTGCAAAATGGGGACAATAACAGTGTCTATCTCCCATTAATCAAAAGAAATATTTAAGTGCTCAGCACAATACTTGGAACTCAGTAGACAGTAGGTAATTCCTTCCTTTTTGTGATAGCAGACAACTGGAAACTAAGGGGGTACCCATCAGTAAGGAAACTGATTAACAAATTATGGTACATGAAGGTGATGGAATAATTTTTATGCCATGAAAATGATGAAAAGGGGGTGGCTAGGATGCTCAGTGAATAGAGCACTGGCCCTGGAGACAGGAGGACCTGAGTTCAAATCCAGCCTCAGACACTTAATACTTACTAGCCGTGTGACCTTGTACAAGTCACTTAACCCCAATTGCCCTCCAAAAAGCAAAAACAAAAAAAAATTATGAAAAGGCTGATTTCTGAAAATGCTTAGAAAACTTTCATAAACTGATGAAGAATGAAGAGATCAGAAACAGAAGAACAATGTATACAATAGCTGCAACATTGTAAAGACAACTTTGAAAGACTGAAGAACTCTGATCAACTTAACAACCAGCCAAGAACCCTTGATAAAACATGCTACTCACCTCCTGACAGAGAGATGATGGATTCAGTGTTAAAATGAAGACATGTATTTTGGGATGGGACCAGTGCAGGAATTTGTTTTGTTTCACTCTGCACATTTATCACAAGGGTTTTTCCTTCTCTCTCCTCTCCTCCCTCCCTTTCCCCCTTTTTTCTCCCTCCAACTTCCCTCCTCTCCCAAAAATCCCTTGTTTTCTATGCTCAGGTATCATCTTCTCCATGAAGCTTTTCTTTATCTTCCCCTGGCCTCCTTCCCAGTTCTTGTGCTTGCCAACCAAAATTTATCCTGTATTTATTTTGTATACAATTAAGAAAATGTATAGAATTATAGTAACAACATTTCATTTTTTTTCTTTATATCCCTGGCATCTATCACTATTCTTGGGACATAGTAGGCACTTAATAAATGCTTCTAGATGGCTGAAAGGATGGATGGATTAGCCTGTGTTCAGCATGGTTGGTGCTCAGATGGCAGACCCATGGTCCACGTCTAGGCCTATGATCCAAGCTCTCCTCCTAGCTTGGTGGGGCCTTTCAGACCTTGTCTGTTGCTGTCAGAAATTTTGAAACAGAGGTTCACCTCCCATACCCCCCAATGATCTGTTAGAGTCAGGCTCTACTCAAGTTTACCAGCACTCTTGAAGGCCACCAATATACAGAATGTTTCATGAAAAACACAAAAAATGCTTTGCACTATATTTCAGCTGCATGCTAGTATGATGAAATCACATAAGATAATATATATATAAAGTACTTTGCAAATCATAGAGTACTCCATGGATGCTAGCTGTTATTGTTACAAACACCAACACAGGAAAGATTTTGAAAAGGACTCATTCCATAACCGTGCCTCCAAATAATTTACCAGAACTGCATTTAATGTAACTAATCACAATCTAATGTAACACCCACAATCACATCATCTCCCCTTGATTGAATAAAGCCATGACTTTCCTGGTGTGACTATGCCTTCTGCTGATCCAGGTCACAGCCCTTTCCCTCTTGTCATCCTAGGCATCCAGATCCTCAGTAACAGAATTAGGATGCCTCTTCCCTAAATATTAGAATTATATTTTTATGCAGAGGTTAGTCCAACTTTTCTTTCCTATTCGGTTAAAACATGGGGTTGAATCCAAAGTCTCTGATTTAGCAGATGTGATACAAGTCCTGAAAAGCTAATCTAAAAAGGGAAACTGAACATGTGACAGATGATAAGGGAAGGGGATCAATTGCTTTTGATTCTCAGTTTCCTCATCTGGAAAATACAAATGTCAACAGCTTCTATAGCATGTGCAGAATGGTATCAGAATGTAAGAAAAGATAAGTCAGTAATGTAGGGCAGTTAGGTTATTGTAAAGCACTTTGTGAGCCTTAAAGTGTTATATAAATATTATTATTTTAATTATGATAGCAATACTAAAGAATAACTGGTGAACAGCCTATATACTCTATAACTACCTATTCAGTATTTTAAAAAAAAAGAGCAGGGTATAGGCATGAGTCCTCCATGGGATGGGCAAGCTGGGATGGAGTGGGACCTGCACCTTCGGAGGGAGCATAAGCACAGAGGAGATTCCAGATCCATCCAAATACTCAAGCACAGAGCTCATTTCACAAGAAAAACATCAATCCTGGGGTAGTCAATCATACATACAAGCCCACTGATCCTCTCATCATTGAATTCAATCTCATTAACATTCATTAAACAGCTCCTATGGGCCAGGTGAGAGGGAGACAAAGCTGTAAACAGTCCCTGACATCAAGAAGGCTCAGTGGGGATGGGAGGAAGGTCAACATAAACATAGCTAAGGAAGGAAAGGGGGTCGGAAGAGAGAGAAGGGGGAAGGAGAGGAAAGGGGAAAGGAGAGAGAGGGGAGGGAAATACAAAGTATTTGTGAGTGGAAGGGAATTACTGACAATTATAGGGTTCGGGAAAGGCTCCATTGAACTGAGCCTGGAGTAGATGTGAGGATGCCAAAAGACAGAGGAGAGGAGCAAGAACATTTCAGATATGGGACAGCCTGTTCAAAGGTTCAGAGGTAGAAGATGGAAAAACATCTCTAGTGAACAAACAATTTAGGACAATTTACCTGAACACTGACTATAGGAGGGGGAATAGTGGGAAATAAGTCTGGCATGCTGAAAGCCTCCAATAGGGAGCTGGTGGTTGAGGAGTGGCACCTAAGAGAAAGGTGAAGGCGGGTAGATTCATGTCATAAGGGAAATGGGTCAGTAATGATAATGATGAAGTGCAAATCCATTATTGACAGTAGAAGAAATAGCTCTGAACATTATCCTGAAATAGGATACTTGTCATCTTTATAGGTAAAGGGTGGCACACCATAGTTCAACTTAAATTTGAAGTACATATGTGGCTTTAGTGGATAGAAGACTGGCTTTGTAGCCAAAAGGACCTGAGTTCAAGTCTCACCTCTGCTGCATATGGGCTACATACCCTATGCAACTTCCTTAACCTCTCTGTTCTAGGCAACTCTCTAAGACTAGAACTCTTTTTTTATGCAATTGGGGTTAAGTGACTTGCCCAGGGCCATACAGCTAGTAAGTGTCTGATGCTGGATTTTAATTCAGGTCCTGCTGACTCCAGGGGCAGTGCTCTATCTACTGTGCCACCTAACTGTCCCTAGACTATGGTTCTTAATCTTTTTTACATCCAAGACCCCTTTGGTAGTCTGGTGAAGTCTATGGGTCCCTTCTCTAAAAATGTTTTTAAGTGGATTACAAAGGAAATAAATTATATTGAAATACAGTTATCAAATTATTTTAAAAAATAAACCCCAAGTTCTTAGCCCCCAGGTTAAGAGCCCCTGCTTGAACTATGAGTGGAAGAGAAGTTTAACTACATTGGTAGAGGGAGTTTCCTCTTCTGGGAGTTCCTATGCCTGTGAAATCACACCCTTCTTGTCTGCTCATTTAGATAGAAGCTCTTTGATGAAGAGAGCTCCTCTATACTTTATAACACCAGAGTATCTAGAATGGTGTCAGTACTTATTCAATATGTGTATGAAAGAGGAGGGCAGCAAGGGAGGACGGAAGGAGGACTGGATTTGAGATGGAGAATTTGGGGTGGAATCCTGCCTCTGCTCCTCACTGCCTTTGACCTTGGCAACACAATTCCCTTTTCCAGGACTCAGTTTCCTCCTCTGTAAAATGAGGGGGGGCAGACAAGATGGTCCTCGTGTTCTCGTACAGCTGAAGATGTAGGATCCTATGTTTTTGATAATGTAATGCTTTCTGCTTGTCCTTTTCACTAGAAAGTCATTTTGTCATCTTCCTCTGATAAACTTTTCTGGTAAACACCAAATCAAGCCTTCTGTATTCTTTTCTGAAGCTAAAAAAAAAAGAAGAAAAAAATTCCTTGAAAGCAGGTCACACAAACTTCCCTCTCAATTGGCAGAACTCTCTGTACTCAATCAGTGACTAAGCTATAGGAAAAGCTTCTATTTTAGTGGTATGTAAAGGAAAATGTGGGTGGGGGGAACTAGGCCTACTTTGTGTATGTCTTGGACTGTCAGAGGAAAAGGAAAAAGGAAGTCAGCCCTCGTCAGGTAGGGAATCTAGAGATGTCCAGAATTCCATCTTTGGGGAAGTCCACTGCCAAGGTGATGTCAACTGTAGAGTGAGCAGGTTGACTCACCATGTTCCTAAGCCGCAGACTACCTAAGTGACTGAGACTGTAAGACACACACCGTCAGCCATTGGCTAGAGCTAGGTGACAGCAAAAGGGTGTGATTTCCCCACCACATACAGACACAGAATGGAAGTCTACTGGGTCTCCCAGAGACTTTGTGCTCTTGGTCACCTCTTATTCACGCTCCTCCTACCACTAAGACTTTCCAAGTCTGACCATGTCACTTCCCCACTCCCATTCAATAAACTCCTCTTCACTCCATGATCCAATACCAAATCTTCCCATTGGCTTTCTGAACCCTTCCTAACCTGGCCCTTTGCTATCTCGCTCCCTCCTATATCCTCCCTGATCCTGGCTTCCTGGCTGCTCCTCCAAAACAACAGCCCATCTCCTGACTCTGGGTGTTTTCCCTGGCTGTCCCCCTGCCTGGAATTCTCTCCCTCTTCCTCTTGACCTCCAGGCTTCCCTGGCTTTCTTCCAGTTTTAGCTGAAACCCCTCCTTAGTCAATAAAGGCAAGAAATCTCTACGAATCCCCTTTATCTTAGTGCCTTTCCTCAGCTGACTGTCTCCAACTTACCCAGTCTATCTATTATTTATGCCCAGTTGTTTGAATGCTGTCTCTCCCAGCAGACTAGGTACCTTGAGGGCAAGGACTGTTTCTGCCTTTCTTTGTGTCTGCAGCACTTAGCATAGGGCTTGGCATCTAGGTGTTGTTCAGCATCTCAGTCCTATCTGACCTCCCATGACCCTCTTTGGGTCATGTTTTCTTGGCAGAGATACAGTTTTCTTGGCAGAGATACTGGAGTGGTTGGTTGGCCATTCCCTTCTCCAGCTCATTTTACAGATGAGGAAACATGCAAACAGGGTTCAGTGACTTGCCCAGGGTCACACAGTTAGGAAGTGTCTGAGGCCGGATTTGAAGTCAGGAAGACCATCTTCCTGACTCCAGGAGAGGAAGCTTTATCCACTACACCACTTAGCTGCCCCAAGCATTGATTAGGCTACTATGGCACTATGCTAAATGCTGAGGATACAAAGAAAGGCAGAAAGCAGTCCCTTGCCCTCAAGGAGTTCACAGTCTCACAGGGGAGACGATATGCAAACAAGCTATAGATGAGATAGGTTGGAAATCATCCACAGAGAGAAGGCATGAAGGGGGACTGTGAAAGTCTTCTTAGAGAAGGCAAGGTTGCTAGAAATAAGCCAGGAGGTAGAGATGAGAAGGGAGAGTCTTACTACCCTATATCAAATGAGCAGCCACCCAACATTTCCTCGGGGCCATCCATGGTGCCCTGGAGAGGCTCATATCACTAGGGGGGGTTTTCTTTATGTGAACTCCAAACCTTTTTTTTCTTCTGGCACAATAAATTGAATTAATGTGTATTTCCTATTGAATGAATTTGTACCTTCTTACTTAGGTATACTTTCTCCCAACAGCTGGGTTTGTCAATGATTTTTAATAGATTATATTTATAGTTCACATTTCTAGAAAAGCTTAAAGTTTCCAAAGGTCTTTCCACATGGTAATTGTAGCCCAGAAGGAGAGGTAATGTGTCCTCTTGCCTAGAGACTTTCTAGCAAGGTAAGAGGAATTGGAGACCATTTTTCCATCTGAACTCCAATCCCACAAGTCCATGGTTCCAGCATTGGGCTCCACTCCAACAGCCCTGTGAAGGACATTATTAACTCCTTTTCCAAATGAGACTGATGATCAAAGAAGCCTAGTGATACCAAAGGAAACATAAATAGTTGGCAAAGCCCAACACTCTTTCCACTACAACATGCTAGAATTAAAATTCCTCTGTTCTAATAGAAACTTTGCACCTTGCCATGCCCACTACTGGGTTTGATGAAAATGAGGACAAGAATATGACTTGCCCAGGGTCACACAGTTAGTAAATGTCTGAGGCTGGATTTGAACTCAGGTCTTCCATATTGCAGCTTAATGCTCTCTTCCCTGGGTTACAGAGGTGCCTTAGAGACAATGGTGATCACAATGGAGGATCAAGGCTATACCTGTGACTTCACTGGTATAGCTAACTCCCAGATGAGGAAACTCCTTCTTCTGAGTCCAGTTGGCATTATCTTTGCAAACTATAGTCCTAGCAAGTTAGTTGCCTGTGGCACTAAGAGGTTAAGGAGCTTGCCCAGGACTATATAGCTATTATGTGTCAGTGGTGGGACTTGAACTCAGGTCTTCCTGTCTCCCAGGCCAGCTCTCTATCCATTGTACCACACACAGCCTCTCAGCAATGACTGTAATGAAATCCTTTTTTCTGTCCTCATCCTCCTTAACCACTGGGTGCCATCTTACATTTTCAGATTTCCTGCTTGTCCCTCTTTCCTCCTTTAACTTCTACGACACCTTCACTCTCTCCATGTTCTCCTCCTGCTTCTTGGGCCTCTCCTTCCCAGCTGTGTTCCAAGCTCTTCTCTCTCTCCCTCTCCTAAGTGTGGGATCCTTCACACATCCAGTCCCTGTCAGGCTCCTTTTTATATCCTCTCTTGGTCATCTCATCTGTCACCCCCTGGCTTCAACATCACCTTCATATACACAAATCTTATATCTCAAGCTCCAGCATCTTCCCTGAGCTTCATTTTCACATTTCCAACCACTTGTTAGACATTACTTCAATGAGGATCACACCAACATTTCAAACCCATTATATCCCAAACCAAACTCATCATGTTCCCTATAAAACCCACACCTTCCTTCTAATATTCCTGCTTCTGCAAGTCCATTGTTATCACTGTCCACTCATTTCAGTCGTGCCTGACTCTTCATGACCCTATTTCAGGTTTTCTGGGAAAAGATAATGGAGTGGTTGCCATTTCCTTCTCCAGCTCATTTTACAAATGAGAAAAAGGAGACAAACAGGGTTCAGTGACTTGCCCCGAGTCACTGGAAGTGTCTGAGGCTGGACTGGAACTCAGGTCTTCCTTGGAGTCACCCAGGTGCCAATCCTCAGAGCTTCACTCTCCCTCACCTCCACATCAATCTGTTATTAAATTCTGTTGTTTCTGAATCTCAAAGATGGAAGGGATTTCAGAGGTCAGAGAGTCCAGTCCCTATCTGGACAGAAATCCTCTCTATTTTCACCACCAATAAGTGGTTTATAGCAATGCTCAAATACCTCTACTCATCCAATAGTTTTTTCTTACCTCAAACCTAGATCTGCCTCTCTGCTATAGCCACCTACTTCTTTCTAGTTCTAACCTCTGGGGCCAAGTAGAACAAAACTTCTGTGGGCTGGAATACTGGTACAACTGGGTAAGTGTCTGTTATCCTCCTTCCCCCCTCCCACCCCATCAGCCAGGACTGACTCGAGCAAGGAAGCCATGGTGCAGACCTGGGGCCCTGGAGATTCACTTTACCGAGTGTATTGATCTAGGACCCAGCTGTGGGGCCTTTTGGGGCAAGAAGAAGATAAAAATAGCTTTTAGGAATTTGTGGGGAGTTCCTGAGACCCCAGGGAACTTCCTGGATGACTGATTATAACCTCTCCACCATTGGCTTTTATCTTTCTGAAGTTATTTTTTCAACTGAGGAAGCAACTGCTTATACTTGGGGGTATTTGAATACGTTGTTGTTAGAGGAATTATTTCTTTGAACCCTCAGGCTCTGAGTAATCCATTGTACCAAATGAAGAACCAAAAGGCAACAAACCTTAATCCACCCTCCAAGTGACAGCCACTCAGATACTAAAATCATAGTACTGCAGATTTGGAGCTAGAAATAATCTAGTTCAACTTCCTTATTTGACAAATGAGGAAACTGAGGCCCGGAGAGCATCCAATACTTAGGAGATAGAGAGGTGGTAAGTATATAGAGTGTTAGACTTGGGAGTCAGACTGATTTGAGGCCCAAATCCCGTCTCAGACAGGCCCTGGCTGTGTCATCTTCAGCACTTACTGCTCTCAGCTTTAGATATTCATCTGTAAAATGGGGACAATGGACTAATAATATCAATTACCTCACAGGATTGCCAGACTCAAATGAGATAATATATAGAGAGCACTTTGCAAACCTTAAAATGCTATATAAACATCAGTTGCTACTACTACTATTACTACAACTACAACTACTACTCCTACTATTCCCACTCCTATTACTTTTACTACTATTACTACAACTATTACTATTACTACTACTACTACTACTACTACTACTACTACTACTACTACTACTACTACTACTTGCTTAAGACCTCCAGATAATAAGTAGAAAGAAGTTATTAAACCAGAACTCTCTAACTCTAAATTTATCAGTCTTTCCCTTATAACCAACATAAGGAGAACTATTCTGCCCTCTAATTCTTTCCTTCTCTGGGCTAAATATCCCCAAGACTTTCCTGCTTTTCACCTGACCTGGAGGTTGACCACCATCCTGGCTGCTGGAATACAGGCTCTCTCTAGCCCATGAATGCACTTACTAAAATGGGGCACCTAGATCTGAGCCTGATATTCCAGAAGAGCTATGGTCAGAGCAGGGGGCAATGAGAAGATCCTCCTTTACAAATCCTTTTTTCAAGTGAACTGCCACCTAATCACACTTCCCTAGAACTTGTGAAGTTTATCTTTAGACTTCATACTCTGGCAGGGAGGGATAGAGCTATGGTTGTACTGGCATAGAGAATAGGAGAAGAACTTCCTCTTCTGAGGCAAGTCAATGCTTCCTGCCATTAATATTCTTAGAGACTTGCCTAAGACACAGAAGTGGTTAGGTGGCTTGCTCAGGATCACACAGCCAATCAGAAGCAGGACTTGAACCCAGGTTCTTGTGGTTCTAAGGTCAGCTCTCTACCTACCACAAGACTGTGCCACCTTGCACATTTATCTCTATTCAATTCAAATTTATTAAATTTAATCTAATGTTCTAAGTTATTGCTGTCTAAAATGTTAATCATCACAGAGCCAAAAACAGATCCTTGCATCATTTGAGAGATGTCCTTTGATGCTAACACTGTCACTGATGATGACCCTAGGGTTATTCATTCAATGGTGCCAGTCAAGCTTCATATTCCTTCTTCCACCATATATTCTGCCTGCAGCAATACCCTTCACACCAATGGACCGTGTCATCTGCCATGCTGCCAGGTGTATACCACCTTCACCCACCCTTTCCAGCAGGAGCCATAATCAAATTGATATTACCTTTCCTCCAGGAAAAGGTATATCATCTCACTCACTTTCCAAATCCAAACAACCCTCTCTGGCCTCCTCTTCTCTCTATGTTTTGTCTCTTCCTGCTAGCACAGATCTTCCTTGAAGAAAGGAATGTGAGGACTGGCCAACTACCTGCTAGGCTAGCTAGGCACTAACTGACAGGAATGACTCATGTGTTTGACTGCTAATTGAGCGGACTATGGACCAGCAAATTGCGACATATTCAATACAAGTTGAGTCAGCCACATTTAAGCAAGGAATGCAATTATAATCCATTTAGCAAATCCATCTAGTTCATGTATGCAGGGTCAACAAACTTTCCTCATCACAATGTTCTTGTGGTCTATGCTAGGGTGGGCAATATCACAGTCCAGACTACCCACTGACTGGCTGTCCCAAAGGTCCCTCTCCCATCCAGTCCTTGTGAATCTGCACAGCAACAATCAGGTGTAATGGTGATAATTCAGAGTTCTCTACCCTTGTAGGCATAGTCATTCCACTGTATGTCCAAGCCACCACTTATCAATATGCCCATGGGATGGTAACGCTGAGAAGGAGCACTCTTACATGTCTGTGGGAAAAGAACTACACCACTAATGATCCTCCAAAACACTGAAGTATCTCCTTGGTTTCTCCTCACCCACAATCTCCATACAAGGGATTGTCTTCCTTTTGTAGCCCTACAGTTTGGCATAGTACTTGGCATATAATACTTTTTTATCCATGCTTTTTCATTCATTCATTTATTGTCTCACCCCACATTTTGTCATCTCATCCTCAAGAATAATGAAACTTTGCAAAATCCTTTGCTAAAACCTAGAGAATGCTACCTACAGTGCCTTCATGTCTTACCAGTTTTATAATACTGTCAAGACTGCCCAACATGGCATTGCCACATCCCAAAAGGCATTGGGCTCTATGAACAAAGCAAAATTGCAGTAGCTCAAAAGAAATGAAAGATGTGCAAATTTAGAGTAATCTCCTGCCCAAATGTTCACACAGGCCCATGGTAGAGCCTTGTGAGCTCATGTTGGTCTGATCAGCCACAGTCAGATACACTGTACCTTGACCCCAACATAATGATGTCATTTTGGTCTTCTTCAAGCATGAAGGACAACAATCAATCAAACAAAGGAAAGAAGATTAGCCTGTGTGACCTCCTCTTTTTTAAAAAATAAGCTTTTTTTAAAATGCCTTTTTTTTTTAATAGCAGAAATATTTCCGGATATATTGCCCCTCCCCACTCCCAGAATTGAGTCATTTAGTGTAACCCAGAAAAATAATTCAGCAAAAGCAGTCAACACAATGGCATTGTATGCAACATTCTGCCCCCGAATTCCCCCACCTCCCTACTTAATGTCGAGGCATATTTCATGATCTGTTTTCTAGGATTAAGACTGGCTATTACAACTATTTAGCATTTAGCTGTTTTTCAGTGTTTTGTTTTCATTTACATTATGATAGTCATATATCATGTTCTGGTTGCTGGCACATTCTTGATAAAACTCATGTGCTTCTTTGTAATCAGTGCTTCCTCTCCTAGATGCTCACCAGTCAGTCCTTTAATAATTCATTCTAGAATTTTTCCAGAAATCACATAAAAAAGCTCACTGTTTCTAGTTTGCAATTTTTATTCTCTTCCCATTTTTGAGATTTGAGGCAATATTTTAACTTCTTCTGTCTTCTGGGCCCTTTGCAATTCTTTTTGACGTTTCAAAGATCACTGACCCTGAGTAAGTAACCATGTTTTTCAGTTATATCAGTAGTCAGGGATGTAGTTTATTTCAGTAAGGTGACTTTAATTCATTGAGAACTCTAACTCTCATCTTGGATTTCAACTCACTGTCAGTCATTATTATTCTGTCCTCCTTAGGTCAAATATCATTCTTTTTGACAGAGAAAACAAAAACAAAATCAGAGTCAAATATTTCTGTTTTATTTCCAACATCTGTTATCATCATTCCATCTACCTCAAATTTCTTTGATCCTACTCTTTCCCCCAATGAAGTTTAAAAGTCTTTATTATAATTGTATACGGCTTTCCTTGCCATCCGCATCTCCCCCTGGAATTCAGTATTCCTGACGCTGCTTTATATTCTTTCTCCAGTGCTTACTTTTGTTTTCTTATGTATGTCTTTAAAATCTAAGTTTGTCAACCCTCCTTTTTCCTCTTCATTGGCATTGTTACTATTTTTGTCTTCAAATTTTCATTCTTGTAATTTTTGTCTTTTCATTTTTTGTCATTGTCTTGTCATTTTTGTCTTCAAAATTCCCATCTTTCCTTGACTGGCTTCCTTTGTAAAATTTTAGATCATATAATCTAATCTATCCTTCTTCTGAATATTATAGAGGTTATTCTATAATTCACAGGCAGTTTATCTCTAAAATTACAACCATCATCACCATCATTGCCATCATCACCACCATCACCATCATCACCACCATCACCATCACCAACTTCACCACCATCATCACCATCACCATCACCATCATCACCATCACCATCATCCTAGCAGCTGAAAGGGGGCATAGTGCTTTATATTCTACAGAGTGCTTTCCCACAGCTTCTGATATTTCATCTGATCCTTGAAACACCCCTTAGCCCAGTAGGCATCTTGAGGACTATTATTCCTGTTTTACATATGCTGAACTTGAGGTTCAGAGAATTGATGAAATTTGCCAATAAGACATGCCTAGCAGGTGGCAGAATCAGGACTTGAGCTCATCACTGACTTACAGATGAAGAAATTGGATGAGAAAGATCAAGTGACTTGTCTAAGGTCACACAGGGAATGTGAACTCAGGCCTCCTGATTCCTAGTTGTTCCTAGTTGTTCTTTTCATTCTACCACACTGTCTCAGCTCCACTCTGAGTAACAGGAGAAGTCTACATCCTGGAAATCAGCTCCCCATAGCCAAAGGTACCTCCACCTTCCCAAGAGCCCATGATCTTGAATGTTAGAAGGACCCCGGAGAAAACTGAGGTTGACAGGGGACTTGACTTGCTTAGGGCCCTGGACTGGGAAAGCTTTGGAACCAACACTCCAATTCAGGGCCTCAGACTTCAAACTCCAGGCTTTGTCCATTGTACTATGATGCCTCCAGAGTATGAATGTTTTCACTGGGGCTGCTCAGGATTACTAAACACAAACTTGGAATGCCATAATTAGGTCACCAAACTACATGCAAATATATGCAGATCACTGAAACTAGGGGCCCCTAGCTATTGCCAGATTTAGGCTCACAATTCCATCCCATAAATATGTACTAACTGTCTGTTATTTGCAGAAATCTGTAGTAGGTGCAGTGGGGAAATATAAAACGTAGGTGGCATAGTCCTTGCCCTCATGGAGCTTACAAATTAAAAGCTTGATATACTACATATACAGACAACCAAACTGTACAAGATGTGTGTCTTAGAGAGGCAATTAAGTTAGTCAATAAACATTTATTCAGTAGCTACTATGTACCAAGCACTACGATAAATGCTAGGGATAGATACAAAGAAAGTTAAAAAACAGTCCCTTTGCTGGTCTTGGAAGCAAGAAAAACTCAGTTCAAATCCGTCTCAGACACTTAATGGCAAAGTGGATTAAGTCACTTCATCACTCTCAGTTTGAATGTCCTTATCACAAAACGGGTAAAAATAACTCCTCCATCAAGCAAGCACACCCTAAAACCTCTCCTGGTTCCTCATCACCAACTGCCTCTTGGGCATCTCTTACTGGTCTTGAATACAATGTGTCTGAAACAAAACTCACCATCTTTCTCGCTAAACCCTGAACTCTCATCAAGGACTCTACCATTCTCATGATCAGCCAGTTCAGCAACACAGGTTTCATTCTGGACTCCCCACTCATACTCACCCCTCAGCCCCACCATATCCAATGTGTTGACAAATCTTGTCAGTTTTACCTTCAGAACATCTCTTGCATCCCTTCTCTCCATAAACACACAATGATCACTTCTGTATAATATAGGCCCTCTTTACCTATCACCTAGACTGTTATAATAGCTTTTTAAAAATATATTTTATTGATACTGGTTTTATATCACCTAATTTCCCCCATACCCTTTTTCCTTCCTTCTCCTAAAGAACCATTTTTATAACAAAGATTTTTTTAAGAAAAAAAAGGGAAATGAGGAAAAATTTCAGCAAAACAAATAATATATTTTTAAAAGTCCTTGACATTATATTCAATGATTCACATCCTAGGTGCCCACCTTTCCAAGGGAATGGAGTTAGGTATCTTCTCATCTCTTCTTTAGGTTAAGCTTGTTCTTTATAACTTCATTGTACTAATTTTCAGTCATTTGGTGAATGTTTCAAGCACTTACATAAATGCTAGCTCTTGTTATTATTATTAGAGTGAATGCTAAGTGAATTCCTGGGGGGGGGAGGTGGTCATTTTTACCAGATAGATCAGGGAAGGCTTCTTGAAAGAAGAAGCCTTTGATTTGGGCTTTAAAAGGAGAGTATGAGGGAAAAAAACACATTAAGGCAGTTAGGTGGCATGTTGGACTAGGCAAGAAGATTGGAGTTGGAATTCTGCCTCAAACGCTTAGTATCGATAGGATCCTCTACAAATCACTTAATCTCTGTTAGCTTGTTTCCTCATTTGTAAGAGGAAAGGGTGGAACTCTACAGTACTTTTCATCTCCCAATCTTTGATCCTCTGTATATAAATATACCCATCTTCCTGATTATTATTGGTCCTCTTTGAAAAAGAAGGACCAACAATAATGTGTGAGGAGGAGGAGCTGTTCCACTGGGGACTGAACTGACTAGTTCCAGCTGGACAATCCTTCTTTCTTTCCTTCCTTCCCTCCTTCTTCCCTCCCTCTATCCACATAGGGGGGATCATGTACTTACATGTGGGTGCTATGCCCAAAGGAAAGTGAATTTCTTGAAATAGAGCCCTAGAAAAACCCAGCTTTCGTAAAGCCCATTGGGATTCAAATGGAGCTACTGGAGTATGCCTTAAACCCAAATCACTCTGGCTCACACTGATTAGATAATAATCAGTCCCAGCCCAAGCCTCAGTGGGTCATTGTTTGGGTTTTGATGGCTCAGAGTGAGTGTAGATAGCAATTATTTCTGTTCTGGCCAGACACCCCCAGGGTCTTCCCCTTCCAGATTGATTTTTCTTTTGAGTAGGTAAAAGATGCTATTCTTTGCCTCATTTCTTACCTAGCCTTAATCACTGAATGGGTGTTGCCTCAGAAAAACTGAAACCTGGGAAAGACCTTAGCTTAAAAAAGCCAAGGTCTCCTACTCCATGGAGCTATCTCTTGTTGTCTTGATATATATCTTGCCACTGGACCCAGACGACTCCGGAAGAAAAAGTGAGGCTGGTGACTTTGCACAGCCTCCCTCACTTAAATCCACTGCAAGTCATGACTTCGCCTCCCCCATGTCATTGGTCCTTTTCAAAAATGAAGGACAAAAGCAAAAGGAATTGAACAAGGATAGGTAGGTGGCCCCATAGTGCATAGAGCACTAGTCTTGGAATCAGGAAGACTCATCTTCCTGAGTTCAAATCTGACCTCAGACATTTCCTAGCTGTGTGACCCTGGGGAAGCCACTTAACCCTGTTTGCCTCGGGTTCCTCATCTGTAAAATGAGCTGGAGAAGAAAATAGCAAACCACTCCAGTGTCTTTGCCAAGAAAACCCCAAATGGGGTCACAAAGAGTCACACACAGCTAAAAATAACTGAACAACAACAAGAATTGAACAAGGAGAGGAAAGCAGAAGGGTATTTCAGACATATAGGAGAACATGAGTAAAAATTACAGTTTCTGTGGACACAGAGGGTGGCAGTGACCTATGCACATTCCCATTGCTTTTGAAGGTTGACAACATGATTTGCTCACACAAAGCCCAAGAGATCAGTAGTATGTGAATGATTATTTCTCCTGATTCTAAGCTCACTGCCATCATCTCTATATCAAACTGCCTCTGTAGTATACTGGCCTTGAGCAGAGACAACCAAGAGGGCAAAGGGATTCAAATTCATGCAATCCGAAGACTGGTTGAAGGAATTGAGGACATTTAGCCTGGAGGAGAGAAGATGAGGAATGGGGATGAGTAAAGGCATTGCAAGGAGTTTTCCACAAGACAGGTTATACTGTGAGCAGGAAGGGGACATATTTGAGGGCTATCTTCAGTATCTGAAGGATTATCCTTTGATTTATCCTGCTCTGCTCCAGAGGGAGGAACCAGGAAAACGGATCATCGGTTTATAGCTTGCGGGACCTTAGAGGCCAGCCCCCTCACTTAATAGAGACTGAGGCACAGCAAGGTTAAGGGCCAGATCAGTTATCTGAAAAAGTAACCAACCAAACATTCCAGCATGTGACACAAGTCCAATTTCAGTTTCCTATTGTACCCACAATTTTTAATAGGTTTAATCAATAGATATAGGGCCTCATCCCCAGAACAAACAAGTCTCATCTAGGATCTAGAACTGAAAGAGACATTACTGATCAACTCAACACATCCCTTCATTCAGAGAAGAGACTGAACTAGACTGGGGAAGGGACTTGCCGAAGATCACATTCACGGAAAGAAACAGACCCAGGACTCAAACCCAGTTCCAATGATCAAAACTGGCATTCTTTACATTGCAAAGTAGGTAGTACGGGTTATCAATATCTCCATTTTATGGCAGGGAAACTGAGGCCCACTCATGGTCAAACTGCCAAACCGGAATTTAAATGCACATCTCTTGCCTCAAAGTTCATTATGTTGCTGACTGCCCTCCTCTCCTCCCAGGGTCTGTCCTTGTTCATGTGGATGCTCCCTTAAACCCTAAGCTCCCCATTCTTCTTTCTCCTCAAATCCCACAGCTTGCTCCTCCAATCCAACTCAGCAACTCAAAGGGACCTTCATGCTGCATCTCACCATTATTCACAATGTTCTGGATTTCCTCTTTCTGGCCATAACCATTCCACCTCCAATCCCCTATTCCAGTCTTCAGTGTGCTCCCAGACCATCAGCCTTTTCCGGCTGTACTTTCTTACCTTCTCAATTCTGACCCGACAATTAACCAATTCATCTGTACACCAAATTCTGCACTGGAATACTTTGCACTCAGACTCAAACTCTTTCTTACTCCCACCATCTACCTCCTTTGCTCCTACTCATGTGCAGCTTAATTGAGCTGGAAGAAATCACAAATTGGTGCTGACCAGGTTTGTTATGGACTTAAGTTCTCCAGCTTCAAGTGAGACCTTTCATGTCTCCCTAATTGATTTCCCATCTCACTCCCCACAGAAGCTCTAACAAGGATCCTCTTCTCTCTTCAAGTCTCTTATACCTCCCCCTCATTTCACCCTCTCACTGGAGGACTTTACTGATTTACTGAGAAAGAACGAGGCTGTTGAATGACCACTGCTCTGGTTTTCTTCATCTATAAATCTCTTGAGATCATCTCCCAGCCTCTCCTCTGTTCCAATCTCTGGATAAGGAGGTGGTCCTTCTCCTTTCCAAAGCTAATGCCTTCTCCACATGGCCTTGATTCCATTCCTCCCAGTCTTCCCTAGCAGATTGCCTCCATTATCATGCTCCCTCGCTAAGCTTTACTTCCTTCCTATTTCCAAGTCTCCCCCAATCTAAAAAAGTCTCCTCCTCCAGCTATCATCTTATATGTCTCCCCTCTTGGCCAAACTCAGAAAAAGTTGTCTTCCCTTGTCTTCATTTCCTCTCCTCACTTATTTTCCTCAACCCTTTGTAATGACTTCCCATCTCATCATTCAACCAAAGCAGCTCTGTCCAAAGTCAGGAACCTATGAATTACCTGATCTGATGTTCTTTTCTCAGTTTTCATCCTCCTTGACTTCTCTGCTGCTGCATTTAATTCTGTTGACTACTCTCTCCTCCTAGACATACTTTTCTCTAGGCTTTCTCCTGATTCTCCTCCTACCTGTCAGACCATTCTGGTTTCCTTCACTGGTTCCTCTTCCATATCACACCTCCTAACTGTAGATGTCCTCCAAGGCTCTGTCCTGGGCCCACTTCTATTTTCTCTCTATTCTCTCTCTCTCTCCCTCTACTCTGTCTGTCTCTCTGTCTCTCTGCTTTCTCTGTCTCTCTGTCTCTGTTTCTCTCTCTGTTTCTCACTGTCTCTGTGTCTCTGTCTCTCTCTGTGTGTCTCTCTGTCTCTGTCTCTCTCCTCTGTCTCTCTCTATCAGCCACCTAGGTGAACAAGATCTTTGTGGAACACCTAACATTTAACAAAAGGAGATTTATTTAACTATATCCTGGGAGGGATGCCCAGCAAAGTTGCAGCATTGGGTCCGGGAGGTGTAAGCACTTTGGATATTAGCAAATCAAGATGTCAAATGCAGCATCAGAAACCAGCACCACCATAATGGTAATGCCATTTATACAGAGTTCTATAAAGTCTTCGAAGTACTTTATCTTCTATGAGCATCATGTCACCCCAGTTTGGTGAGGTTAGTACTAGAGATATTATTATCCCCATTTTACAGATGAAGAAGCTGATTTTCAGAGATAAGTAATTTGCCCAGGTTCACACTGCTGGTAGGTGTCAATATTAATAATAGCAAAGCAAGGTTGCAAATGTGTTATTTGTACACAGTAGGAACTTAATACATGCTGGTTGACTGGCCAAGTCCCATTTCTGAGTTAGCCAGAACCTAGAATTTTTCTTTGGGAAATGCCCCCTCTATTCAAAACTTCCTAAAGGTTTCCTCTCCTCCTACATAGTTGGTGGCATACCAGCTAATTCCAAACAGAATGACAAAGTCACTGGGGTAAGACCTGTAGAGTAACAAATGAGACCCGTTGAGTCATCACTGGAGTGTCACTATGAGTGTGCCCCCAGGGTGTCAGATGGTACAGGTAAGATGCTGTGGGTGGCCCGAAAAGGGAGATCAAGGTGTTTTTGTTTATTGCTTTGAAGTCTTATAATACCTACTGTTTACTCCTGGGCCCCATTTGATTCATGGTGAAAACTGGAATCCACCCATTCTCTCCTTTTCCTGTCTAACATGCAGATGGGGCACATTTTGCTGTCTCCATCAATCCCTGCCCCCACACCCTCACACATGCACACGTATACCTAGCCAGTGGAAAAGAAAAAAGTTACTCACATTCATCCATCTCACAAAGATTTCCAGGCTGAAATGGGAGGGCTTTAGGCATCCTGGAAGGATGAATAAATAGGTGAGTGGCTGGCAGCCTGTCCATTGTACCCCTCTAGCAGATCCTTAGCAAAGTAGGGATTGACTCCTGGTGATTGGAAGCCTAAAACCTGGCCTCATGGAGAGGACAGTCATCTACTGCCTGATCATCATCTTCTCTGGGACAGTGGTCCCTAAACACAGCTCCCCAATCCGCCGCCAGACAAGGATAGTCCAACTTCTACAAATTGTTGAACAGCTGAAGACGTGTGTGAATGACACGGTGAGTAAGACTAGAGCTGTCACCAAGGGCGAGCAACCCGAGGCTTTGATGCTGCTTGTTCTCAGTCTGAAAGGAGCCCTTTTCCACCTCAAAATCACATGAATTTTTTTTTTGCTCTAGGATCCTGTATTTCTGCCTACCCCCGAAAATGTTGAGGTAAGATGGCTTCTACATTGCTCTAAATGTTTTATGTTTGAGTATTGTAAAAGGCTGATGAGGAGGAATGTCCTATCTTGGTAGGGCAAGTGGGAGTATGGAGTAGCATCAAAATTAAATCATGCATCCTGAAACAGTCCATTGATGCAGAATTAAATATTGTACACAAATTATAAAATGTTTTTTGCTCAGATATTAAGCTTTATTCTATGGCGAGTGGTCGAGTAGATCAAGGACATTCAAGTATAATCTAACAGGTTTTTTGACATATATGTCCATCCCTTGAATTTGATCTACCACTTCCAAGTCCTAGATACATAGCATCTATCATAGTCATAGATAGATAGCATGTATCATAGATAGATGGCACCATAGATAGCATCTTGTGATCATGGATTTAGAACTGGAAGGGCCCTTAAGAGGCCACAAAGTCCAGCTTTCTCATTTTTCAGAGGAGGAATCTGAGACCCAGAGATGTCAAATGTCTTGCCTAAGGTCACACAGTTAATAAATGATCGAGCTGGGATTTGAATTCAGAATTCCCCAGACAAGATTCTGCAAACCTATTAGGCTGAAATGAATATCCAGAGGCCACACAGTCCTTCACTCTATCCTGAGAAAGAACTTGAGGTGCAAGCGGGAAGCTCATCTAATTTTTAATGGATAGGAAGAAGCATTTAAAATATGGATGCATACCATGAGAAGCTTGTTCATTAAGGCAAAGACCAATGATTAGTAGGATGGCCAAGAGTATCGGCATAGGAATGATTATACTTCTTTGGGGTCTCAGTTATTATTTGCATGATGAATTATACATTCTTAAGCTACTTAAAAAGAAACCCATAAGAATGCCAACAAGGACCAGTTAGGCAGTACTAACTTCAGACTGACTCCTGAATGCACAGAACACAGAAAGTGGTTGTCACTGCCATGCACTTGTGTTTCATAAACAAAAATAACCTTAGAGAGATAGAAAGAGAGCTGAGACAGCTCTAGGACAGCTAGATGTTAAACGATCTAGGGATCTAGATGTTAAACGAAAGAGTAACAAGGAAGGAGTTACTGTAAATTAGTGTTAATAGTTGAGAAAGTAAATGACTCTGAGTAACTCATTTTTCCTAAAACTTATTCTGCCTTTATTTACTGTCTGCAATTTGCAAAAAGAATCAAACCAAGAGCTCCCCACAACCAGTTAGGAGGAGACTGTCCCCAAGGGAGTCCAAGGGAAGATGCTTGCTAATAGAGGCATCTACTCATCGTGCTTTGGCTATGTAAACAAAGAGGCAAAATGAAAGGGCATTGTCTCAGCCATGAGACAGTACTTGTCAAATGCTGTCTGATAGCAGGGACAGAAAGCAAAGCTGGAATAGTTAAGGCATCTTCCCAGCAGACCAACTCAGAGACACCTCACTTTGGTCTCCCTTTTGTCTAACCTGCATTCAAGCTGAGACCATTTAACTGGCCTCTAGAAGGATATAAAAGTGGATGGAAATGAAGGTATCCATGAGTTTCCTTCAGGCAGTGAATGTTAAGAGTTGCTATAGTCTGGCACATAGATATGATACAATACACCCAACATTTATTAAGTACTTACCTTACTGATGTGTGCAGAGAACTTCACTAGGGCTGGGTTAGGAGAGACAAGAATGCAGATGAGGCTTGGTCCCATGGCTCCAGAACTGTGAAGGCTACAATAGTAGAAAAGCCCACAGTCTTTATATAGTTCATAGCAGAGTATTAGATAGAATGTCGGACTTGGCCATCAAGAACTGGGTCCAAATCCCACTTCTTACACTTTTCTCAAAATTCTCAGAGCCTCAATTTCCCCATCAGTAAAATGGACATTAGGATACCGATGGTACTGGCCTCACAGGACTGTCCTGAAGACAAATGTTCAAGGGACTGTCAGGCAGTTGTGGTGACACAGAAAGAAGGGGAATGGAACTAAGTAGTAAGCCTGTTGGGCACTGTGTTAAGTCAGAGGGCCTAGGTTCAAATCCTGACTCTTCCATTTGCTTTCCATGTGACCTTAAGCCAGTTATTCCACCTAAGGTTCAGTTTCCTCATCTGAAAAATTAATGGATTGGGGTGTTGTCCTGTAAGGTCCATTCCAGCTGTAAGCCAAAGAACTTTTTCTAATATCAGTTATTACAGATTATCTGTGTGTCCATACAACTCCCTATTTTTTTCAATAACTCAAACTCTAGTTTTCATTTGGAACAAAATGGATGTGTTCAAGGGAGCAGAGCACCTCTTTAGAGGCTCCTGTACTGAAAAATAGAACAGAGCACCACCAAAGACATAGGATTCAGAGCTGGAAGGTTCCCCTTAGTGTTCATCCAGTCCAGCAGATGGCAGATTTACAGCTGGAGCTGCCATGGGCTGTGAGATGCTATTTTAATGAAGTCACACATTTTCCCATGTGAAATCTGCGACAGTGTACCTGGCTGCTGGCACGGCCCTTGTCTCAATCTCCTGCTGGAGAAAGAGGAAGGTGTGTGTCTCGATGGTTTGTCACTGTGGCTTTTGACTTCCTTGAGTTTCCCAAATCTATGACCCTCAAACAACAGCAGAAAACTCCATAGATTTCCACTGGCTAATTCATAATGGCAAAAGGTCAAGTGAAAGATATCCAGCAGTGTCTATGTTGGAGGTGGAGGAGCCAGGACACTGGCCCAGGGTCCCACAATCCTGGAGGAGCCAGGTGGCCATAGTAACACATTGCTTCAGAGAGGCAGTGAGTGGGCAGAGGTGTTAGCCAGTATGTGGGGGGGGGGGGGGGGAGGGAACCTGAGAGGCTCGTTTAAACGTTGTCCATGGTCCAACCAGCTCATATTTCCATGGTACTTTCAAATTTTCAAAGCTCTTTCTTCATAACCAACCTGGGAAGAGTTAGCATTATAATCCCCATTTTACAGGTGAGGAAACTGAGGCAAAAAGGGACTTGCCCAAGGTCATACAGTTGGAACTGGAATATAAGTGTATTTCTCTTGCCTCTGTTCAGTCCTCCTTCTACCATACCAAAAGATTTTCATTGCAAGTTTAAGGAAGCTCAGTTCAGATACCTTTCAGCAAGACAGTGTGGCATAGCCTATAGAAAGCTAGACTTGGAATCAGAAAAGATCCAAGGTAAAATCTCAAGCTCTAGGAACTTTCTGGTCAAGTGACCCTGGATAAGTCACTTAGCTTCTCTGTGCCTCAGTTTCCCCATCTGTAAAATGAAGGGGTTGGACTCAGCAGCCTCTAGAGCTATTAGAAGGTGCTAGAAGTCACAGTGGACAGTGGCCCTGACTTCAGATCTAGCCTCAGATACAGCTGTCCCATAGCCCTGTCAGCCTCAGTTTTCTCAACTACAAAATGAATATAATAATAGCACCCACCTCTAAGGGTTGTTGTGAGGATCCTTGACAAGTGCCTGGTATACACAGTAAGCTCTATATAAACGTTTATTTCCTTCCTCTCAAGTCCCCACTCAATCTATGATTTTACCATTCTATAAACTGGGGTCAAGAAGAACCTCGCTTTGAATCATAGTCCTGCTACTTGCCAGCTGTGTGAACCTGTTCGAGTCACAAGTAGCTTTTCTGAGCTGTTTCTAACCCTGGTGACATAAAGCTAAAACCATCTGCACTTAGTTACCTCCCAGGACTGCAGTCTGGAGAAAAGCTCTCCTCACAGAGGAGCTGTAACTCAAAGCACACAGCGGCCTGGCACTAAATCGGCTTTCAAAAACAGCAGTCCGTAATCAGTGCCCTGGACCCAGCAGAGCATCAGGGCAACGGCACGACCCCATTCTGCTCCGAGTCTATTTTCTGCCAACACACACACCTGGAAGTGTTAACTCAGCAATCCTGAGCCTCGGTGAGAAACACTGGTTGCTCAGATCATCACGGATGAAACAGTTAAGGTTTTTCAGTTTCAGCTGGAAAATTTGCCTCTTTAATTATGAATATTATTTTTTTCCAGTAAGTTAGGCCGGTAGTGGTTAAAAAGAAAAGAAAACGAGAGAAACTGAAACAAATGCGAGTATGTGGTTTTCAAGGAAAAATGCAGCGCCCGAGTTCACATTTAGAAATCTTTTCTCTTAAATAAGCATTTTGGCAGAGCTGCGGAAGGGGGCTGCCTGGCCCTGCTGAAAGCAGTGGCCAGGCTGGGAGGGAGGGAGGCAGGCAGGGAGGGGGCAGGGATAGAGTCAGGGAGGGAGACAAGGAAGCAGGCTGGTAGGGAGGGCAAGCTGGCAGGGAGGGAGGCAAGGAAGGAGGCTGGCAGGGAGGCTGGGAAGCAGTCTGGCAGGGAGGGAGGCAGGGAGAGAGGATGGCAGGGAGGCTGGGAGGCAGGCTGGCAGGCAGAGAAGGGAAGCCGGCGCTTGGGTTGAGAGCCAGGATCACGTCGGTGCGGGTTCCCCTAATCAGCACTTAGGGGAGACAAGAAGTACCGGCTGGAGAGCCGCGGGGTCTGGACACCACCCCCAACCATCGAACTTTCGTTTAAAAGAAACCCCAAAGACGAAATATCTTAATATTTTTAAAAAATTAACAAAAAAGGAACGAATCCATAGCGTAGCAGACGAAGGTCTAGACAGAGTCAGGAAGGCCTGGGTTCGGATCCCGCGTCTGATAGTCTGGGATTAGCAGTGAATCTCGAAAAGCCTCAGCGGCCCCATCTGTAAAATGAAGAGGCTTGCCTCGACGGCCTGGACTGTCCCTGCCCGCTCTAAGATGCTCTAAAAGTCTGGGAGTCTCCTGGAAGTTGGGTAACCCCAGGAAGATCCTAGCCCCGAGCCTCGGTTTCCTCCCGTGTATGGTATGGATGGAGGTCTTCTCGGCTCCACCTAGACTTAGGCTCCTACATTTTCTTAGAACCAGCATTGACTTGATTCGTTTAAATAACCAAATAATTGTAAGCTTTATTTGTCAAGGCGAGGGGCTCTAGGTTTTTTCCCTCAGTTCTGATCCCAGGATGGATTTTTTTTTGTCTTTTTTTCTGTTGTGAATCCCTTTGGTAAAGTGTCTGGACACTTCTCAATATATATTTAAATTCTAATGGAAGGAAATGACAACTTTCAGTTAGAGATTACAGAAAATAAAGATATGATTTCTCTTTTGCATCCAAGCTTGTGGGTCCCCTGAAATCTATTTATAGACCTCCCACTTGGGGTCCATGGACCCTAGTTTAAAACCCCTGCTTGATTTGGAGTCACCTGAGTTCAAATCTTAGCTCTGCTACTAAGCCTCAGTTTCCTCATCTGTAAAATAAAGATATTGGAGAGCTAACCTTTGTGATCCCTTCCACTTCTAAATTATGAGAGTATTTGGCAGTTTTTTTTTTTTTACCAAAGCATGGCCAGCTAACAAATGCCTCTTCAAAACATGCTATCCCAAGGATTTTTTCATTCTAAGGGTTACTATTCTTTCCTTCCATATCTTGAAAATCAGATTGTTTGGTTGTATTGATTTTATAACAGGGAAAGGGTCTGGACCTGTGGTTTCACTAGCATGAGGCACTACCAGGTGAGGAAACTCCCTCTATCCATGCAAACTGCATCCTCTGTATACCTTACAGTCTTAGACACCCGCCTAGAGTACAGAAGTAAAGTGATTTATCCACGGTCACACAGAATGCAACCTTCTAGCTTTCCACAGAACATATTTAAAAAAAAGATATACTGATGGCTTGTTAAGTGATGAATGCATATTCCAGAATTCCTGAATGGCAAAACACAGGCATATAGTTGATGGTCAGCAGGTACCTAAGAGGCAGCCAGGTGGGAAATGGATATAGCCTTGGACCAGGAGTCAGGAAGACCTCCTGGACTCAGACACTAGCCGTGTGACCTTGGGCAAATCACTTAACCTTTGCCTGCCTCAGTTTCCTCATCTGTAAAATGGGAATAATAAAAGTACCTCCCTCTGAGAGTTATTGTGAGGATCAAATGAGATCTTTGTAAAGTACTCAAGCAGCTGGGGCACGGCCCCTGGCACACTGTAGATGCTTCCTTCCTTTAACGGTCCCTTCGTGATTTTACAAGAGGCCAAATAGAAAAATGAATAGCATGCTAGATTCAGAGCCCAGAAAACCTGGGTGCAGATCTTGCCTCTGCTCCTTACTGGCACTGTCACCTTAGGCAAGTCAGAGCACCTTTATAAACCTGCTCGTTCATCTGTAAAACCATTAAGAAGTTACCCGCAGCACTGTCTTGTGGGGGCTGTCAGAAGAACCCAATGCCATTGCTAGTAAAGCCCTTTTCCAACTCTAAAGGAGAGAAGGAAGGGGAGGGAGACCAAACCTATGATCTCATTGCGATAGGTAACTCCTGGATGAGGAAATTCCCTCACCAGTGCAGATGGGCACCCTCTGTGATTGTCAGAGAATTGTCTAGGATGTGCAGATGTTAAGGCCTGGGTCACCCAGTCTTTTGTGAAAGAGGCAAGTTTCAAATCTTCATAAATAGATTTCAGGCTGGAAGGGACCTCAGAGGTCATTGAATTAATCTTGTTTTACACATGAGGAAACTGAGTCTGAGAAAGGTTAAGTGACTTGCCCATGGTAACACAGCTAATAGTGTCCAAGGCAGGACTGGACATCAGGTCTTCCTGACTCCAGGTCCAGTGTCCTATCTACTGTTAAACTTAGATGCCAGTTATTAATTCATATGAATCCCAACCACTGAGAAAGATGGAATAACCAGAGGAAGTCACTTTTTCCCATAGTTTTCTCATACATATGTAAACATTTTTTTTCTTTCAGAAACACTGTGAGGAATCAGCTATTAAGTGTTTCCAAGCAGCCCCATTAACACCCTCTAATAATGAAGAAAAGAAAATGAGATTTGATATTTTAATTAAACAACTCAGAAGGAAACTGCCTTGGAGAGAAGCCAAAAAGTCCAAGCCAGTAAGTTTACTGTCATCCATCATCTACAATATTTCTACTTGGGAACCACAAAGTTGGGTGCTCTTCTGAGATGCTGCAAGGCTCCTTGGGCCTCCCTGGTTAGGTCTCACTTTGAGGGAAGGCACAGCCCCCATACTCCAAGGTGCTGGAAACTCCAAGCTGCCCTTGGGGCTCAGGTGACCTGTGAGGTTGAGAGCAACATACTCAGGTGCCCAACCTTTCAAGGAGTAGTATGGTACAAGGAGACTTCTTGTCTATTTGTAATCTCTGAAATATTTTCTCCTAATTTAGACAGTTATGTTCTCAACCCTCTTTCCTCTCAATATGAGTGGTCTATTAGCAGGACCATAATTAGAAATTTTGGGCGCTGGTATAGGTGCCATTAACTTGAGGCAATGGTTGGGGAGGAAGAGAGTTGAGTGGGGCAGGGGGAAGGGTGGTCTCTGCCCCCTCTCTGGTAGCTTTTGGTTTAAGCTAATTATTCTTATTAACTAGAGAGGCAGTGTGACATAGTGGATAGAAAGTTGGCCTCAGAGCCAGGAAGGTCTGAGTTTAAGACCCATTTCTGACATGTAATGATTGGATGACTCCAATTATTCCAAGTAGAATAATTCTGGTACATGGGTCCTTGACCCCATTCTCATGGATCTTCTCCAGAAGACTGCCATCCAATCATGCCCCACCATCTTTAACTATTTCCTGTCTACCAGGTCCTTCCCTGATGTCTACAAACATGCCTAGTCTCCCCATCCTTGGGGGTGGGGGAAGCCCTAAGACCCAACCTTCCCCTCAATTGATCGAGTTCTTTTCCCTTTCTCAACCGTACTGTCTATAGGTGCTGCCTCTACTTCACCTTTTCTCAGTCATTTTAAATCTGGCTTCTGACCTCATCACCCAGTCAAAACCTTTCTCTACAAAGTTACCAGTTCTCAAAGCTGCCAAATCTGACAGTCTTTTCTCAGTCCTAATCATTCTTGAACGCTCTGCCATATTTAACTCTACTGACCAATCGCTCTCTTTTCCTGAATGTTCTTTTTCTGGGTTTTCATGACCCAATTCTATCCTGCTCCCCCTCCTGCCTACTCATCTGATTACTCCATTTCAGTCTCCTTAGCCCCTCTTCATCCATATCCTATTCCCAACAGTGAGTACTTTCCAAGGTTCTGAACTTGGCCTTCTCTTCTCTCTCTCTACTCCCTCTCTCTACCACCTCATCAGCGTCCATGGGTTTAATGATCATCTCTCTCTATACAGATGATGCAAAGGTCCATATTACTAACACATCATCTCCCCTAATCCTGTCCCTCATCACCAATTACCTATTGGGTATTTCTAACTGGATGTCCCATAAGTATCCTAAATGTAACATGTTCTCAACACTCTCCACCCCACCCCCACCCACCAAACTTTCTTATTTCTGGCACCTCGGTGCCCAGAGGCCAGGAAGACTCAAGTTTAAATCAGAGCTCAGACACTTACTAGCTGTGTGACCCTGAGAAAGTCACTTACCCTCTGTTTGCCTCCATTTTCTCAAATGTTGGATGGGGCAGATCATAGCACCTTCCTCCCATGGTTATTATGAGAATCAAATGAGATAATTTTTGCAAAGTGCCTAGCACAGTGCTTGGCACACAGTAAGCACTGTATAACTGCCCATTCCCTTCCCTTCTCTCCCCTGTTGAAGGCAGCAGCATTCTTCAGGTCTCTGGGGTTCACAACCTTGGATGAGCCATGACTCCTAATCCCGTCATCCCAATTATCTAATCAGTTGCCAAATTTCACCATTTCTATCTCCACAACTTCTCCCACATCTACCCCTTCTCTGCCCTCAGACAGCCAGCATATTCTGGTCCTGATCCCCTCTTGCTTCAGTGATTTCAGTGGTTGCCTATTGGGTCTCCCTGCCTCAGTGCTCATCCCTACTCCAATCTCTTCTTCCAGAGATGTCCAAGTGTCTGTCCATCATTCATTCCCCTGCTCAGTAAAGTCCACTGGTTCCCCACAGTCTCCAGGACCAAACATAAAAGTCCTCTATGAGGTTTCAAAGCCCATCATGACCTGGTCTCTCTTTCCAGACTTATTGTACATGCATTACTCTTCTTCCTTGTACACTACAATCCAGCCAAATTACCCTGCTCTCTGTTTCTCATATATAACACTCCATCTCTGTACCCTGACTCAGACCACCTTCCACATTTGGAAGGAGTTCCAACCTCAACTCTGCCTCATAAATTCCCCCTCTTCCTTCAAAACAAAGTTCCAGAGCCAGCATCTTGGGCTAGGCTTGACTTAGGTCAGTCGGGCAACTCAAGCAGGTCTGGGGTGAGAATGAAATTATACACTCATGTCCCTCCCTGCCTCCACACTACTTTCTACATGAAAGCTTCCCTGATACTCCCAACTGCTCATGCCCTCCAAGGCATTACTGTGTTTATTCCGTGTATATTTATATACATGCAGGTTGTCTTCTCCAAGAGCATACAGACTCCTCAAGAGTAATGATTGTTTCAGTCTTTGCATTTCTATCCACAGCACGCAGCACAGTTCCTAGCCCATAGTATATGTCTCATAAATGCTTGTTGGGTGATTAATGTAATAAAGACCACCCATCATCCCTGACTGCCTTTATTCTCCCTTCCTCTGAGAGAGAGAAGAAAGGAAGTCATGGGATTTTTTAATACCTTAAAGATCACTTCATTCAATACCCTCATTTTACAAGTAAAGAAGTTAAGTGACTTAAAAAAATTGTTCACCATGTTAGGACAAATGTGGCAATGGAATCTAGGACTCCAGCTCTTGACTCCATGTTCTTTCCATCTTCCCCTCTCCCACCCCTTTCCCCATCCTGCCCCCAGAAAAGTAGCAGTACCGAATTTTGTTTTTCAGCTTGATGGATAATAGGCAGGTGATGTGCATGTCCATCCAAATGAGATATTTGTAAAGAGCTTAGCATAATGCCTGGAATGTAGTAGGCACTTAATAAATGCTTGTTTCCTTTCCCCCCCCCTTTCTTTCCTTTCTTTTATCTTTCCTTTCCTCATTCTCTTCCTTCCCTCCTTCCTTGCTTCTTCTCTCCCTCCCTCCTCTCTTCCTTCCCTCTTTTCCTTCCTTTCTTCTTTCCAAGAACCCATGGTATTAAGGGTATGAATGAATGCTTCTGCTTCTTGCTTTTCCAGAAATGCCCTCCATGTGATTCCTTTAAGGAGAAGCCACCCCAAGAATTCCTCGACAGCCTGAGATCACTTCTCCAAAAGGTATCTTTGTTTCTTATATCACTTCCATCTACACGTGGGGACTGGATTCTTCATGTCGGGATCACTGATGCTGTGTTGTCTTCACAGATGATTTCTTATGATCAGCATCCCCATCCCCACCATCATCGTTGCCATGGCCACTGCACCTAATACATGAGGGAGGTGAAGATGCCCGAGGCCCTAAGAGAAAGTTGGACACTATATGACAGACTCTAAGATCTTAATATTCTCACAGAGGAAATGCAGTGTAACTGTGATGGGGGGAAATAAGTTCAGATAAGAGTTTAAAGTCAGGAAGAGTTTTCCAAAATTACTTTTTGAAAAGAGAAAGAGATCTAATTTTAAAATCTTATCTGAACAATCTTTCCCACCATCTTAGTATATTTTACATGTTAAAAATGTAAATTATTTATACTTTGAGGGGAATTACTTTTCTAGCTGGCTACTAAGAATGTCATTTTATTCATAAGGCCAATGAAATATTTATATTCTATGGGAATGAAGAAATGTATTTATATTATTCGTTGTTTTTTCATAGGATTAGGGTATTATGCCAGCAGAGGGTATAAAATGGCTCCCACCAAAATCTCCTTACCCTTCATAGATTTAGAGCTGGAAGGGCCTTTAGAGGCGATAGAGTATAACCCTATTATTTTGTAGACAAGTCCCAGAAAAAAAATTAAGTGATATAAGCTCAGGGCCAAACAGCTTATAACCCTGAGGAAGAATTTGAACTCAGGTCTTCCTGACTCTAACTCGTGTCCTATCCACTAAGTTCATAGAAAGTATTCTGAGCCAGTTGGGGCTGCCACATGTCATTTTCTGCCTCCCTCCCTTTCTCCAACAAAGCCTCCAAATGGAGACAGAAGATGGCAGGCAGCAATGACATCCCTGGCCAACCTGAACTTTGAAGTCTGAAAACTGTACTCCTATGGAGAAAACATTGCAAAATTCCTTGCACAACTTGTGTCTAAATGGTTTGGGGGGAAGAAATTTCCCTTTGTCTTAAATGTCTTAAATATACCAAGCATCCAAACAAGTGTAATAGAAACAAGCAGCCTCTTCAATAGCCTTCTCCATGAAGCTAAACATATTTATAGGATGATTGTTTCAGTCTTTGCATTTCTGGGGTCAATGAACTTTTCAAAAAAAGCTTTTTTTGAAAACTGCATTTCATTATACTTGGTTTCCTTTGTAATTCTATGTGTTTTGTTGTATGTATCAAAAAAAAATTACTATGAGAATAGGTCCATAGGCTTCACTATACTGCTTAAAGAGGCCCATGACCCCAAAATGTTAGGATCCCTTCCTCTAAAGGAATAAAATTGTTACCACAAAGCCATAAGCTAATTCAAGAAGCCCCTATCTCTGTCAGATTAATCTTTGCAACAAGCCAAAGAACAGAGAATGTGTGGGATGATCAATGCTCTGGGTCTGGTAGGAAGTGAGAGAAAAAGAAATCTATTGTCTGTTTTGAAAGAGAAGTGTACAGTATCCACCCACTAACTCAGGTGGAGGATGGTTTCACTTAAATAGCTGGTTACAAACAGAAACATTTTCAAGACCATAATTCTTTCTTAGGATCTCAGCTCCCTTACCACACTGCATTCTGAAATGCTTGGCCATTTTGGAAATGTCTGGAACACATGATGATAACCATGAACATTTACATGTGTCTTGGCTCAAACTGAAAAGCTGTTCACTTTTATCTGGTTGGGTCAATGCTACAGAAACTATGGGAGGTCAGCAGTTCTGCAATATCTGAAACACTTATTCTTTATGTCCTTATCTCTGCCCGGTTTGGTGGTTGGTTATTTCTTTGATATCTTGATTTGAGTTTCAAAATAATGGATTTCTCTCAGTACCATAACTGTTAGACCTCTGAAATATCTGCTTAGAAGCTGTTTGACCTAGTTCTTTACCTGAAATAAAAATCCTTCTGTGGAAGCTGGGGTAGGGGGGGAAACTTTTAAAAGTACAAGTAAACTTGAAGCCTAAGAGATCTTCCCTGAAGCACAAGGGGAGGACAACGCCTGTCCAGAAACCAAAGAGGAAAGCAGGGCCAGTGGAAATCTCTGCCTCTATCTTATTTTATTCAAGATCAATCAAGCACAAGAGATGAACAACTCCATGTACAGATGGAAAATCTCATGCCCTCTCTGGGCCTCATTTTCTTCATCTGTTAGATGAGGATGACACAGCTAACTAATCTCTAAGTTCTCTTACAGCTGTAATTGGATTTTTAAAATTTTTTTAATTTTTATTTTGTGGAGAATTCTTACTGGGAAAAGAACTGGCCCTACCTTGGAATCTAGAGTTCTGTTGATCTATTTTGATCTCAAAAGCACTCTAGCTCCCCCTACTGCACAAACAGGGGAAATGTTTCTATAGAAGACCATTGCAGCAGTCAATGTGGACAGAGTACCCCCACCCACCTCCTCTGTTAGGCAAGGGAAGGCTAGAGTCTACTTTTAGAGAGGATTAATCATGTTTTTATGATTTTAGCTGATGGTGTCCTTTGAAGACACGTGTATAGAACTGTAGCATTATTATTCTGTGTTATATTACTCTGTTGTATTTACAATTGCCACTAAGTCACATTTTAATATAAACTATGTTTTTTTTTAACTTAATGATTTATTTATTATATATTTGGTTTGGAACCTTTGTGTGAATGGCTTCTTATTTAAGACTGGAGTACATTAAATACTACCCAGCCAGGACCAATATCTTGTCTTAAGTCTAAATTCTTGACTTTCATTCTTTGGGGTGGGGATTGCTTCCAGTAATGTTGTCATTATTCTTCTATGTAGATTTCTCCTGGGCCATTTTTGTCCCATATTCCCATAATCTGTCCAAAAAGGAGCATCCAGAGACATTGGAGGTCATTCTCTGAGTTTTTTAGTACCATAGCATGCCAAGAAGGAACCCTAAGGATGTTGATGTGTTGTCACTCTTCCTAGCTAGATGTGTGTCCCATTTCTTTCTGTTCATGCTTGTCCAGGGTCATGCATGTCCATATGTCATTGACTTCAAGTAAGTCATAAGATGTGACCCTTTTCTATTCACTACACATCTTTCCTTTGCCCTTATTTCGCCTCCTTTCCAGTGCTGGCTGTATTTATTTCCCAGTCATTCTCCTTGGCTCACTATTTGAAGTGAGGGAGTTGGAATATTCCTGGCTCCCCATCGCCCCTTGTGCACATTCTACCCCTTCCATCACTACTCAGTAACTTCTCCTTCTTTAAGGTCCATATAATCCACATCCACCACCTAATCAAAAACCAGGTTGCTGTGGTCTGCAGACCTCCAGAATATTCCCCTTCTCTCTGCCATGATTTCCATACCTGGTTCACAACATTTTTCTCCTCAACTCCTTCCCACATCCTAAGGGACTTCAATATACATAATGATACTCCTTAAAAATACTCAACTGGCCCAATCCCTCAACTTACTCATTTTCCATGACCTATTCCCCCACCCACCTCAAGCACATATGGTCATACCTTTGATCTTGCCATCACCTATAAATAAACCACTTCCAAGTTCATGAACTCTGAAATCCTCTTATCTGATCACAGTCTATTAGCATTCCACTTCACCATCTGCCTTCCAATACAAAACCAGACCTTTCATCCTCACTTTAACACCTTCTCTCTTCTCCCTTTATACTATTTCACATGGTGACTTCATCAACTCACATGTATTAAACTATCTGATGATTCTCAAATCTACTTCTCAAGTCCTGACTTCTCTGCTGACCTCCAGTCTTACAGTTGCCTATTGGACATCACAAACTGGATGGCCAGTAAATATCTTAAACTCAACACGTGCACATTGAATTAATTATCTTTCCTCTAAATCCTTCCCTGTTCCAGACTTCTCAATTACTATCCAGAGTAATACATTAGATTTGTGAGCAGCCTGAGGGTAGGTACAGTCTTTTGCCTTTCATTGTATCCCTAGCACTTAGCAGGGGGGCTGGCACATAGTAGATGTTTAATAAGTGTTTATTGAGTGACTGATTGACTCTTCCAATATTTAATCATTTAGGAGATACAGACTTATCTCTAGTCCTATAATAAAAAAGGGATCTTGAAAGAAATTGCTCACCTTCTTTAGTTTCCTGAATCATATAATTCTTTCCAGTGAGAAATATCTCCCCTCCTTCCTTAGCATATTTGATTCAAAAATTCATCCTTTCTGATGATTCTTTTCAACTCTTAGTCAAGTATAATTTAAGGCTAACAAGGCAAAAATGGGTTCATCTTCAGGGCTGTTTATGGTTAGATGAGGAAAAATTCAATGAATCATCGTGAACTGCACCACTAATGTGAACAAGCCTGTTTGCACATGGGTGCTAACCAAAGCTGCCAAGGGGACCCGGGCATGAAAAGGATGACTATATCAGCCTCAACCTGTCTCTGTTCCTGAATTAGCAGTGCTGAATGTGGTGGGTGTAGATTGGATGACTCCAATTACCTCTATGACCACAATTAACCTCTGACATTCAGGTTCCCGAGAGTAGTGGTCAAAAGTTGCAAAGAGGCCAAGTTTAACTAGACATAAGGAAATCCTTCCTAACAGTTAGAGTTTTCTGAGAGTGGAATGAGAAGCCCTGGGGGAAAGTAGGTTCCCCGTCACAGAAGGTCTTCAAAAAACAGCAGCTGAACAACTTGTTGAGGATGTTGTAGAAAGGATTCCTCTTGGGATGTGGGATGGACTAGATGTCTGCTGATTTTCCTTCACCTCAGAGATTTTTATCTTTAGAGCAGAGATTGGGGATTAGAGACATGATTTAATTGGTATAGGGACCCCCCTTCTCTGTGACTTGTCTTACAGTTACTTAGAACATTGGAATCAGGCACCTACAGTTACCAGATCACCTGGAGTTAGGTTAAGTGACTTGCCCAGGGTCACAGAGCCAACATGTGTCAGAGGCAGGTCTTGAAGCTAGAATTTCTGGGCTCTGAGACTGATGCCACACACTGATGCCACTCTGAGATGATGACACACAACCTCTCAGTCTCTAAAACAGGAATATGTGTGCTCTCTTTTGGGCTGTTGCAAGGAAAATGTTTGGTGAACCTGAAAGTTTCACATAGATCTGGATGATGATGGTGGTGGTGGTGGGGTCAAGATTCTATGATTTAGGGGCAGGAATTCCATCTCCCCACGAATTCCATGTAAGTCCATAACACAGTTATCAGACACATACTATGCAACAGGCACAGTGCTAGATCCTCAAGATACAGAGGCAACAATGAAACATGCCTTGCCCTCAAGAAGAAACATGTGAATAGAAAATTAAATACAAAATATATACAAATTTCTGAGAATAGGCACTAACAACATGGGGCTCAGGGCAGGCCTACTGGAGGAAGTGACATGTGAGGGGTGCTCTGAAGGAATCTAGAGGTTTTATGAGGTAGAGGTAAGGAGGGAGCGCATTCTATTCATGAGGAGTTCAAAGGCCCAGATGAATCAATGGAAAAACATTAATTAAGCATTCACAATATTAAGCAAACTCTGAGGATACAAATTCAAGCAAGTAAGGCATTCTAAACAGGAAAGACAATATACATAATAGGGTGGTGGCCACAGAGGAGTGTTCTGGACAGGGAAGTCAAATGTAATGGTCATTGGAGTCAATGGGCAATCAATTGGCATGTCCTTGACTTATATCCCAAACTGCCAACTAAATATCTCAGAGGGAATGTCCTCTAGACATCATAAACTCAACATGTCCAAAACTAAATCCTCTGTCTTTCCCTTCAAACTCTCTACTTGCTAACTTTGCTATCGCTATCAAGTATACCATCAGCTTGCTAGTTACCCAAGCTCACAACCTAGGTGGCATTCCAAACTCTCACACACCCCACATCCAATGTGTTGCAAGGCCTGCCAGTTTCACCTTCATACATTTTCTATATATGTTTCCTTCTCTCCTCTGACACTTCCATCATTTTGGACTATTATAAAAGCCTGCTGGTCAGTCTCCCTGCCTCTAATCCATCCTCCATTCAGTTGTTAAACTAATCTCCCTAAAGTGGGATCTGACCATGTCACCTCCCGAGATTCAATAAACTCCAGTGGTTCCCTACCACTTCCAAGATCAAATACAAGATTTTCTTTTTGCCATCCAAAGCCCTTCATAACCTTCCCCCTACTACTTTCCAGTCTTCTTATACTTCCCCTCCCCTCCACACTTTCTGCGATCCAGTGACACTAGCTTCCTTACTGTTCTTTGAACTAGGACAGCAATTAAGAAGCTATTGTAACACTCTGTATAAGAGGGGATGGGAGGGGGAAGAGAAAAAAAAAACATGTATGAGATATATGGTGGAGGTAGAACAGAAAAAACCTGGCAATTGACTTGATATGAGGATCTCATCTTAGAATTTTTCTAGTTTCTTTCAGAGTTTGATTTTTAGGTTTCCAAAAGGATTTTCTTCACAATACAGTAAGAGAGATTGTGCCAGTACCATCATCCCAGTTTTGTACATGAGTAGGCTGAGGTTAGTAGAGGTTTGTGAGTCACTCCAAGTCTTACAACTAGGAAATATCTGAGCCAAGACCTGAATCCAGGGAATCTCTTGCCTCCCTGTCTCCTACTTTTCCTGCTGTTCCATCCCCCACTTTAAATTTCATTTGTGTTCTCCATCATTATCAATTGCCATGCTTTGTTCATTCTACCCCTATAATGTATCTCATGGGTTCCCTTCTCTCCATTTACCCAGTTCCCCCCACCTCCCATACCCTGTACTACTGCAATAACCTCTTAATTGGAATCTCAGTCCTGAGTCTCTCCTCTCTCTAGTCTGTCTTCCTAAGGACTGTGGAATTGATATTCCTAAAGCACAAGCTTTGACTCCTGCTCAGGAAACTGTAGTGACTCTCTCTTGCCTTCACTCTTATATTCTTCCCCAAGGTAATAAAAAAAACCAGCTCAGATCCTACGGATCCACTTGACAATATCCATTTGCATCCTTTTCTGCTTGACTTCAGAATAAAATTCCCATTTCCAGTAGCCCCATGGTTTTCATTGCTTTCTTCTTTTGCTCCAGCTTCTCTTTCTAATTTTGTCTGATGTCATTCCTGCCAGTTACAGGAGTCTTAGTGCAATTGTAAGCTTTAATAGCTTAAGCATGTGAGTCTGTGTGTGTATATGTATGTGTATGTATACATATAAAGATAGAGGATTTTAGTAGATCTACCTTCCATGCTCGACCCCTCTATGTTCTCCTTTTGTTCCCCACCCCAAAGCAGAAAATAGTCATTTTTTATACTGACTTTGGACCCAGGGAGATCTGCATGTTCTGCAAAGTCTGAAAGCAGCTGCCACTCTGATCCACTTTCTGTAAGGCAAAGCACTTGCCAGGCATTATCTCACAGCCTGACAGCAGTGCTCTGATCTCTATTCTCTTTTGCTCTCAGTCACTTTCCTTGGGTCACAAAGTCAGTAAGTGACAGGGGAGGAATTGGAAACCAGCCTTCTCTACAACAGCGGTGTCTGGTACTTTAGCCACAACACTGTGATCTCTTTGTAGAGCTGGGAGGGATCTTGGAGGTTGTCTGATTCAACCTCTTTATTTTAAAGAGGTGGGTAGCTGGGTATCCCAGTGGGCAGAGGGTGGAGTTCAGGAAGTCCTGAGTCCAAATTTAGCCTCAGGTAATAGTTGTGTGACCCTGAACAAGTCACTTTTAAAAAACTTCCTCAAAAAACTTAAAAAACTTCCTCAGTTTTCCCATCTGTAAAATGGGGGTAGTAACCTCTCAGGATTCAAATGAGATAATATTTGTAAACTGTTTTGCAAACCTTAAACCATTATATAAATATTAGTTATTATTAGTAAAGAGGAGCAAAGTGAGACCCTGGTAATTTAAGTAATTTACAAAAGGACACACAGACAGTAAGAACCAGATACAAGATTTGAACCCAAGTCCCCTGACACAAGAGCTAGCATTTTCCCCCCACTGCCTCAGGGGTCTTGTGTCACCCACCCTTCAGGGCTGGATGGCCTCACTGGAATTGTTACTGCCTAAAACTGTGCTGATTCCTTACTCAACTAATTTTTAGCAGTGTCTAGAAACAGGAAGGGGCAGCTAGGTGGTCCCACAGTACATAGAGCACTGGGCCTGGAGTCAGGAAGACTCATCTTTCTGAGTTCCAATCCAGCCTCAGCCACTTCCTAGTTGTGTGACCCTGGGCAAGTGACTAAACCCTGTTTGCCTCAGTTTCCTCATCTGTAAAGTGAGCTGGAGAAGGAAATGGCAAACCCCTCCAGTATCTCTTCCAAAAAAACCCCAAATGGGGTCACAAAGAGACTGAAATGACTCCAGCACCAACAAAGAAGCAGGAGGAGGGATCAGACCTATGGTTTACTATTTTGGGGAATACCTGGGTCAAGAGAGTCCCTCTATCAATGCAGACAGGTGCCTTCTCTGCACTTTGCAGTCTTAATGAATGGACCAGAGTGTAAAGATCTCCAATGACCTGCTTGTATGGCCCCCAAGCCATATCTGTCAGAGCTGGAACCTCCGCCCCCATCTGCCTGCTTCCTGGGCTGGACTGTCCATCACACCAAACCACACTCTCCTTCACCTGACTACAGGAATGTCTAAAAACAATCCCATCTCCCACCCTTAGACACTCTCTTTGAAATAACTGGCCTTCACTCCGATTGAAATGTGTGTTCTCTAATAAAAACAAAATACTCATATTGGTTACATGCCTTTCTGAGATCCAAATCTAGTAAATTCAAGTTCAGCAAACACTTAGAGAAAGAGCCTATGATACTTCTGTAGCCCAAAGAGATCCAAGGAGGAGCAAGAAGGACCCAATTGTAAAAACAATGACCCAGCTCTTTTTGTGACAGCAAATCATGGTAATCTCTGCCTTTCCCCAAACTCTTCCCCCACACCTGAAATGCTTTTCCTACTCATCTCCACTCCTAGAATCCCTCTTTCCTCTGAGTCTCCATTTAGGAGCTGTATGAATCCTTCCCAGATTTCCTGATAGCTCTTCTCCTCCCTTTGGTTAGGATCATTGTTGGCATCCCCATCTGCTTTGCCTCTGCCCCCTAAAGACCACTGGACCTTTCTGTCTGACTTGCAGCTGAGACCTTCCCCCATTTAAATGGAAGCTCCCTGACTACAGGATTAGTATTTGTATCCTGTGTGTGTCTCTAGCTCTTTAGTACTCTGCCTGGCACAGTAAGTGCTTAATAGATACTTTATTCATCCATTCCCTCTCCTTGAGGGGAGAGCTTTGCATCCCCAGTGCCTAGCTGGGGATAGTTTCAGCATAAAGCCATCAAAATGATTTGCAGAATGGACAGAGCACAGGTTCACAGTCAGAGGACCTACTTTCAAAGCCCCACTAGCCTGAGGCAAGTCACTGAAGAGCTCCAGCCTCAGCTTTTTCCTCTGAAAAATAAAGAGGCTGCTAAGGTCCCTTCCATCTCTAGACCCAAGAACTGAATTAAATCCACTTCAGGTTTGATGTCAATTCAACTGAGATAAAGGCAAAGATGCTATTGAGCCCATGAGGAGGGAGAGATGCCCTTCATATGGAGAAGACTGAGAAAGCTTCAGGGAGAAGGAGACACTTGAGCTGGACCTGGAAATCTCATTTTCAGTTAAGCCCATCTGCACTTGCTGACTGTTAACACTACCACTGTTGACTGTTCTCAAGGGCATAGCTTCCTTCACTAATGTGCTTTTTCATGGAGAGTTTTCAGAGCCAAGCTGCATATGAGGACCCTAGAGAGTAAATAAATGGCATTTGTCTTTATTCTTCTGATTGCAAGACTAAGAAGAAGCAGCATGGGAGGAGGGGATAAAGAGCCAGCAAGACCTCTGTTGATGTTTCACCTCAAGACACCTCTGACTGGATGACCCTGGGCAAGTCACTTCAGCTGGGTGTGCCCCCAGAAAATTGTCTAAGATCACATTTTTTTCCCTTCAAATTAAAGGCATTTAATAAGATAGCACCATAAGAAAAGTAACACTGTTCCCCTTCCCTCCTCCAAGAAATGTGGAACACACTCTTACACAAATACACACACCCTCCGTCGGATCAGCAGACATGCAGAGAGATCCTGTGTGGGGTTGGCATCTCTGGATGGCCTTCTAGTGTGATGGGGCTACCAGTGCCTTCTTGTGGTTAGATGGCTGCTCTTTCTAGGGCTACTCCCTGCCCTGCCCACACCAGGGTGGAGTGCCATATCCCTGATGCTCCTTCCCAAGACCTCCCCCAGCCACTCTATACAGTGTATCTAATCAGCTGCTCCCCACTTGATATCTCATGCACTGATGCTCCCTGCCCTCTCCCTCTGAGGCTACGCCTTGGACTTCAGGACATCCAGACTTCCACCCAAGAGGAAAAGTAGGCTCTGCCATCTCTCTTGGCTTAGACCTCAATCTAAGACCACAAATTTTAGAGCAGGTACTGACCTGTATTGGTAGAGGGGATTTCCTTACCTGGGAGTTCACTATAAAAAATAAATAAATAAATTAGGAGTTTGTCCCTATTCTATGTCAAGAAAAATTACTGATTTATGTTTCACTTTTTAAAATTATCCTGTAGATATGCTAAAAGCCCACAATGAGGACAGTTAAATGAATAATTATGGTCAAACACAAACATATCCCCGAGACACTACTAATTTGGTCCCTGTTGACAGATATCAAAAAGCCATGAGAGATGGGACATGACACGAAGTCCCTGTGGGTGTTCAGCACTGTCTTCGAGGAGTTTTCTGTTGATGAAGCACCCTAGCATTGGCAATACCTCATTAAAAATTAAATATTTCATATGTTGAACAACAAAGGATTTCCAGTTTCACCAATCGTCTTTTCAATTATATGGCATGCAATGCTGCCACCTAGTGATAAGGAAAAAAAATCATCACTTAAATGTCAGTCAATCCCCATCATCTCATCACCCCATAAAGAGAGAGGATGGCACTAGCACTGGCAAGGGTTTTTTCCCAAATTCCCCTTGTCCTAGTCTTTATTCCTCCCACCACAGAATCTTCTCTTGCAAAGTTGGACACTGACTTTAATTTCAATGTTCAGGATAGCTTAATGGGAAAGGAAATATCAGAGTTGGTCCCTGAAGAAGGTGAAGAGGGTCAGGTTGGCAACTTGTTTATATACAGCAACGGGGACAAAATTAGGCATGGAAAGAAGCCACCAATCACTTCAAGAAAGAGATCCCAATGGGGCGGCTAGGTGGCGCAGTGAGTAGAGCGTCGGCCCTGGAGTCAGAGGGACCTGGGTTCAGATCCGACCTCAGACACTTAACGCACACACAAAAACCTAGCCGTGTGACCTTGGGCAAGTTACTTAACCCCAATTGCCCTCCAAAAAGCAAAAAAAAAAGAAAGAGATCCCAAAATAAAAATCCCAAGGATCAATATAGTCAAGTTTCAGAACTATCATGTCAAGGAAAAAATACAAATGGCCAGAACAAAACAATTCAAATATAAAGGAGTAACAATTAGGATCACACAGGACTTGGCAGGGGCCACATCAAAGGATCAGAGGCCACAGAACATGATATTGCAGAGGGCAAAGGAGTTAGGACTACAGGAATCACTTACTTAGCAAAATTAAGCATAATACATCCAGGGAAAAAATGATCATTCAATGAAATAGAAGGATGTCAAGCTTTCATAAGGAGACCAGAGCTAAACCAAAAATTTGATCTCCAATATCAAGACCTGAGAGAAGCATAAATAGGTTAAAAGAGAAAAGAAAATATATGGAATTCAAAGGAGCTAAACTAGTTACATCCCTACATGGAAAGAGGACATTTGTAACTCTTAAAAATCTGTATCACTAACAATACAGATAGAAGAAATATACACAGAATGTGTGAATGAGGTGATTTTGAGGGGAAAAAGGTAAAAAAATAAGAGAAGAGAAAGGAGTGTATTGGGTACAGAAAGAAGGGAGGGATAGAATGGGATAAATTATCTCAAATAAAAAGGTGAGAAAAAGACCTATTACAGTGGAGGGGAAGAAGCGATGGGCATCACTTGAACCCATTCATATTTTGAATAGCTCTCAGTGATAGTGCTCATACTCCTGCCATCAAATCAAAATCTTTTGGAAACTTCTGCCCATTGTTCCTTGTTCTGTCTTTTAGCACCAAAGGGGGGGGGAAGCTAATTCACCTTTTACATTAAAAGTATTCGGGTTTTTTCTCTTTATTAATTTGTTTGTTTACTTCTAGTTTACAAGATTCAATTCCAAAATCCCCCGAGTTTCAAATTTTCTCCCCCACCCTTTCTTCCCCCCTTACCCCATCCTATGGCAGCATGCAATCAGGTATAGGATCTGCAAATCCTTTCACATTAGATATTAGCCAGGTTGTAAAGAAGGATTGTAAATGATGGAATGAACAATGGGAAAGAAGAAATAAAACCAAACAAGAAAAAGAAAGAGACAAGGTAGTTTGCTTCAATCTGCATTCAAACTGTTATTTCTAGTTCTTTCTCTTAATGTAGACATATGTTTCCATCATGAGTCTTTTGGAGTTGTCTTATAATCTTGCATTGTTGAGAAGAGTCCAGTCTATCAAAGTTGGTAGTCATACGTATGTTGTGTCGGTAATTGTGTACAAATTTCTCCTGGTTCTGCTTTTCTGACTCAGCATCAGTTTGTATAAGTCTCTCCAGGTGGATATGAAGTCAATCTGCTCCTCATTTCTTTTTTTTAGTAAAACTTTTTTTTAATAACTTCTGGTTTACATCATTTATTTCCACCAGATTTTGAGTTACAATTTTCCCCATTTTCCCCCTACCCACCACCCCAGAATAGCAGTCCCACAAGATATCCCCTCATCCAATCTGCTCTCTCCCATATCTTCTCCCATACCCCTTCGACTTTACCATTAGGGCAAGGTGAATCTCTGTGCCCCAATACCTGCACATCTTATCTCCCAATTACATGCAAAATAGTATTAATAATAATATTTATATATATTTTAGACATTTAATTTAAAAACTTCGAATTTCAGGTCCATTCCCTTCCTCCCTTGCCATCCCCTCCCTCTGGGAAGATGAGCAATTCAGTATGTGTTGTATATGTATAGCTATGCAAAACATTAACATAGTAGATATATTATAAAAGACGGCTTATATTTCCCTCCCACGCATCCCACCCCCCACCTGGTCCATTCCCTACTTTGATCCTGTCCCTCTTCAAAAGTGGATACTTCCAACCTCCCCTCCCCCCAGAATGCCCTCCCCTCCATCATCCCCCCTCTCATCCCCCTTCCCCCCACTCTCCTGCTGGGTGAGATATCACATTTAGTATGTATGTCATTTTCTCTCTGAGCCAAATTCAATGAGAATATGGTTTTGCCTTTTTGCCTTCCTGTTCTTCCCTCCCCTGCAGCCACTTCCCCTTGCTTCTTCTACATGAGATAGTCTATCCTACCCTGTCTCTTCCCATCTCCTCTTGCCACTTTCCTCTCTCACCTCTTAACTTCACCCCTTAAGTATCATCCCTTCCCACCAAATTCAATCTGTGCCATCTATCCATGTATACCAGTAAACATATATACACACATTCACATATGCATTAATATGCCCATATACCCTTCTTCAATTATTTTCATAATGAGAAAGGTTTCATCAGTCATAGTTATTGTTTTTTCCATGTAGGAATGTATATAGTTCAACTTTGATAAGTTCCTTTTGATTTCTTTTCCCTGATTACCTTCTCAAGCATCCCTTGCTTCTTGTGTGTGTCTGCATGTCAAATTTTCTATTCAACGTTGGTTTTTTCCTCAAGAATGCTTGAAAGTCCTCTATTCCACTGAATGACCATATTTTCCCCTGAAACAAAATACTCAGTTTTGCTGGGTAGGTGACCCTTGGGTTCATTCCCAGTTCTTTTGCCCTCTGGAATATCATATTCCATGCCCTTCGATCCCTCAGTGTATAAGCTGCCAGGTCCTGTGCTATTCTGATTGTGATTCCACAATATTGAAATTGTTTCTTCCTGGCTGCTTGTAGTATTTTCTACTTGATCTGGAAATTCTGAAACCTGGCTATAATATTCCTAGGAGTTTTCTTTTGGGGATCTTTTTCAGGAGGTGATCTGTGGATTCTTTCAACCTCTATTTCCCCTCTGGGTCGAAAACATCAGGGCAATTTTCCTTGAGAATTTCTTGAAGGATAATTTCTAGGTTCTTTCTTTGATCATGGCTTTCAGGTAGTCCAATAATTTTTAAATTTTCTCTCCTTGATCTATTTTCCAGGTCAGTGGTTTTTCCCATGAGATATTTCACATTGTCTTCCCTATTCTTTCATTTGTTTGGATCTGTTTAACAGCATCTTGATTTCTCATAAAGTCACTAGCTTCCATTTGCTCCAGTCTAACTCTGAAGGAATGAATCTCATCAGTGAGCTTTTGAGATTCTTTTTCCATCTGGCAAATTCAGCTTTTTAAGGCATTTTTCTCCTCATTGCCCTTTTGAGCCTCCTTTGCCATTTGAGTTAGTCTATTTTTTAAGGTGTTGTTTTCCTCAGTCAGGCTGTTGATTCTCATTTCATACTTTCCCTGCATCCTTCTCATTTTTCTTCCCAATTTTTCCTCCACTTCTCTTAGTTGGTTTTTAAAATCCTTCTTAAGGTCCTCTATGGCCTGTAACCCGCTCATATTTTCATTTGGGGCTTTTGGTGCAGGAGTTCTGACCTCACAGTCCTCCTGTTCCATGCTTAGATCCTCTTTGCCCCCAAAATAGGAGTCTAATGTTGCATTTTTCTGTTTATTTTGTTTCCTTTGCCTAGGCATGCTGCCACTTAATTACTTGACTTTTGGGATTGTTGCCACAGTAGGACTCTGCCACCAGACAGGGGAGCTTCCATCCCAAACGTTGAGGTCTTCACAACTTCCAGAGGTATTAGCTGGGTGGCCTCTGTGAAGCCTCCACATACTCTGGCAAGCTGGATACCCACCCCAGACAACAATCCAGATCCAGGGAGGTTAAAGCAAGAGCAATTACCCCCCAAGACTGATCGCTGGATCTCCCTACAGTTTGCAAACTAGGAGCTGAAGCTGCAAAATAGCATCTGTGCCATGTCTCCTCAGCCGCTTCTCCCCACCCCCCCCGGGGAAGAAGCCAACACCTTCCCCAAATACTGGTCCCAAAGTCCATAGGGCACTAACCTCTCATTTTGTTCTAGGCATGTCTGTGTTGATACTTCTGGAATCACCACAGCTGCTGGTGTTCTGGGGTCCCTCCAGCTGGCTGCTGGCCTGGCCAACCTGGGGCTAAAACCGAGGCTCACTTGGGCCTGGGCTCAGCTTCCAGAGTGCTGTGCAGTGGGCTCCCAGAGCGCTGCACTGGCTACTCCCTGCAGGGCTGCTGGGCTGTCCTCAGCAGGAGGTTAGCTTCTCTGTGTCGTTCTGTGGGTGCTGGGGCTCCAGAAGTTGTTGAGTCCCCTTTTACATGATTTTGAAATGGTGTGGGAGAGAGCACATTGGAAGTGCTGTTTCTACTCTGCCATATTGGCTCCATGCCCCCTGCTCCTCATTTCTAATAGCACAATAATACTCCATTACATTCATATATCACAACTTGTTTAGCCATTCCCCAATTGATGGGCATCCCCTTAATTTCCAATTCTTTGCCACCACAAAGAGAACTGCTATAAATATTTTTGTATATACAGGTCTTCCTCCCACTTCTATGATCTCTTTAGGATACAACCATAGAAGCAGTATTGCTGGGTCAAAAGGTATGCAATTATTTATAGCCCTTTAGGCATAGTTCCAGATCACTCTCCTGAATGGTTGGATCAGTTCACAACTCCACCAACAATGCATTAGTGTTCCAATTTTTACACATCCTCTCCAGCATTTATCATTTTCCTGTATTGTCATCTTAGCCAAGCTGACCAGTGAGATGTGATACTTTAGAGTTGTTTTGATTTGCATTTCTCTAATCAATAGTGATTTAGAACATTTTGCACATGCTTATAGATATCTTTAATTTCTTCCTCTAGAAACTGCCTGTTCATATCCTTTGATCATTTATCATTAGGGTGTGGCTTGTATTCTTATAGATTTGACTCAATTCTCTGTGTATTTTAGAAATGAGGCCTTTATCAGAGACATGGGTTATAAAAATTATTTCCCAATTTTCTACTTCCCTCTTAATCTTGGTTACATTGGCTTTGTTTGTACAGAAACTTTTCAATTTAATGTATTCAAAATTATCCATTTTGCATTTTTTAATGCTCTCTAACTCTTGTTTGGTAATAAAGTCTTCCTTTCTCCATATATCTGACAGGTACACTATTCCTTGCTCTCCCAGATTGCTTACAGTATCAGCCTTTATACCTAGATCATGATTTAGACTTGATTTTCGTATATGGTGTTAGATATTGGTCTATCAGCCCAGTTTCTGCCATACTGTATTCCAGTTTTCCCAGTAGCTTTTCTCAAATAGTGAGTTCTTATCCCAAAAATTGGGGTCTTTGGGTTTATCAAACAGTAGATTACTATAGTCATTAATTGCTGAGTCTCATGTATCCAATTTATTCCATTCATCCACTACTATATTCCTCAGGCAGTACCAAGTAGTTTTTTTTTAAACAAATGCTTTATTAACTTCTGTTTTACATCATTCATTTCCGCCAGATTTTGAGTTACAATCATTTTCCCTCCGTTATTCCCCTACCCAACCTCCCAGAATAGCAGTCCCACATGATATCGCTTCCTCCAATCTGCTCTCTCCCATACCTTCTCCCATTCCCCCTTTGACTTTTCCATTAGAGGAAGGTGAATCTTTGTGTCCCAATGCCTGCACATCTTATCTCCCAATTATAAGCAGAAGAGTATTAATAATAGCATTTATATATATTTGAAACATTTAATGTTAAGACCTCGAATTTCAGATCCATTTCCTTCCTCCCTTGTCACCCATTCCCTCTGGGGAGATAAGTAATTCAGTATATGTTGTACATGTCTAGCTATGCAAAACATTATCATAGTAGATATATTGTACAAGGCTGCTTATAATTCCCTCCCACTCATCCCACCCCCCACCTGGTCCATTCCCTACATGATCCTGTCCCTCTTCTATAGTGGGTACTTCCAACCTCCCCTCCCCCCAAGGATGCCCTCCCATCCATCATCCCTCCTCTCATCCCCCTTCCCCCTATCCTGCTGCAGGTTGAGATATCTCATTTAGTATGTATGTCATTCTCTCCCTGAACCAAATTCAGTTTGAATGTGGTTTTGCCTTTTTAGCCTTTCTATTCTCCCCCTCCCTTGCAAACACTTCCCCGTGCTTCCTCTACATGGGATACTTTACCCTACCCTGTCTCTTCCCATCTCCTCTTGCCACTTTCCTCTCTCACCTCATAATTTCATCCCTTGAGTATTCTCCCTTCCCAACAAATTCAACCTATGCCCTCTATCCATATATAACTGTAACCATATACACACACATTCACATATGTATTCATGTGACCACACACCCTTCTTCCATTATTTTCATAGTGAGAAAGATATCATCAGTCACAGTTATTGCTTTTCCATATAGGAATGTAAATAGTACAACTTTGATAAGTTCCTTTTGATTTCTTTTCCCTGGTTACCTTCTCAGGCATCTCTTCCTTCTTCTGTCTGGATGTCAAATTTTCTATTCAATTCTGGTTTTTTCCTCAAGAATGCTTGAAAGTCCTCTATTCCACTGAATGACCATATTTTCCCCTGGAACAAAATACTCAGTTTTGCTGGGTAGGTGACCCTTGGATTCATTCCCAGCTCTTTTGCCCTCTGGAATATCATATTCCATGCCCTTCGATCCCTCAGTATAGAAGCTGCCAGGTCCTGGGCTATTCGGATTGTGTTTCCACAATATTGAAATTGTTTCTTCCTGGCTGCTTGAAGTATTTTCTCCTTGATCTGGGGATTCTGGAACCTAGATATAATATTCCTGTGAGTTTTCTTTTGGGGATCTTTTTCAGGAGGTGATCGGTGGATTCTTTCAACCTCTTTTTTGCCCTCTGGATCTAAAACATCAGGGCAGTTTTCCTTGAGAATTTCTTGAAGGGTGATTTCTAGGTTCTTTCTTTGATCATGGCTTTCAGGTAGTCCAATAATTTTTAAATTTTCTCTCCTTGATCTATTTTCCATGTCAGTGGTTTTTCCCATGAGATATTTCACATTGTCTTCCCTATTCTTTCATTTGTTTGGATCTGCTTAACAGCATCTTGATTTCTCATAAAGTCACTAGCTTCCATTTGCTCCAGTCTAACTCTGAAGGAATGAATCTCCTCAGTGAGCTTTTGAGATTCTTTTTCCATCTGGCAAATTCGACTTTTTAAGGCATTCTTCTCCTCATTGCCCTTTGGGCCTCCTTTGCCATTTGAGTTAGTCTATTTTTTAAGGTGTTGTTTTCCTCAGTCAGGCTGTTGACCCTCATTTCATACTTTTCCTGCATCCTTCTCATTTCTCTTTCCAATTTTTCCTCCACTTCTCTTATTTGATTTTTAAAGTCCTTCTTAAGGTCCTCTATGGCCTGCAACCCGCTCATGTTTTCCCCTGGGGCTTTTGGAGCAGGACTTCTGACCTCACAGTCCTTTTCCCGCTCTATGCCCCCAAAATAGGAGTCTAGGGTTGCATTTTTCTGTTTCCTTTGCCTTGGCATGTTGCCACTTGATTACTTGACTTTTGGGCTTGTTGCCACACTATGGCTTTAAGGCCAGATAGAGGAATTTTCGTCCCGAACGTGTGGGGGGCAACTTCCGTTTCTGGCAAGCTGTAAACCCACCCATGACTTCCACCCTAGATCACAATCCAGATCCAGGGAGGTTAAAGCAAGAGCAATTACCCCCCCAAGACTGATCGCTGGATCTCCCTACAATTCGCAGGCTGAGAGCTGGAGCTGCCTCTGAAAACTACAAAATGGCGTTTGTCCTCAGCGGCTTCTTGCCCCCAGGGGAGGGAGCCGACGCATTCCCCAAATACTGGTCCCAAAGTCCATAGGACACTAACCTCTTACTTTGTCCTAGGCATGTCTATGTTGATAATTCTGGAATCGCCACGGCTGCTGGTGTTCTGGGGTCTCTCCAGCCGGCTGCTGGCCCTGCTGCCCTGGGGCTAAAACCTCGGCTCACGCAGACCTGGGCTCCGTGTGGCTCGACTTCCCGCGCTCTGCGCGCTGTGCGCTGCTGGCTCCCAGACCACTGCGCTGGTCCTTCCTGCAGGGCTGCTGGGCTGTCCTCAGAGGGAGGTTAGCTTCTCTGTGTCTTTCTGTGGGTGCTGGAGCTCCAGAAGTTGTTCAGAGTCCCTTTTTACATAGTTTGGGGGGAATCTGGGGGCAGAGTGGCTTGGATGAGCTGTTTCTACTATGCCATCTTGGCTCCGCCCCTGTTTCAGTACCAAGTAGTTTTGATGACTGTTGCTTTTTATTCCGATTAAAATCTGATACAGCTAAGCCACCTTCCCTAGCATTTCTTTTCATTAATTCCCTTGATATTCTGGACCTTTTGTTCTTCCAAATGAATTGTGTTACTATTTTTTCTAGCTCTATAAATTAATTTTTTGGTAAATTGATTGGCATGGCACTAAATCTATAATTTAATTTAGGTAAAATTGTCATTTTTATTATAATAGGTCGACCCAGCCATGAGCAATTGATGTTTTTCAATTAGTTATATCTCACTATATTTGTGTGAAAAGTGTTTTTAGTTGTGTTCATATAGGTCCTTCCTCCCTTGTCACCCACCCTTACTGGGAAGATAAGCAATTCAATATAAATTATACACATGTAGCTATGCAAAACATTTTCATAGTGGCTATATTGTGAAAGACTGACTATATTTCCCTCCATCCTATCCCACTGACCACTTGTTCTGTTCTCTACTTTGATCCTGTCCCTTTTCAAAAGTGGGTGCTTCCAACTTCCCTGCCCCCCAGCCTGCCCTCCCTTCCATCATCCCACCCTCATCCCCTTCCCCCCTACACTCCTGTAGTGTGAGACATCTTATTTAGTGCATATGTAATTCCTTCCCTAAGCCAAATCCAATGAGAATAAGGCTGACCCATTCCATTTTTCCTTCCTCTTCTTCCTCTCCATTGTAACCATTTTCCCTTGCCTCTTCTCAATGAGATAGTTTACTCCATTCTGTCTCTCCCCTCTCCTCTCATTATATTCCTCTCTCACCTCTTAATTTCACCTTTTAAGTATCATCCCTTAATATTCAATTGGTCCTGTGCCCTCTATCTATGTATACCTGTACACATATATACACACACTCACATATGTATTTATATACCCTCCTATATAGAAATATATATACATTTCTATTCCCTTCAACTATTCTCATACTGAGAAAAGTTTCATAAGTTACAATTATCATTTTTGCGTGTAGGAATGTTCAACTTTGATAAGTTCCTTATGATTTCTTTTCCCTGCTTATCTTCTCATGCTTCTCTTGCTTCTTATGTCTGAATGTCAAATTTTCTATTCAACTCTGATTTTTTCATCAAGAATGCTTGAAAGTGAGGGGGCGGAGCCAAGATGGCGGAATAGAAACAGCTCATCCAAGCCACTCTGCCCCCACATTCCCCCCAAACGATGTAAAAGGGGACTCTGAACAACTTCTGGAGCCCCAGCACCCACAGAACGACACAGAGAAGCTAAACTCCCACTGAGGACAGCCCAGCAGCCCTGCAGGAAGGACCAGCGTAGCGGTCTGGGACCTGGCAGCGTGCAGCGCGCAGAGCGCAGGAGCCAAGCCGAGCCAAGCCCAGGTCCGCATGAGCCGAGGTTTTAGCCCCAGGGTGGCAGGGCCAGAAGCCAGCTGGAGGAACCCCAGAACACCAGGAGCTGTGGCGACTCCAGAATTATCAACATAGACTTGCCTGGGACAAAGTAAGAGGTTAGTGTCCTATGGACTTTGGGACTGGTATTAGGGAATGCGTCGGCTCCCTCCCCTGGGGGCTAGAAGCCGCTGAGGACAAACGCCATTTTGTAGTTTTCAGAGGCAGCTCCCGCTCCCAGCCTGAAAATTTGTAGGGAGATCCAGCGATCAGTCTTGGGGGGTAATCGCTCTTGCTTTAACCTCCCTGGATCTGGATTGTGATCTAGGGTGGAAGTCATGGGTGGGTTTACAGCTTGCCAGAAACGGAAGTTGCCCCCCACACGTTCGGGACGAAAATTCCTCTATCTGGCCTTAAAGCCATAGTGTGGCAACAAGCCCAAAAGTCAAGTAATTAAGTGGCAACATGCCAAGGCAAAGGAAACAGAAAAATGCAACCCTAGACTCCTATTTTGGGGGCATAGAGCGGGAAAAGGACTGTGAGGTCAGAAGTCCTGCTCCAAAAGCCCCAGGGGAAAACATGAGCGGGTTGCAGGCCATAGAGGACCTTAAGAAGGACTTTAAAAATCAAATAAGAGAAGTGGAGGAAAAATTGGAAAGAGAAATGAGAAGGATGCAGGGAAAGTATGAAATGAGGGTCAACAGCCTGACTGAGGAAAACAACACCTTAAAAAATAGACTAACTCAAATGGCAAAGGAGGCCCAAAAGGGCAATGAGGAGAAGAATGCCTTAAAAAGTCGAATTTGCCAGATGGAAAAAGAATCTCAGAAGTTCACTGAGGAGATTCATTCCTTCAGAGTTAGACTGGAGCAAATGGAAGCTAATGACTTTATGAGAAATCAAGATGCTGTTAAGCAGATCCAAACAAATGAAAGAATAGGGAAGACAATGTGAAATATCTCATGGGAAAAACCACTGACCTGGAAAATAGATCCAGGAGAGACAATTTAAAAATTATTGAATTTTACATTACATTACATTACATGAAAGCCATGATCAAGGAAAGAACCTAGAAATCACCCTTCAAGAAATTCTCAAGGAAAACTGCCCTGATGTTTTAGATCCAGAGGGCAAAATAGAGGTTGAAAGAATCCACCGATCACCTCCTGAAAAAGACCCCAAAAAGAAAACTCCCAGGAATATTATAGCCAGGTTCCAGAATCCCCAGATCAAGGAGAAAATACTTCAAGCAGCCAGGAAGAAACAATTTCAATATTGTGGAAATACAATCCGAATAGCCCAGGACCTGGCGGCTTCTACACTGAGGGATCGAAGGGCATGGAATATGATATTCCAGAGGGCAAAAGAACTGGGAATGAACCCAAGGGTCACCTACCCAGCAAAACTGAGTATTTTGTTTCAGGGGAAAATATGGTCATTCAGTGGAATAGAGGACTTTCAAGCATTCTTGAGGAAAAAACCAGAATTGAATAGAAAATTTGACATCCAGACACAAGAAGGAAGAGATGCCTGAGAAGGTAATCAGGGAAAAGAAATCAAAAGGAACTTATTAAAGTTGAACTATTTACATTCCTATATGGAAAAGCAATAACTGTGACTGATGATATCTTTCTCACTATGAAAATAATGGAAGAAGGGGGTATGGTCATATGAATACATATGTGAATGTGTGTGTATACGGTTACAGTTATATCTGGATAGAGGGCATAGGTTGAATTTGTTGGGAAGGGAGAATACTCAAGGGATGAAATTATGAGGTGAGAGAGGAAAGTGGCAAGAGGAGATGGGGAGAGACAGGGTAGTGTAAACTATCCCATGCAGAAGAAGCAAGGGAAGTGGTTGCAAAAGAGGGGGAGAATAGGAAGGCTAAAAAGGCAAAACCACATTCACATTGAATTTGGTTCAGGGAGAGAATGACATACATACTAAATGGGATATCTCAATCTGCAGCAGGATAGGGGGAAGGGGGATGAGAGGAGAGATGATGGATGGGAGGGCATCCTTGGGGTGAGGGGAGGTTGGAAGTACCCACTATAGAAGAGGGACAGGATCATGTAGGGAATGGACCAGGTGGGGGGTGGGATGAGTGGGAGGAATTATAAGCAGCCTTGTACAATATATCTACTATGATAATGTTTTGCATAGCTAGACATGTACAACATATACTGAATTACTTATCTCCCAAGAGGGAATGGGTGACAAGGGAGGAAGGAAATGGATCTGAAATTTGAGGTCGTAACATTAAATGTTTCAAATATATATAAATACTATTATTAATACTCTTTTGCTTGTAATAGGGAGACAAGAAGTGCAGGCATTGGGATGCAAAGACTCACCTTCCTCTAATGGAAAAGTCGATGGGGGTATGGGAGAAGGTATGGGAGAGAGCAGATTAGAGGAAGCGATATCTTGTGGGATTACTGTTCTGGGAGGTTGGGTAGGGGAATAATGGGGGGGAAATGATTGTAACTCAAAATCTGGCGGAAATGAATGATGTAAAACAGAAGTTAATAAAGCATTTGTTTAAAAAAAAAAGAATGCTTGAAAGTCCTCTATTCCATTGAATGACCATATTTTCCCCTGAAACATGATACTCAGTTTTGCTGGGTAGGTGATTCTTGGTTTTAATCCCAGCTCTTTTGACCTCCAGAATATCATATTCTAAAGCCCTTCAATTCCTCAGTGTAGAAGCTGCCAGGTCCTGAGTTATCTTTCCACAATATTCAAATTGTTTCTTCCTGGCTGCTTGTAATATTTTCTCCCTGATCTGGGAACTCCAGAACCTGGCTATAATATTCCTAGGAGTTTTCTTTTGGGGATCTTTTTCAGGAGGTGATCAGTGGATTCTTTCAACCTCTATTTTGCCCTCTGGTTCTAAAACATCAGGGCAATTTTCCTTGAGAATTTCCTTGGTTTTTTTTTTTTTTTTTGCTTTTTGGAGGGCAACTGGGGTTAAGTAACTTGCCCAAGGTCACACAGCTAGGTTTTTGTTTGTGTGTGTTAAGTGTCTGAGGCTGGATCTGAACTCATGTCCTTCTGACTCCAGAGCCAGCGCTCTACTTACTGCACCACCTAGCCACCCCATCCTTGAGAATTTCTTGAAGGATGATTTCTAGGTTCTTTTTTTGATTGTGGCTTTCAGGTAGTCTAATAATTTTTAAATTATCTCTCCTGGATCTATTTTCTAGGTGAGTGGTTTTTCCAATGAGATATTTCACATTGCCTTCTATTTTTTCATTTGTTTGGAACTGTTTAATAGTATCTTGATTTCTCATAAAGTCACTAGCTTCCATTGCTACAAACTAATACTGAAGGAATGATTCCCTTCAGTGAGCTTTTGAGATTCTTTTTCCATCTGGCAAATTCAGCTTTTTAAGGCATTCTTCCCCTCATTGCCTTTTTGAGCCTCTTTTGCCATCTAAGAGTCTATTTTAAGGTGTTATTTTCTTCAGTCATGTTGTTGACTCTCATTTCGTAATTTTCTTGAATTGTTATCATTTCTCTTCCCAATTTTTCCTCCACTTCTCTTATTTTGTTTTCAAAATCCTTCTTAAGGTCCTCTATGGCCTGTAACCAGCTTGTATTTTTCTTGGAAGCTTTTGGTGCAGGAGTTCTCACTTCACTGTCTTCCTCCTGTTCCATGCTTTGATCCTTTTTGTCCCCAAAATAGGAGTATAAAGTTGGGTTGCTCTGCTTGCTTTGCTTCCTTTGCTTGTTCATGTTGCCACTAAATTACTTGACTTTTGAGCTTTTTGCCACAGGAGAACTTAGCTTCCAGAGAGCAGAGCTTTGTCCCAAATTGCTGGGGTTTTCATAACTACTGGAGCTGTTAGTTGGGTGCCCTCTCTGAGCCTCCACATGCTCTGGCAAGCTGGTCACACAGCCCAGGACCTCCATCCTAGACAGCAATCTGGATCCAAGCAGGTTAAAGCAATAGCCATTACCCCTAAGACTGGTCTATTGGTCCCCCTACAAACTGCAATCCAGGAGCTGAGGCCACCATGTGGTAGTGGCTGCATGGCTGCAGCACCTCAGCAGCTACTCCCTCCAGTGGGTAAAGGCCAGACCACACTCCCAAAGTACCAGATCTTAAAGTCCACACTGCACTGACCTCTCACTTTCTCCTTAGCATCTATGTGTTGATAATTCTGGAAACTGCCACAGCTGCTGGTGATCTTAGGTCCCTCCAGCCAGTGGCTGGTTGTGGCTGCCTTGAGGCTAAAACCTTGGGCTCACACAGGACTGGCCTTGGCTCCCAGAATGCTGCCCTGGCCCCTTCCTGCCAGTCTGCTGGTCTGTTTTCAGCAGGAGGTTAGCTTCTCTCTGTCATTTTGTGGGTTCTGTAGCTCCAAAGTTTGTCTAGAGTCATTTTTTACATGAATCAGAGGAGGTGGAAGCCAAGCAGAAGTCATGTTTCTACTCTGCTATCTTGACTCTATTCCCCGCCCCCCTCCTGATAATTTTGATTTTAAAAGAATTAGTCATTTTATCTTCTACCTCTCTAATTTGGTTTTTAAAGTCCTTCTTGAGCTCTTCTAAGAATGCTTTCTGGCCTTGAGACGAGTTCATATTCCCTATCGAGGCTTCAGCTGTGGGTGTGGAGTCAATGCTATCTCCTTCTGAATTTGGTTCCTCCCTCTCATAATAATAGGATTCTAGAGTCTTTGTCTCTGCAATCTGTCTTTTGCCCATTTTGAGGCAGGGCCTCGTCCACACCCTTCCTCTAGGATTCCCAAGCCTTCACTATTTTCAAATTTTGCTCTGGGGCAATAATTTCTGTATTTTCGGGGTCAGAGGCAGGGATTGGAACAGACGGGTTTTACTCTGCCATCCTGGTCCCTGAAAGTTCAAGTAGGTGCTTTTTAAATTTCCAGGCTGTGGGTTGATAGTCCCATGAGTAGCTGCTGCCATTGCTGTAGGCCCTGCATTTGTCTCTTACCCAGCTCCAACAGATCCCAGCCCTGTGGTGATAGGCATGGGAATGGCCCTTGTGGTTGGTGGATCAACTTGCTGCCTTTCGTGCACTGCAATTGTCTGCTTCCATAAGACAAGTATTTGAAGGGTTGTCATGTTGCTTGTCCAGGCTGATCACCCCCAGAGCCTTCAACAAGTATTCATTTAGCATTGTCTCAAAGACCTCAGCAGCCTTGTTGCCTCCTCTGGACACTCTTTAGCTTGTCAATATACTCCCTAAAATATGATACTCTGAAGTGAATACACTACTCTAGATGGGTTATGACCCCTACTAGTCTGATTCTAACCTCTTTCTCTTAATTTCCAGCTGCTGAATGAACACTGGGAATTTGATATCCCATAGACATCTTAAATTCAACATGACAAAAACTGAACATATCATGCCTATGCATTCCCAAACTCTCCTTCTTCCTACATCCTATCACTTCTGAGTCATCTGGGCTCTGGACGCAGCTCTGGGTGATTTTCAAAACCTCACTCCTGCATCCCTACATCTAATCTGTTGCCAAGTTCTGTCTGCTGCCAGGACCACCTTTGTAATATCCCTCACATACCTTTCCCCCCCACCACCTTTCTCTCCTCTGATATTGCCACTAGCTCAGTACAGGCCCTCATCTCCTCATGCCCTGGACTATTGTAGTAGTCTGCTAGTTGTTTGACCTGCCTCAAGTCTCTCCCCACTCCAATCCTTCCTCCAATAAGATGAGATTCCATATTTCAAGTAATCATAAGTAAAAAACTGCCCAGATCTCTTAGAACCAAAGAGCAAAATGAAATAGAAATAATCCACCAGTCATTTTCTGACAAAAACCCCAAAAAGAACATTTCCAAGAAGGGCATAGTCAAAATGCAAAGGTTTCAGGTCAAAGAAAACACTATAAGCTGCCACAAAAATAAAAAAGTTCAAGTACCCAGAAGCTGCAGTGGATTATGCAACATTTTTACAAGTTGTCATGGGCTCCTCAGTGTCCAGCACTTAGCCAGAGATGTGAATAAGAAATGACCAGGCCATGTGGGTAGTTCAAGGAAGAATGATGAACTCTATTTTATTTTTAGGACAAGGTTTTTATAGAGCAATGAGACAAAGGAAGGGGACTCGAGTATTCTTATCATTATCTTAGTCTATCACATCCTGGAAATAGCATGGCAGTAAGGTTTTTGTTCTCTAGGTGCCAGAAAGTCTTAGGAAAAGTCAGTTAACTCCTTTCACATGCAGTCACATTACAAACAATGCTCTTGAGAGCTGGCTACAAGGCCTGAAACCAAAGCCACATCATCAAGTACATCTACATAGGAACTGACCACCTAAGAATTCAAAAATTTAGGTTTTTAACAACTAAAGTCTTGGGACAGAGTCTATTGGTCTCAGAACTCAAACAACATCCTTTTAAGTGTAACCCATATCAAAAGACCCAAGGAGCAGAACTTAATAAAGCCACATCTCAAAGGGCTTTCTATAGGGAACACAGTGAGATCTTTATCTGAGTCCTGGATCAGGCCTCTTTGGCTCCCAACAACAAGTTATCAAGAATATTGGGCACCTACTATGTTTGTCCATACTGCGCTAAGCCCTGGATATACAAAGAAATGCAAAAAAAAAAAGGGTCCCTGCTCTCAAGGAGCTCAAAATGTGAATAACTCTGTACAAATAAGATACACACAGCTGAACTGGAGATAATCAACAGAAGGAAGACCTAGAATCCAGGGAATCGGTAAAGGCTTCTAGCAAAAAGGGGGACTTGATCTGCAACATGAAGGAAGCTGGGTGATGGAGATAAGAGGGAAAGCATTCCATTCCACATTGGGGGGAAGCAGGGAGTGGCTAGTGAAAATGCACAGTCAGAAGACAGAAGGTTTTGTTCAAAGAAAAGCAAGGAGGCCAGATCGCTGGATCACACAGCACACAGTGGTCACCAAAGTTATGCCTCAGACTAGAAAGGTATGAAGGACCTTAAACTCCAAATTGAATGCAAGATGCCTTTTGGGTCCTGACTGTCATCTAAGGGACTAGCCATCCCTCACAGCTTAGTGCTTTCTGTGTATGTAATGAATCTTCTATATTTCTATTCAAGTCATTAAGAAAAATGTTTCACAGCTCAAAGGCCAGCATAGATCCCTGATATACTCCACTAGAGAATTCCCACCAACTACTTTTTGATTCCAATCATTCAACCAGTTCCCAGTTTATCCAATTGTATTTTCATCAGATCTACATCTCTCCAGCTTTTCCAGAAGAATATGAGACACTTTATCAAATGCTTTCCTAAAATCTAGGTGAATGATATCCACCAAATTCCCCTGATCCAGCAGTTTAGTAACTCTGTTTATTTTTTTAAGGGGGAGGGGGAAAGTATTGGTCCAGTGGGAGCCATGCTGGTTCTCTTTGTACCTGTGGCTCCCATTCCTAGACATTCACCAACCCTCTCTTTACTGACCCCCTCTAAGATTATCCTAAGGATTGATATCAAGTTCAATGGCTTATTCTTTGGAGAATTTGTTCTTGTGTCTTTTTTGAAAATAGGCCAATTTGCACTTCTCCTGGGACCTCCCCTGTCTCCCACCATCTTTCAAATGTTCCTAAGAGAGGTTTAGCAACCACATTTTTCCATTCTTTCAGTGCATCACCTGGGCCAGGTTACTCAAATCCATCAAAAGCAATCAGGGCTCTCTTACCATTTCCTTATTTCTTGTTGCCATTCTTTGTCCTTCTTGAAGGGGACCAATGATGTCAGAAGGGTGACATCTTGGCTTCCAAATGATGTTTTTCCTTGCCTTTCCTTCATCCCTTCATTTACACAGGAGAACAAAAAGTCTTGGGGGACGAGATAAAACCATGGGGCCCAGACCCAGGGAGCTCTTGGTGGCTGGTTAAAGGACCACCCCTAAAAACAATCTGGAAAGGTACCAGCTTAACAATCAAGAATTGGTGGCATTTAAAGATTTCAGAAGAGGGCAGGGCAGAGGACAGAGAGCTGGACTTGCAATCAGGAAAACCTGAGTTCAAACTATTTCTTCCTAGGCAAGCCATTTAGTCTCCTTGTGGCTTAGGGTCTTTACCTGCTAAATGAGGGAAACTGGACTCAATGGTTTTCAAGGATAGCAACCCACATGGTCGAAGAGGGGCAGCTAGGTGGCTACAGTGCCTGGAGGCAGGAAGACTCATCTTCCCAAGTTCAAATTTGGCCTCAGACACTTGAGAGCTTTGTGACCTTGGGCAAGTCACTTAACCTTGTTTGCCTCAGTTTCCTCATCTGTAAAATGAGTTGGAGAAGGCAATGGCAAGCCACTCCAGAGTGCTAAGAAAACTTCAAACAGGGTCATGGCTGAAATGACTGAGTGACAACAACAGAATGCAGTTAAAAAAATGTGTGAACCCTAAGTCTAACAAGGGCTTGGCCCAGAGAGGTTGCTCCTGGGGAGCCAAAGGAAGTAGGTTCAGAGGCAGATTCAATTCCCATGACTGGCATGGTCTGGGCTCCAAAACAACTTGCTCCCCCAACCCTCTCTAAGATTCCTTTCTGGAAAGGGCAGGGGTGGGGAACCTTAGGCTTCAGGCCATATGTGGCCTTCTAGATCCTCAAGTGTGGCCTTCTGACTGAATCCACAGTCTGCAGGTTCCCCACCCTTGCTGTCAGTCCTCTGAACCGTGTTTTAAATGCATAAAATGAAATACAGAGCAAGTCGATTGTCTTGAAAAAAAAGTTATCAGAATAGTTTAGAGAAAACAAATTAATAGTCCTCAGGTTAGAGAAGAAGTCGCCAGATTTTTCTGCTTATGGAGAGAACACAGCTACAGGTTTTCCGTCTCATGATGCCCAGGTGTGGGAAGGTCCTGCCTCCTTCTCTAAAGGAGCGGAGGCTGAACTTGCTTCTGACTCTAGCTGAAGTCAGAAATTTGTAGCCCAGAAAAATTCTGCAACCACAAAGCCAGTGGAGCGCCACCCAGAAGTGACCACATGAGACAGCCCAGGGAGCAAAGCATGATGGCGTCACCAGGGGGTGTCAGCTGCCCCACATCAGAGAGCCCAGTGAGCAGCCCCTGACCCTCCACACACGGCCCCCTGTGTGCAGCTCTGACCACACATGTGGGTGTATCCGCTCTGGGCACTGATGCTGCACATGTGGGACGGGGTGCAGAGAGCAGCAGGGAGGGCTCCTGAGCTATGGCTTTGAGGAGGGCACAGTGAACATAGCTTGTCCTGGGCAAGGAGGGGAGGGTGCTCACAGCATAGCTGAGACGTACCATAGGATAGCGACCTGGAGCCGGGAGTCAAGAAGACCGGAGTTCAAATCCAGCCTCAGACACTTATTACCTGTGAGACCTTGGGCTGTCTGCCTCAGTTTCCCCTTCTGTAAAATGGAGGTGATAACAGCACCGACCTCCAAGGGCTGCCGGGAGAACCAAGTGAGCGGACAGTGAGACACGCGGCAAATTTTAAAGCACTGTATCAATGCCAGCTGCTGTTCGCCCTCTCACAATAGCTCCAGGAGGCAATGCTGCTGTCATCTTCATTTTCTTACTGCTGTTCAGCTGTGTCTGAGTCTGCCTGACCCATCTGGGGTTTTCTTGCAGTAGCTGGCCATTTCCTTCTTCAGCTCATTTTACAGATGAGGAAACTGAGGCAAGCAAGGTTAAGTGACTTGCCCAGGGTAACATCACTAGTAAGTGTCTGGGGCAGGATTTGGATGCTGGTCTTCCTGATTCCAAAGTTGGAATTCTATCCACTCTGCCATTCATGCAGAGCGGGGACAGGGGAACCTTCAGTGCTACTGAAAGGTTCAGCAAAGCTGGGCCTCCCAGATCCTGGCTTCAGAACCACATTTCCATTCATCAGGCCTCAGGCTCCTCTTCATGCCGACTTTATTGGGCAGGTTCAGTGACTAAAGAAGGCTACTTTGTCACTGAGGTTGCCACAAACTCAGCTCAGTATCTCTAGTACTTTGGGGTCCCTCGTTTGTGGTCAAGCTGGGGAAGATCATACTCCAGAAGGAATAAGTGTCTTTTGCTATTGCTATCAACACTCCTGCCCATCACTCTCTGGCTGTTCCTGCCTCAGTCCTGACCAGCTGTGTGGCCCTGGGCAAGTCACTGACTGGCTATGTACCCTGGGCAAGTCACTGACTGGCTGTGTGGCCCTGGGCAAGTCACTTGAGCTCTCTCAACTTTCCTTTCACCATTTCTAACATGCAGGAGTTGGGCTCAGTGAGCTCTACCATCTGTTCCCACTCTAGAGCCATGCTCTGGGAGGTCCCTCTCCTCCCTAGCCCCTTGCTCTGACCAACTCACTCTCCAAAAGATCACAGACTTTCTGTCTGCTAGCATCCTTCCCCTCACCAGATGAACGGGATTGATGTGCCTTGGCTATAGAAGCCAGGCATCCCTAGGGGTGCAGTGCCAGGGCTGGGGGCTGCCATCCTATTGATGGGAGCGGGCCACAGCTCAGCAGAAGCCAGGATTTGGGGCCAAACTCCAGAGCCCAAAGTGTGTCATTTCTGAAACCACAAGTCTCTTCAGTTTCCGGGACCAGACGCTCAGAACGGAAACCCTTGAAGTTCTGTGTGCCTCATGGAACCGCAAAGCTGGTTACACTGCAAAGCCTCCAAATCATGATGTCTGTCTCTGTCTCCCTCCCCTTCCTCACCTTCTGTCTCTCTCCTCTTTCCCTCCCCCTCTGTGTCTTTCTCTCTCTCTGCTTCCCTCTCCCTCCCCCTTGATTTCTCCTCTTCCTCCTTTCCTCCATCCCTCCCTCTCTTTTTCCCTCCCTATTTCTGTCTCTCTATTTCTCTCCCTCCTCCTCTCTTTCCACCTCTCTCCATCTGTCTCTCTCTGTATCTCTGTCTGTCTCTCTCCCAAACATCCCTCTGTGTGTCTGTTTCTCTCTGTCTCTGTCTCTCTCTGTCTCTCTCGTCTCTGTCTCTGTCTCTCTCTCCCTCCCTCCCTCCCTCCCCTAGCATCATCACTTCTCCTTTGTCCTCAAATACAAATGCTATCTTTATGGAGGAAGCAGCCTGGAGGGGGTGGGGGCGGAGAATGACAGACCAGTTGATCAGCAGCCCTCCATGGTGGCTGAGAATCCTAAGAATGGGCAGCTCTGGGCTGCAGGCTGTCCTGGAATACAAAAGCTGAGTTTCTGGGATCCTTTCAAAAGGCAACATTTGTGAATGACTCTTGTTCAGTTTGACACCGCTTTTTGTGGCTAGAGGGCTCCTGCATGCCTTTTAGATGCTTCTCCCATCTCTGAGCCCCTTCTATGAGGTAAAAGGTTTCCAACTAAACAGATCTCTGTTCCATTCCACAAACACTCATTGATTGCCTAACAATGCACAGGTCTGTTCTAGGTGCTGAGTATACAGAAAGGTGAAAAGAAGTCCATTCCTTGAGAGTTTACTTTGTATGCTGTTACACAAAAAAAAAAAAAAATTGAGGACGGAGGAGAGAGTGTTAACAACCAGGAAACTTTAGAAAGACTTCCCATAGGAAGTGATGCCTAAGCTAAGCCTTGAAGAAAGCTGATGTTCTAGGCAAAGGTATGGAAGTGGGAAATGGAGTACAAGTTCAGGATTGGTTGGAATGTAGAATGTGTAAAAGCGAAGAATGTAAAGCCAATCTGGAAAGGTAAGCTGAAGGCAAACAGGAATCCTTGTGGCATTTTTTTTTCTCAGGATATTGAGGGGTAGAAAAAAGAGCCAGAGTTTATAGATTGTTCCAGAGTTTTCAAAGTACTTTTCTCATTTGATCTTCACAATACCCCAGTAAGTCAGGGGCTGTTATCATCCCCATTTTACAAAAGAGGAGACAGGAGCTGAGAGAGGTTAATTGTTTCTCCTAGAGCCACACAGCTAAGGTTGGAATCCAGTCTTCCTGTCTCTAAGACTGCCTAAGATCTGGGCTCTCAGTCATGGAGGGAGGTTAAGAAATGGAAAGCTACAGTGACCTCAGATACTGGTACTGGACACCCAGTGTTCCAGGAGGAAAATGCTTCTGTCTAGGAGTCCCAGATTTCTTGTTTGGTTCCCCTAATAATGGGCTGGAAGCATTTACATAGTACTGTAAGTTTTGCAAAGGCCTCTACAAACATTATCTCATTTGATCCTTACAACAATCCTGTAAGGCAGGTACTATTATGATCCCAAATTACACATGAGGAAACTGAGGCAGACAGAGGTTAAGCAACTTGCTCAGAGTCACACAGCTAATCAGTCTCTGAGGTAAGATTTGAACTCAGGTCCTCCTGACTCCAGAGCTGGTGCTATATCCACTGTAGTGCCCCCTAGTGGCCCAGATTCTGTTATTTCTAATCTCTGAGTCTTCTCTTAACAGCCCCTATGGGTGCATTTCTTTGTCTTCCTCAGACTACCTTTGTATCACCACCAAGCACTCATGTTTCCAGGTGGTCTTTCATATCTTAGGTTCTGTCTTATAAGCTAGAACTCCAGCCCGGAACCTACTTAGCTCCTAAGCCTTCCTCTCAGCATGTGCCAAGGTTTAAGGCCATTTCACCACCAAGTGGAAGTGTGGACTCAAGAAAGCAGAGGCAGCAAGCCCTCATCTTCCCCCTCTCCAGCCTAATAGAACATTTTTTAAGAGGCTGTACCACAGATCTTAGAGCAGGAAAGGACCTTAGAAAGCCACCAGGACAGGGCTTCTCAAGCTCATTTTGTGTCATGGACCCCTTGGGGACAGTCTAGGGAAGCCTACAGACTCCTCAGAATAACGCTTCTAAATGCACAAAAACACAGAGAATTACAAAGAAAACCCATTACACTGAGATGCCCTTATGGATTCTTTTTAGGTTCATGGACTCCTGATCTAGGGCAACCACTCCTTTGAAACAAGAACACAAAAGCTGTGCCACAACTTTTATTTCTATTTCCTATCTTGGTTTGATTTTTTGCAGTGCAAGGTATATAAATACTTAGCACCCACTGTGCTCATTGCCAGAGAGAAGTCAGACTCCGGGGATGAACCAGAGGAGACAAACATGCTCCTTCCTAGAATTCACTAGTCTGGAAACATTTTGAATTTGGCAGTGGGAGATCTAGGTAGCATCACAGTATCACAGGTCTTGAGTTTGAGGGGACCACAGAGACCATCTAGTCCAGACCCTACCTTTTACAAATGAGGAAACAGAAACCCAAGGAAGGGATATGACTTATCCAAGTTCACACCGACAGTAAGTATCGGAGGTAAGCTATGAGCCCAGGTCCTCTGACTCCAAAGCCAGGGAGAATTCTCCTACCCATTGCTACCTGGGAGAAACAAAAAGTGGATTCATCCTGGGCACCATGCCCTGGGCTAAGCTCGGGGAAAGATGGGCTTTGGTCCTAAATGCAATGTTTCTCCAAGCCTGGGAACCCTGAGAGTTCCCACTGTGAGCAGCAGTGATTGGAAACAGAAGCAGCCTTCTTACCAAGAGGTACCAGAATATTCTGGGTGCATCTGTGGCCCCATAGCCACCCCTGCCCTGCCTCCTGAGCTGCCCAACAAAGTTTGGAGAGGGGACGCTAGAGAAAGAGATGATCTCTGCTTCCTGGCCTAACAGTCAAAAGGGGATGAGGTTCACATTTTATTACCTTGTTTGGAGTACTTTTCAATATCTATGCTACATCATTTGTTCTTTGTTAAAAAACCTGTGGGTTGTCTACACCTTTGTCCAACTTTAAAAATTGCTTTTGGACCTAAGGGTAATGGTAAGGGGCGACTGGGGCCCTGTTTAAAGCCAGAAAGTTGAAACACAACCTCCTGGCCAATCCTGGAAACAGAGCAGGAACTCCATCCTAGGTCCTCTGACCCTGTCCACTATGTGATGAAATGCCTTTCACTCACATCTCAGGTCCTCATCAATCTGGTCCCCATTTAAAGCTCTCCTAAGAGGCTGCCTAATAAACCTAACAGTCCATAGGCAGTTTGTGAGATCACCATGGCCTCATTTCACTTCGGCTCTGAACTCTACAAACCTAGCTGCCCATCAGCAGCACCTGAAGGACCTCCCACCCTTCTCACACACAAGGTCTCTTCCAAGCTGATGCTCAGTCAAGAGAGCACCAAACAGGAAAGATAGTGAGGGATGTGGCCTTGAGCTTACCTAGCTGAACCTATCTGAACACAGGAGCTCAAGCCTCCAAATCCCAGGGTTGGAAAAGTCCAGCCCACATCCCACTGCTCACAGACAATCTCAGCATTACACGATGCTGCCTGGAGGGCTGGGGGAAGCCAGGGAGGGGGAGGTGCCTCTCATTTTAACTGACATAGCAGCCTGTCCTTCCTCCTCCTCCTCAGCCCTCAGCCCCACCACTGTCACTGAGCAGGGATGGGCCAAGAGCCCCAAAGGTTTCCTGCATCCTACCAAAACATGCCTGTTCTCTCAAGAGTCACTACAAGCCAGCAAGGGCACAGTCACACAGGTGGGCAGCAGACAGATATCCTGGCATGTGCCCTGTTCCACCCAATTTACCCTCATTTGTGTGATTAATGCTGCCTTTGGATAGAAGTTTGGGAAGAGACTTGACCCCTTTAAAGAGATAAGAGATAGCATCCCTTTCTCAAGACAAGCTGAGTGATGGGTAGGGGGCCAGTGATTCCTATATGTTTGGATTCCTGTAGCTAAATGCAGGCACCATATTCCTGCCCTTAGACTAATGCAAGCTACTGAGTGGTAAGCCTTGTTCAGGGTCAGCACTAAGGGATGGCGGGGGGCTGCTGAGGCTAGGTGCCACTTTCAGCTTTGCTCCAGACCCCAAACCTCTCTGCTGTGATATTAGCCTGAGACAGTTTGGCTACAATTTACCAAAACTGGTCACCAGTTGAAGGTTCTCCTAACACCATCACAAGTGTGTGTAAAGTTCTGCTTTCTATTCCCTTTATACAGCCCATATCTGACCCCAATTTATTACTTATAAGACTTTCATCACATGATACTTTGGAAGTCTTATTTGTATTACAAACAAACATTGTTTGTGCCCTTTTTGCAGATGAGAAAACTAAGACCAAGATAAATTAACTTGCCCACGTTCACACACAGCCAGTGTCAGAGGCAGGATTTGAATTCACGTCTCCTAGATCTGCCCCATGCCCTAGACAAAGGGGTTTAGATTTCATGTTTAACATAGTTTTAAGGGCATGTATCTCAATACAGTCATATGAATCTCCATAAACTAGATGGAAGCTTCCTTTATGTATGTGCAAAAAAAAAAAATGCATTTGTTGCCAGTTCTGATATAGGACTAGGAGTACTCCGATAACCTTAGCCAACCCTTTCATTTTATAGACATAGTAACTGAAACCCAGAAAACTGAAACATGATCCCCTGGGCAATCCTGGAAACAAAGCAATAATTCAATCCTAGGTCCTCTGACCCTAAACCTAGTGACCTGTCCACTACATGATGAAATGCCTTTACCTCACATCCCAGGTCCTCATCAATCTGGCCCCAGTAAGCCTACTTTTTTAACCTCATTTCCTACTATTCCCATACTGAAAACATGCGCTCTAATCTGGCTACTATGCTCAATGGCCCTAGAACACATGTCTAAGCCTTTGCTCGTCATTCCCTCTGCCTAGAATTCCCTTCCTCCCCCGTCTTTTCTTAGCAGAATCCTACCTATGCTTCAGAGTTCAAATGAAATCCTAATGTCCTCTGCAAAACTGTCAATGCACCATGACTTTCAGAATGCTTGCTATCCACTATACCCCATGAAGTTAGAATGTGCCATATGTATACACTGCTTAGTCTGGGCCACCTTTTCATGTGGGTCTTTGACTATCCAACTTGACTACAAACTATTATTTATAATAATACATTATGAATGGACTAGAATATATACAACTTATAACAGTAAATTGTTCCCAGATTGAAAATGAGGTATTTAAAATTTTTGTTAGTAACTCTCTTTTTTACATCACCTTCATTTCTGAACATATTCCCTAGCTGGTATAGTGGACAGAACACTGGGTCTGCAGTCAGAAAAACCCAGGTTCAAATTTGGCCTCAAACACCTACTAGCTGTGTCACCCAACAAGTCACTTAGCCACTGTTTGCCTCAGTTTCCTGTAAAATGGGCATAATAATAGTGCCTACCTCCTGGGGTTCTTGTGATGATATATACATGTATATAGGATTATATATCTATAAGTAAGATAATATTTGTAACAATGCTTAATTCAGTGTCTGGCACATAATAAGTACTTGTTCCCAAGAGATAGGATCATGGGAAGTAAAATAGATTATTTTGCTTACATGAAATTAAAAAAGGTTTTGCACAAACAAAACTAATGTAGACAAACTTAGAAGGAAAGTTGGAAACCGAGGGAGAAAATTTTACAGCAAGTGTGTCCAATAAAGGTCTTACTGCTCAACTATATAGGGAACTAAGTCAAATTTATAAAAATATGAGCTATTCCCCAACAGATAAAAGGTCAAAAGATATGAACAGGCAGTTTTCAAAAAAAGAAATCAAAACTATTAATAGCCACATTTAAAAAATGCTCTAAATCACTATTGATTAGAGAAACACAAATTAAAACTACTCTGAGGTACTACCTCCCACTTATCAGATTGATTAACATGACAAAAAGGGAAAATAACAAATGCTGGAGATGTGGTAAAATTAGGACACTAATGCACTGTTGGTTAAGTTGTAAACTGGTCCAACCATTTTGTAGAACAATTTGGAGCTATTTTCAAAGTACCATAAAACTGTTCATCCTTAGACCAAGCAATACCCCTACTAGGTCTGTATCCCAAAGAGATCAAAGAAAAGGAAAAAGGACCAATTTATTAAAAAATATTTATAACAGCTCTCTTTGTGGTGGCAAAGAATTGGGAGTTGAGGAGATGCTTATCAATGTGGGAATGGCAAAACAAGCTTTGGTATATGTTTGTGATGGAATACTATGGTGCTATAAGAAATGACCAAGGAGATGGTTTCTTAAATACCAAGAAAGATTCATATGAACTGAGTGAAGTGAGCAGAACTAGGAGAACATTGCACACAGTATCAGTAATATTATAAGGATGATCAATAGTGAAAGACTTAGTTAATCTGATCAAGACAATAACCTAAGATAATTCTAAAGGACTCATGATAAAAAAAAGTTATCTATTTCTAGAGAGAGAACTGACAAACTGTGAGTGTAAATTAAAGCATACTTTCAAATTTTTTCTTTAATTTTCTTGGGAATTTTTGGGTGTTTTCTTTTGTAACATGGCTAATATGGATATATGTTTTGAATGGTGTCACATGTATAATCAATTGCTTGCCTTCTCTAGGAGTGGAAGAGGGACAGGGGGGAGGGAAAAAATTTGGAACTAATTTTTTTTTTAAATGACTGCTAAAAATTTTTACTTATTTAACTAAGAAATATTTAACAAAATGAAGCTATATTTAAAAAATACTTTTCCTGTCACTTGTAACAATTTTTAAAAGAGAAAAAAAAGTTCACCAAAACTAACAGACATATCAACCAAGTCTAATAGCACACTCAAGAGTCCATACACATGATCCCCTACTTCTATCAAAGAAATAACGTACATTTTCTCAACTCTTTTCTTAGGCTAAGCTTCTTGGATCTATCTTTCAAATCGTTATTTAATAATTTGCAATTCTTTTGAGAATTGTTTGTTCATATCCTTTCATTCATGCCATTTTCCTAGTGGTTCTTGTCAAAGAGGGAGTTTTTCCATGAGTAATTTATGTCCATAAGTTTTTCAAAGGCTGGGCTATTGCATTGGATGGCATCTGACTCATCTTCCCTAGTCTGTTTTGCTGATTTACTTTTCTGTTTTTTGCCTAGTACCCAACAGTTCTAATGTTTGTTTTATAGTATAATCTAATATCTGAAAGTGTTATTCCTTCTTCATTCTTACTTTGCTTCAGTATTTCCCTTGAAATTCTAAATGTTTTCTTCCCTCAAATGGATTTTGTTATTATTTTGTCCAGCTCCATAAATTTCCTTTGGTAGCTTGATTGGAACACTACCGAATCTGTAAATTAATATAGGAAGTATTGTCATGTTCATTATTTTGTTGTGGCCCAACCATGAGCAATAAGATTGGGATATTTCTACAGAAGGGATTATTTCTACAGCAAAGCATATGGCACAGTGGAGAAAATGCTTTGTTACCAGTCTTACACAAGAAAAATCTAGAGAATAAAACACAGAGGACAAATAGCAAATTCAAACAATCTTTGATACCTTTCTCAGTCTCCTTGGATCTTTGGGCATGTTCTACACTGCCAAAAATCTCGGCCCAGCCATACCTCCTTATTCTGGGCAATTTTTGTCTAGGTTTTCCCATAAGTCCCCCATAGAATATCTACCTGACTTTTCAAAGGCCTTCTTCTGGTATTCTTATAAAATACTGTAGATGCCAACAGACTCATGCAAGACCCACCCAGTTCCTTTCATATCCTGCTTAGGTCTAAGTCATTGGGTTACAGCCCACTTCTGCTCACCAGCTGTAAACACATACATGTGTATATACATATTTTGGACATATTCTAAAGGAAGAAAATGAATAGGGTCCAGCATTGAGTGCCAGAGACATGGCAAAATGGTATTTGAGAAACTGGTGCTCTCAGTAGCCCCATCCTCAAAACCTTAACATTCTTTGGGTGACACTATAAAATTCCACAATTGTAGGAGAATCCCAAAGTCAGATGAATGAGGGCAATAATAACTTGGTGGGCATGAGGAGGCTAAAATATATGACTAAGTTCAGGCTTAGCAAACAAACAAATGATTTTCACAGAGTGCTTTGGAGTTTGCAAAACACTTCTTCCATCTTGTCTCATTTGAGCCTCACAATGACCCAGTGAGGTGAGTAGCAGTAAGAATAAGTAGTGGTGGTGGCAGTAATAGTAATAGTAGCAGTAGTAGGAGTAATTAATAACAATAATAGCAAAACACTTTCTAAATAGCATCTCATTTGATTTCTGCAACAACCCTGGCAGGAAGATGTATTATCCTCATTTAGCACATAAGGAAAGTTAAATAACTTGCCTAGGGTCACACTAGTGACCTAGTAAGTGTCTGAGGACAGACTTGAATATAATGAGTGAATGAAATCTATAATAAACAAAACTATTTATAAATTTTCTTTTAGCTTCAATAATATAACATTGGATATTTTGTAGCACACTTAGTGAAACTCATAGCCATTTTTTGAGAATCACTACCATTTTTGTTGGTTAGTTGTTTCAGTCAAATTTTTCCTGTCCCCATTTTGGGGTTTTCCTGGCAAGGAACTAGAGTCATTTTCTATTTCCTTCGCCAGGTCATTTTACAGATGAGGAAACTGAGGCAAATAGGGTTAAGTGACTTGCTCACAGTCACACAGCTTGTAAGTATCTGAGACCAGATTTGAACTTATGAAGATGAGTCTTCCTGATTCCAAGCACATTCTAAGCTCTATCCACTGAATTATCTAGATGCCACCATAGACAAACTATTTCACTGCTCTAAATCACTACCATAGGCAAACTATTTCCCCTCTCTTTCTTTCCCTCTAAAATGAGGGGATAGGATTCAATGACCTGGAGGGTGCTTATCAGCTCTAACATTCAAAGAATTTTAGGAACCATCACAGTAAATAATAATATTGGGCTCAGAAAGTATCAAACCCAGTCCCCATTGTGTCTGATACCTGTAGCTTTCAAAAAATAAAACAGATGTTCACCATGAAAACTGCAAGGTTATGTAACTTATTGAAAATTCTAGCATGTCATCTCGATATATAAAAGTTCACATTAGCAGGGCTGTGCAGAAAAAGGTCATTACACACTTGGTATGGCGGCAGACTGGAACAAATTTTTTGAGAACATTTTGATAATGTTCTGGCAAGAACAACAAAACTCAAATGTCTTTTGATCCAGTAATTCCATTGCTGGGACTTTATTTTGAAGATATTATGAAAAGTTAAAAAATAGTTCTATTAAAATATAGTTGTAGATGTTTTACTTGGAAAAGCAAAAACCTGAAATGACATTTTAAGGCCAATGTTTAGAAAAGAACTGGATAAATGTGGGGATCAAATAAGTTAAGGTGTAAAGTACTTAGCAAACCTTAAAGAGCCATGTAAATGCTGGCTATTGTTATTATTAATGGATTGAATGTTACAGCAGAGATAGAATTTAAAACCTAGATTTGTTGATTGGCCCCACCAGTCTTCCCTTTCTTCTTTCAATGTAGAAGCTACTTCCACTGTGGCAGCAAACCTAAATGCTATCTCTGTCTCTGTCTCTGTCTCTCTCCTCATCAGTATTTCTGAATGTGCAGAGGGGACTGGGTGCAGGATCAAAGGCTCATAGATCTAGAGCCTAAAGACATGTTTAGAGGCTGAATCCCACCCCTCCCCCCCCTTTTTTTTTTACAAACGAGGAAACTAAGGAATGAGAGGGTTGTAAGGTACCTGCTACCTGTGTGAGCCTTGCCCAGGCTCACAGGCAGTCTGTGAGCCTAGGTTCTCCTTACTCAAGTTATGATGCCTATCCACATAGGGTATAGGATGACAGTGTTAACATTTCCTGACCCAGACATGAGAGCAGGGGAAGAGGAGGGATGGCAGCTAAAGGAGAAAGGAGTGACTTTGATAAAGGATCCTCAAGTCTACACCAATGGGTCAAGAAAATACTCTTATTACCCTGGTTTGATGCAATCCATAGGTAAACCAGCAGAGAGCGCCCTTGCCCAACAAAAATTAGCTACCTCGGACAGCAATTTTCTGCCAAGCCAATTCATGAGATCACAACACAGAGCTGGGAGGAGCCTTGGCCAACTCCTTCATTTTACAGACAGGGGAAGGCCCTTACAACATGAAGGGATTTGCTCAAATTCACTTAGTTCATGGTAGATCCAAGGTTAGAAGCCAGGTTCTCTTGCTCCCAGGCTAGCAGCCCATTCTGACACACCCCTACAGCCATCACTTTACATCACCGCACTCATAGGTCAATGCCTTTTATCATTTAACATCTGGACATCTGATAACACCTTAATATGGCATGCTAAGATCTGAAAAACCCTGTATGTATAGAGCACTGGATGTGAACTTAGACCTGGGTTTAAATTATCTGGGTTCTTACAGCCTCTGTGATCTTGAGTAAGTGACCCAACCTCTGCAAGCATCAGTGTCCTCATCTGTAAAGTGAGGGGCTTGGATTAGCTGGCCTCTGAGGCCCCTTCCAGCTCAGATCTATGGTCCTATGATTTTATTTGGTCCTTGTGATAATAAGGTTGGTGTTACTACAAATGTTTTACATGCATTTACTTTTTACTTGTATTACAGGTGTTTTACAAGTGAAGAACAGAGTATTTAACAGAGTGTTTAAAGGTCTTCCTTGGGGACACACAGCTAGTATCTGAACCAAGGTTTTACTTACTCTAAACTCAGCTAAGTGGCCCTACAGTGGAGAGATCACCAGGCTTGGACTCAGGAAGTCCCAAGTTCAAATCCAGCCTTAGACTTACTAGTTATGTGACCCTGGGCAATTGACTTAACCCCTATTTGCCTCAGTTCCTCATCTGTAAAATGGGGACACACTGGAGAAGGAAATGGCAAGCCAATGCAGGATCTTTGCCAAGAAAATCCCATGGAGAAAAATGCATGGGATCACATAAAGTTGGTCATGACCGAAATAATAAACATCTTAGATAAAAGACTTAGTGATATTTGCTGCAATGATTTTCTCAAATGCATAGTTTTTTTTCATATTCTATCTATATTAATTGTATTTATGCAAAAGAGTTTTAATTGTATGTAACTGAAATTATATGTCTTATCTTTTGTGATCTCTCTTGATTTGCTTAAGAATTCTCCCCTAGGGGCGGCTAGGTAGTGCAGTGAGTAGAGTGTCGGCTCTGGAGTCAGAAGGACCTGAGTTCGGATCCAGCCTCAGACATTTAACACACACAAACAAAAACCTAGCTGTGTGACCTTGGGCAAGTTACTTAACCCCAATTGCCCTCCAAAAAGAAAAAAAAAAGAATTCTCCCCTAATCATAGGTTTGAAAGATTTCTTCTATTCTCTAACCATTTTATGATATGGTTTTATCTTTAGACTGATTATCTAGTCGGAGCTTATTGTTGTACTTGGTACAAAACTGCTTTCCAGGTTTTCCAGTGAATCTCATCAAATAGAAAATCCTTTCCCCCTCTCCCCCCGCAGTGATTGTTTTTTTGGATTTATGCAACACTGGACTATTGTTTTCAATTGCTTCTAGCTTTTTTTTTCCAATCTATTTCACTACCCTGTCTATTTCTCTTCCAATACCAAATGATGATTATTGCCTTATAAAGGCTGAGCTCTAATAATGGTATCCCCACTTTCATTTCCATTTTTATTGTGCCCTTTTTATTCTTCCACAAGTGACTCCCAACAACTCCTACAGTTTTCTTGGAAAAAATGACCACCAGTGATAGGATTGGTTCAACCCTAGTCATTTTACCAGCAGACAGTTTCTTGGATTGAGGCAAGCTGAAGTGAAATGTCAAGTGTCTAATAGCAATCCTGCAAACTGCTTTATGCTCTGATAAGGTTTAAGTATCAGACTCCCAACAGATGAGAACATTATCCTGAGTTGTTACTGAATCCCATTTCTGAGAAATTCTGTTAATGCATACTGTATCTTTTACTTTTAGTATTCCTTTTGTGTGTAGGAAGAAACTGCATGTTTCTTTTTTTTTTCATTTTTTAAAATTCATATTTCACCCTGAGCCATTTTTTAACTTTCCCCTTTTGGGGATCCCTGGATGTGTAACCTAATCTGAAAATCCCCAGGACTCCAGAGTGGAGGCTTAACAAGCTTAAGAGAAGAGGGAAGCCTAGTACCCCTCTCATTAGAGGCCAGGTTCCCCAGGAATGAACCTAACCCAAACAACATCTCTGGGTACAGAACAGGGAATGGTACAATATCTCTTACAGGACAGTTAGGTGGCACAGTGGATAGATTGATGGACCTGGATATAGGAAGACCTGAGTTCAAATCCAGTCTCAGACACTTACTAGCTTTGTGACCCTAAGTCAATTAATCTTGTTTGCCTCAGTTTCTTCATCTGTAAAATGAGCTGGAAAAGGAAATGGCAAACTACTCTAGTATCTTTGCCAAGAAAACCCCAAAGGGAATCACAAAGAGTCAGATATGACCAAAAACAACTGAATAATTGACATTATCTCCGTTCTTCTGGGTCCCAGAGTGGTTTCTTAAAGTTAGAGATATCTGACCCTATGGGTTCTAAGTTATGCTCCTTTCTGGAAGACAGCTGATGGGTTTTAGGCATTTTTCTAAATCTGTTTTGGATTCCTGAAAGACCTTTGCATCTCCTACATTTCTGTGGGGTGAAATAAAGACTTCCTTAACCTGGGACAATTAGAGATAATTCGATGAGTACCCCTTTTACCCACTTTTATGGAAGTCTAGACACAAACAATATCCTGAGTATATTGGGAATTTTCCATGGAGTAACTCCATGGGGAAGCAATGAACAAAAGAGAGAAAATAAACTTTGGGGGTTAGCCCCCAGGATTAAACACAATTTGTTCAAACCCTGAGTCTTAGAGGGCCCTGAACCACAAATAGTTTAGTCATATTTTAATCTGTATCAGCCCAGATGCAGTAACCTACTTCCTGTAGCTAGCAAAGACATATTTCTCAAAAGTCTATAGCAGAGATGTGAATGACAACCAGTCTCAGGGTAGGCAAATTAATCCTCATTGTTAATCCTCATTAGAAATATATAAATGAACAGCCAGTGTAGTTTATGAACTAATTAATGATTGAAAATCAATCAATCTACTTTAGAATAGAACAGGAAACAGAATCCTGGGAGATAGACAAGACGAAACTGAATCCGAGTCCTCCGTCTATGTGACCCTACTTCACCACCCCCTGGGTCTCAGTTTCTTTCCCTGCAAAATGAGAGTTTTAGTACTTATACTATCTACCCCAGAGGGCTACTGTGAGGAAAGGGCTTAGGAAAAAAATGGTTGGGCATATATAAATGGGAAATAGTAAGAGATGGAATCATGGCAAAATCAGACAGGTAGCCAGAGGCCAGCAAGGTAGACAGCGGCAGACTAGGAAAGATATCAAAACAAGCTGAGATAGAAGCAGCGGAGCAGGTTAGAAGCAGAGGTTAGAGATCAGCTAAGGAAAAAGGCTAGGTGGGTGGGAAGGCAGTAAACATCCACTGGACAGAGAGCTCTGCAGGAGCTTTTGCTTTCAGGAAGTCAGAGAATCATGGGATGCTGAATGAGTTCTTACAGGAGCTGGTCCAGAGGTTCTCAAAATGTGGTCTGGGGACCTGTGAGGATCCCTGAGAACTATTCATGGGGTCTACAATGTCTATTTTCATAATCATACATTTTTAACTAATGATTGTATTCATTATTTCATAATCATTCATTTCTAAATAATGACTATAATCCTCATTTCATAATCACACATTTTAGAATGATTATTATATATAAATATATATCATATATCTATATATAATATATGTATGTAATATATGAACATAATAATAATAAAGTATAGCATAGATTTCAAAATAATGTTTATGATCACTTTATTATCATACATTTAATCATTTCATAATCATACATTTCTAAATAAATTTCTAAATAAATATCTATAGATGTCATGTACATAGACAAAGGCTCTTGGAGAAGGGGGATCCTTTATATTTTAACCCTAATTTTTTTCTGGAGGGGGGAAGGCAGGGCAGTTGGGGTTAAGTGACTTGCCCAAGGTCACACAGCTGTAAGTGTCAAGTGTCTAAGGTCACATTTGAACTCAGGTCCTCCTGACTCCAGGGCAGGTGCTCTATTCATTATACAACCTAGCTGCCCCTCCTTTCTATTTTATATGTGTGTAAAGGGATCCTGAGAACAAGAAGTTTGAGACCCACTGATCATCCGAACCCTGTCATTGGACAGATGAACAGAATCATATTAAGCACTTAGTATGTATCAGGCACGACGCTAAGTATAGTGCAAATACAAGCACACTGCATAGTCCCTGTCCTCAAGGAGTTTACATTCCAATGGGGGAAGCCTACAGGTAAAGAGGAGGGGATATAAGCCAACCAGGAAATGCTGTAGAGGTTGAGGCCCCTGCCTTAAGTGGGAAATGCTGGCCCGTTAGAGTGGAGGGACCAGCGGTGGAGTCCAGGTTCCAGATGAGCAAAACGAAGTAAGGTATGAAAGGGGAGCTCCTTTGTCATCTGAGGAGTCAGGGAAGGCTCCTTGGAATAGGAGGCATTGAAAGTAAGCCTTAAAGGATGGGTAGGCTTCAAGATTCAGTGGGTAAGAGGGATCAGAGAAGGCATCCCAGGCAGGGATAACAGCCTTCGCAATGGCGTGGAAGCAGGAGAATAGAGCGCCTATTTGGGCATCAAAGGTGCCCAATTTGGCATGTGTAGAGAGCAAGACGGCAATGGTGTGGAGGAGGAAAGCCATACAAGATGAGGCACAAGAAGCTCTGCCTGAAAAGCCCAGGACGCCAGGCAGAGGAGCTTGAACTTCATGGCTGTTGTCCTTCCTTCTCGAGGAGGACACAGTCGTCCAGTGTGCACCAGAGAGCCCCTGAGGAGTGCTGGACAGTGGGGCGGCCAGAGACAGGAAGGACCGAAGAGGGGGAGCCTTTCACTCCTGGTCGGCTCCTTCCTGTCCTGCCCACTCCATTAAAAATACTTTCTTCTCTTGTGCAGACAACAGAGCGCTCACTAAGTGGCCAGCATCTCTGCCACCATAACTCAGTGACCCTTGCCTTCCCCTCTATGTGACCCCTTTGTCCCACCTTCACCCAAGAACGGCATTTGGAGGAAGAGCCAAGACCAGACAGTCTTCATTCTCAGACTCAGACTTAGCCACCTTCTCCCTTTTTCCCTACACAACACACTCCCCCTTGATAAGTCCCTCCCATACCCCAAGCCTTAGCACCATGCCATCCCCCCAGGCTCCCTGCTTTTCAGCTTCATGTTATGTGTTGCCTTCTTCTGTTAGAATGTAAGCTGCTTGAGGGATGGATTGTCTTCCTTTTTCTCTGCATTTGTACCCCCCCCCCACACACACACACACACAGCACAGGTCTTTGCGCCTAGTAAGCACTTTTAATAAAGGCTTGTTGACTTGTTTTGACTCCCAGTGAGTACATGGAAGGCAACCTGAGACACAGTGCATGGTGGGATCCTCCAGCACATGTACTCACTAATGCTTGAGGTCCTGCACCTTTCCTGTGGCTGATGGCCCCAGGATGCACCTTCACTCTCTTTCCAGGCTCATTAGGCACATTACTAACACCCTGCTCATGTTCCTTAAGGGCTAACTTCCCTGAGGATCCTTGTAACCAGTGCATCAAGAATACATGTGGATGCGTTTTTGAAAGTCCTTTGGCATAATGAGCAGATCCAGATAGCTGTGTGCCCCCAGATCGCCACACAAGAGTTGAATGCTCAGGGTAGTGGGAAGACATCCCAGGAGGCTGCCCCAAGGCAGAGGGTGGTGAGGACCTGTACTGAGACTATAGCAGTGAGGTCAGAGAGGATCCTATGAGCTTGGGCCTGGAGTTGAAAGGGACCTCAGAGGCCATGTAGTCCTACCCAGGGTCTGAAGGGGTCAAGTTTCTTGCCCAAAGTCACACAGATAAAAAGAGTCAAAGGTAGGATTTGTATCCAAGTTTTCTGTTTCCAGGGGAGAGAGGGAGATTTGTTATACAGGTAAAATCAGTCAGTGACTTGATTGAAGAGGGAGAGGGGGAAGTGTCAAAGGTAACCCCAAGGTTATGAACATGGGAAACAGGTGAATATGTCTGTCACAGTCAAAACAGTAAAGTCAGAAGGAGGAAAAAAATTTTGGAGAAAAACAAAAGGCTTGGTTTGGTCATGTTGAGAAGTCTTGTAGACAATGAGGGGTATTAAGTCTGGGAATCACAAGAAATCAGGGGCATCACAGATTTCAAGCAAGAGAGGACCGCGGAGGTCGAGTCTGACCCCCTCATTCTGCCTGGGTTGGTGAGACTTCACCAGAGTGACCACCAGATGCAGTCCTAGCAGGATTCCCCTTCCTGCAGTTTACTCCAGTGACTCCAGGGCAAAGGAAAAGAGCAGAGGGAGAGAAAGAAGAGTCTGAAAAAGCAGAGGGGTGCCCCCGGCAGACACCTGAGAAAAGAAAGTGAAAGTGAGAAGATCCTATCAAAAAGAGCATCTCCTGTTAGTCACAGAGAGTAAAATCTACCTGAAAAGCTGATTCAAGTGCAGAGTGACAACCGAGGATGTTCTGCCCTGTTCAAAACAAGGGAACGTTGGGGAAGGGATGTTCTCCCCCTCCTCTCCCTGGCCCCACAGGTTTCCCACAGCTCACACTGAGGGGGACTTTTCAGCCTCCTTCCTGGAAGAAGGTAAAATACCCAGAAGTACTCTCGATTCTATCACGTTCCTAGATTCCTCCCTCGAGGCGAACCCTGTGAAGAGACCTCCTGATAGAAGCCCGGATCTGAGATACTGGGCGTCCAGGGAAGGGCGCACACGCTTTTGGGAGGAGCCCCTGCCCTGGAGGGCTGTCCTCGCCCCCCATGAACGCCCGATAGCACCGGCACAACAGGGTGGCCAGAAGCCCGCCGGGACCTGGCCGGAGCCCAGCGGACACTCACCAGCACTCCTTCATGAAAGAAAGTTGCTTAGTTGTAGTAAACACCCACACGCCACCGAGGAAGAGGATGAATCAGAGTGTTATTAATAGCGACACTGTATCATTTCCTTTCCTGCCGGCAGACGCACGGGGGTGAATAGGTGACTTCGATGGTTCTAGGCAGGGCAGGAGGCAGGCAACCATCCTGCCTTCATTTCTCTTGGTTAGTCAGGCTTGTTGCATAGAGATTTCAAAGCTCCCTGTGCTCAAGGAACATTTGGATAGATAAGTAAAAAGTGACTAGAGAGTCCTTTCCTGCTCTGAAGGGGGCTGTGAAGGCTGCTTAAGAATAAAAGAGCCACCGTGTGGAATAACCATTCCACCAGAGAAAGACCAGGAGAAGTACAGTCCCCTCCTTTCTTCTGAGAGGTAGGGGGCTCTGGATGTGGAACACTGTATACTGTATACTGCTGTTAAACTGCTGGGGGGGGGGGGGTCCTCCCTATTTGGGTTACAAGGAATGAAGGGCTAGGTAGGGGAAGAGAAGGTATATATTTGGAAATAAAGATGTTATAAAATTAGAGATACTAAGAATTTCTTTTTAATTTAAAGAGGAAAAATGTATGAGTCAATTCAGGTTTAAAAACCTACATGTTTTGTGATATTTGTGTAAGGCCAGAGTGGTGCAGTGGTTAGAGTATGGGGCTTGGTGTTAGGAAGATCTGGGTTCAAATCCTTCTGAAGCTTTCTAGTGACATGGTTTTGCTTGTTGTTGCTCAGTCACGTAGGACTCTTGGGGACCCCATTCAGAGTTTTCTTAGCAGAGATACTGGAGTGGTTTGCCATTTCCTTCTCCAGTTCATTTTACAGATGATGAACAGAGGCAAATAGGAGTAAGTGACTTGCCCAGAGTCACACAGCTAATAAGTATCTGAGGCCAGACTTTAACTCATGAAGAAGAATCTTCTTGAGTTCAGACCTGGCACTCTATCCACAAGTCACTAAACCTCTCTGAATCTCAGCTCCCTATTTGCAAAATGAAAGTTGGACCAAATGATCTCCAGCTCTAATCTATGAAGTCAAAAATGGATTGCTATCTGCATAGGTGAAGGGAGTTCCCACACCAGGTAGTTACCACACATCTGCCTCCCAGGGTTGTTGTGAGGATCAAATAAGATAATATTTGTAAAGTGTTAAAAACAGGGCCTAGCACATAGGTATTTAATAAATGCTTCCTTCTTTCCTACTTCCCTCCTTTTCTCCCTTCTTTCCTTCCTTCCTTCCTCCTTCCCTCCATTCTTTCTTCTTTCTTTCCCTTCTCCCTTCATTCCTCCTCTCCTTCCTTGCTTCTTTCTCCCTCCCTCCCTCCCTCCCTCCCTCCCTTCCTTCCTTCCTTCCTTCCTTCCTTCCTTCCTTCCTTCCTTCCTTCTTTCCTTCCCTCCCATGCTCACAACAGCCTGTGGCCATTGGACTACCTCTCTACCTCCATCTCAACAGCCTCCTCATCCTGGTAATGTCCCCTTTCCTCTTCAGAACCTCCGCCGAAGAAGTAATCATGCCAAAAACACTCATTTCAAACCTGGACCAGCTCCAGGACTCCCTATACTACCTCTCCCTTGGTTACCTTCCATGCCCATGTTTCCCCTAACTTTCAGTTCGCTTTTATGTGTAGTAGACACTAGAATGTAAATAGCTTGAGGGCAGACACTGTCTTTCTTTTTGCTTATTTTTGTATCGGTGACTGGCACATAGTAAATATTTTACAAATGCTTTCCCTAGCTGCCTTCCCATCTGTCTATGTATTTTGCATCACAGCTCCTTTTGTTGCTGCTGTTTAGTCGTTTTTCAGTCATGTATGACTTCATGACCCCATTTGGAGTTTTCTTGGCAGAGATATTGGAATGGTTTGCCATTTTCTTCTCATTCTGCAGATGAGGAAAGTGAAGCAAACAAGGTTAAGTGACTTGCCCAGGGCCACACAGCTAGTAAGTGTCTGAAGCTGGATTTGAACTCACAAAGACAAGCCTTCCTGACTTAAGGCCCAGCTTACCCACTGTGCCACCTAGCTACATACAAATTGTGATATACAAATGTGCTGAATTCTTATTGTGCTATAAGAAGGGATACACATGACATAGGAATTCCGAGAAGCATGGGCAGACTTGTCTGAACTGATCAGTCTGAAGTACAACCAGAAGAATAATTCACTCAACAACTACAATATTACAAATTCAAAGGTCACTAAGGGGAAGCTGAGCTCTGAGTAACTGCAATCACCCAGAGAGCAGATCATGAAACCACTTTGTCCTTGGGTGAGGAGCACCCACAGGGACTGAACTGGGCATTGTCAGACAGTAACCATTGCTTTTCTGAACTGTTTTTCTTTGTTATAAGGAAGGATTAGGTTCAAAGAGGTGATTATCTGAGTATAATGTGAAAACAGAAAGTGAAAAAGAAAACAGAAAGCATTAATCAAAATTATTTTTAAAAACATTAGGCCAGTGGCTTTCCCACAGACCCCTCTCTATGATATACCTATTGCCCAACTACTATGCATGTAGTTAAGGAATAGTCTCTTGATTTTTTCATAGTATAACTTCTGCCAGGGCAGGAGGAAGGGGGGGAATCAGCAGTTTCTTTCCTCCTATTAAGCAACATGAATGAATAGAAACAATGGGAAGGGAAACAAAGGGAATAAATATTAATTAAATGCCTACTATGTGCTAAGAATTTTTATAGCTATTATCTTATTTAAACCTCACAGTAACCCAATGAGGTAGGTGCTTTTATAATTCCCATTTTACAGTTCAGGAAACCAAGGCAAACAAAGGTTAAGTGACTTGCCCAGTATCACATAGCTACTAAGTGTCTATGACAGGATTTGAATTCAGGTCTTCCTGACTGCAGCCCTAGCCCTCAATCCACTGTAGCACCACCTAGCTGGCTACAGATGGCCTGAGCTCTTAAACTCATACCTAAATCACAGGTCTGACTATGTCACTTCTCTACTCAGGAAACTCCAATAGCTCCCTATTACTTCAAATAAAGACTCTTCTGTTTGGCATTTAAAAGCCTTCAGAAACTAACTCAAAAATACTCTCCTTACTATACATGTAACCCTGCCTCTCTGCTTCTTTCCAAAATGCCTGGTGCTGTGCATCCTGGGAGGCTGTGTGTTCTGTGCTTGCATGCTTTGCAGGGTTAAATATTTTACTCGCCCTCCCACATGCTTGGACCAACCAAAGGGGCCTTCCTTCTGCTCTTCACACTCAAGATTCCGTCCCCATCCCCATCCCCAGAAAGCCCTCATTCCTCACCTCTGACTCTGAGAATGCCTAACTCTTTCAAATCTCCAATCAAACACAAGGCCTTTTCTGATCCCCCTTCTCCATCACTACTAGTGTTCCATCCTCCAAATTATTTTATTTCGTATATAACAATCTGGTATAAAATTATACATCTGTATGTCATCATCTTTGGTAAATTATAAACTCTTGAGGGGCAAGCAAGAACTGTTGTGTCTTCATAACACTACCATCTCGTATAGTACCTGGCACAGGTATCTAATAAATGCTTGTTGATTAATTTGTTGATGCTGAATCAAGTGCCCTAGGCATCCAAGAAAACCAAAAACCTTCCTGCCATCGAACTGAGGAAGGTGACCAAGTTGTATTCCATGTTGGAGAGCCATTGTACTGTATGAGAAGGGACCCTGGGCTTGGTATCAGCAGTGGCCTGGGGTTTAATCCTGCTTCTTGACACCTGCTAGCTGTGTGACTGTGGGCAGCTTTCTCAATCTCTTAAATAACCTTTCTGAATCTCAGTTAACCTAATCCATAAAAGGGGGGTAATGGTTGCAGTTACATATACCCCACAAGACCATAGTTAATAAAGTGCTATAAATATCAACTTTAATAATGGTATTGCCTAAAAAACTAGACAATGAGTGTCTGTCTACTCCAAGAGTTAGCACAAAAGTGTGGCCCAGCCCCCTGCGATGCAAATCCCTGCTGGGTATCTCAGCCACCGTGGAGGTGAAGGCTCCTTGAAGGGCCCCTGGCTGCTAACGCCTGTGAGGGGAGGAAAACCACAGAGCATCTCCACCCTTTTGGGTACCAGAGTCAAAGGCAAATCCAAGAGTAAGGGGGCTCTGTTCCACCTATTTAGCTAGCAAGTCTACATTTGTGATCCTGACAAAAGCTGGGTCCTCCTGGGAGACAGAGGAGCTACCAAATTCCGACTTTACTCCCACTCTGTAGGAAAGTGATTATATGGCATCAGGCTAAGAACTGCTGGATGTCTCTGAGCACTAGGCTCGCAGTCAATATGAGTGTGGACCTCAAGTCAGGAAGAGCTGACGTCAGATCTCGCTGTGTGACCCCTGAGCAAGGTATGCTACTGCTCAGAGCCTTAATTTGCTTATCTGTGAAATGGGACTAAGACAAGCACCCACCTCCTTGGGTTGTTTGGGAGGATCAAAGAGATCATAATTATAAGCATTAAAACACAGTTCAATGTTATCTGTTCTTAGTAGGACAATTGATATGGGGTTTTCTGTGGATAAAATCAAGTCCATCTGTGCCGTCAATTTGGCAAACTTTTCTTTGACCATATGGGCTATCTAAACATGCACCTCTGGTCCATTCCTTTGCCTCCATCTCAGAGCAAGGGTAACTGGGCTATGGGGCAAAGTGACACTTTCCTTCACCATCATTAGCTGATGATGACCCAGGATCCCACCTTTTATTGTTTTTGACTCTCTTTGGTAGAAAGAGAGGAATGAGGAGGAGAGGAGAGGGGAAGGAGAGGGGAAGAGAAGGGAGGGGAGGGGAGGGGAGGAAAGCAGAGGAAAGAGAGGACAGGAGAAGGAAGGAAGGAGGGAAGGAAGGAAAGAAGGAAGGAAAGAAGGAAGGAAGGAAGGAAGGGAGGGAGGGAGGAAGGAAGGAAGGAAGGAAGGAATGAGGGAAGGAAGGAAGGAAGGAAGGAAGGAAGGAAGGAAGGAAAGAAGGAAGGAAGGAAGGAAGGAAGGAAGGAAGGAAGGAAGGAAGGAAGGAAGGAAGGAAGAGAAGGCAAAGGAAGGGGAAAGATTTTAAAAGCATTTAAGTGCTTACTAGGCACCAAGCAGTGTGCTAAGTGGTCAAAAAAATGGACAATAAGATGGACAAAAGAAAAGTAGGACAGTGCCTGCTCTCAAGGACCTCCCTTTTGGAGAGCTAGCATCTACACAGAGCTAACAGATTTACAAAGCACTTGACACGGGATCTTGTTTTTAAAAGAGGCAGATGACACATCTACAAGGTTTCAGCTATAGGGTAGACAGAAGGGCTCCATGGTGTTCAGGGGTCAGCAGCCAAATAGATGCCACCTCCTCCTTTTTAATGACATTTCCATTAATAATCTATTTGTTTCTAATGTTGAACCATTAAACAGGATGAAGCCAACAAGACAGAGAGAGGAGCAGAGCCCAGAGAAGGATGGAAGAGGACAAACAAGTGAGAAATCCTTTCCTCAGACTTTGGTTCCTGTGAAAAGTTGTATCACTACCTTGTCCCTGATCAGAGGCTACACTAGGCTATAGGTTCTGCCCATTCTTGGGGGCTTCAGGCCCTGACCTTGAGCCGTACTTCCATTACCTCCTACCAACGTGATGAGGGTAAGTCACAGATCTTCCTCTAACCTCAGCTTTCTTTCTTTCTATTACAACAAGGGTAGAAGTTCTTAAACTTTTTGGTCTTAGGACCCCTTTATACTCTTAAAAAGTATTGAGGATGCCCAAATAGTTTGTGTTTATGTGGATTATATCTATAAATATTTACCATATTAGAAATTAATATGCCTTAATATTGTTACAAAAACATCTCTTGAACCCTTCAAAAAGGTGTTGGGAACTGCCAGGTTCCCCAGACCACACTTTGAAAACTGTTGAACAAGTGGATTAGATATGATGTAACTAAAGACTTCTTATTTCTTTACAATCAACGCTGTCCAAAAGTGGGATGGGCTTCTTTGGAAGTTAATGGGTCCACATCATTAAAGGCCCACAATCAAAGGCTGGGGGACCACTTGGTAGTTGTGAAGGGGATTCTTTTTCAGTTTTGTGTAAGACCTTAAGTTTATAGTCCAGATCTAACATTCTATGATTCTGGTATATCAATTTTCATCTTGCGCTGAATGAAAACCAAAAATGATGCCCTCTAAGAGGTGAAGGCCTCCAGATGTTCGGGGGCTGGAGGAGACCTTAAAAGTTCATCTGGTCTAAGTCTCTCTTTTTATAAGTGAGAAAGTGAGGCTCACAGAGAGAGCTGGGGCTCACCAAAGGCCGAGTAATTAACTAGGTAAGTAGGATGCCCCAGTCACAACCCAGTCACGACTTGGCACTGACCGTACCTTCATCAAATACTGAGACTCTAAATCCAGGGCCTCCCCACTCTCTCTACCACTTGACTTCCATTTTGTCTGGCAATGCTCACCAAGAGAGAATGTTTCCATCCACTATTATCCAAAGACAGGAAACCACATATTGGGTACCTTTCTGGGTTGTGACTCATCCAAGATGAGACTACACAACAACAAGGTAGGCTTCTGTGGATGGCGGGTGGAATCAGTCTCCCTCTTTTTACCCAGTCTGCATACTATTTTAATAATTCACATCTAGTTCTATTAAGATACATTTTCTATCAGACTAGGATCTTCAATAAATAGTAGTTGAAAAGCACCTTAGTATGGCATATGGCAAAGTGAGACCATGTGGTTCAAGGGCTTTGGACTCGACTTTGGAAAGAGATGGGCTTAGTTCCACCTCTGACACTGACAAGCGTGTGATGAGGGGCATTCTTAGAGTCTACAAATGTGAGTTTTTCCATCTGCCAAATGGGCTTGTTATGAGACTCAAATGATATAAGACAGTATGTCCTTCCTTCTGTCCTAAGACTTTGGGGACAACCTCAATATGTAAAAAGCAACGTGATATGAGGTATTATCATCATACTGTTCACTCTCTCACCCCACCCACCTCAAGTTTTCCCCTTTGATATTGCACTCCCAGTCCACGTGTCCCTTCCATCATGTCCTCTGGAATTCCCAGGCAATATCATGTCACGTCATAGTATATACATATGTGTGTATGAATATGTACATATATAATATGTAGACTTCTCATTGCATATATTATAAATATTTTGGGAGAGGGAGAGACTGAGACAGAGACAGACAGAGACAGAGAGATAGAGACATCAAGAGATGTTTTTGTAACAATATCTCTAAAGAGATAGAGAGAGAGAACAGTAGGAGAGGACATTTATCAAGCACTTACAATGTACCAGGCTCTGTGGGAAAAGATGGCTGCTCCTCTCAAGGAGCTTACATTCCAATGAGGAAAGACAAAACATAAAGAACTCCAGAAAGAGAACTGGGTGTTGGGGAGGGGCATCCCCAGCTGGTAGGGAGGGGGATCAGTCCCAAGAGTGAGTTGAGCCAGGAGTGAAGTAAGTGACTTGGTGGGGGCTCTCTCATGGTTAACAAATTGCCTTTCATCTCAGGCCTCTCCTTCTCATGGTCCTTCCATCTTCTAGCACTCACAGGGCTTCCCCTAGGTGATGAATCCCTGGAGATCTTTCCCTTTACCAGTATGCACCTACTCCCCCATGCCCCAACTCAATGGTCCTCATGGGAGACTGGAATACCCCTGGTCCTCCAGTTCCAAACTGCCTTCATTGCTTAGTGAGTTTTCCTCCTCTGAGGGTCACTCTACCCAACATAAAGGCCAGGACTTCTTTTCTCAGGATGTTCACTAGCTGGTTTGTAGTTTTCTTCTCTACCACAACTCCTACCCTCATACAAGGGGACTTCAGCATATCAAATACCCCACCTTCTCAGCTCCTCAATCCATTCAGTTTCCATGACCTACTCCCCCATTCCTTAGCTATACACAGGGAGCATTACACATTTGGTCTGCCCATTATTCACAAGTGTTCCATTTCCATGATCAAAAATTCAGAAATTCTTTTATCCAATCCTAATCTGCTGCTACTCTCTCCCAAAGCCTAGTTTTTTATCCTCACCATGATCTCCAATTCCTCCATTCCTCAGGACTTTCAAAGGATCATAAAGCTAGTGTTAGAAGAACTGTCAAGGACATGGAGTGCAAATCTCTCATGTTATAGATGCGGAAACTGAGTTCCAGGAAGTTAGGTAATTTCCCCAAGGTCACAAATATAGTATCTGAGATAGTATTTGAGCCCTACACCAGAGACAGTATGGTCACTGCTACTGGTCTACACTCTCCTCCCTTAACAATCTTAATCTTTTAGTTAACCCAGTTAGCTTGAGTTGAATGGAGTAGATTGAGGAACAGAGACTTTAAGATATTTAAGGGGATGTCACTATATATGCAAAGTCTTCACCTTGGGAATTCCATGCTCTCTTGTCCTATTGCCATTACCAAATCCCAACCCCGAATCACTCAAACCATTAACTTCCTTTGCTACTGAACTAAGCTAGAGAAAATCACACACCATGCTGACTGGTTCACTATAAATGTAGGCATTCAAATGTCACTAGGCCCTCACTGCCACAAGGCAGTCTTCTTAATCCTCCTTAAATTATGCTTTATCTGTTCCAGACCCTCCCTTCCCTTGCCAAGCCTCCCATACCATCTGCACCTTCACAGCTGAAGACCTCACCTCAAACTTTACTAAAAAACACAGGCCATTTGCCATAGGCTTTCTCTATTCCTAGGAGTGCCACCATATTGGTGTCAGACTCAGTGCAGACTACCTTAGCCCCCTGCAGCCTGGAATTCTGAGCTCCAGCAATCCACCAGCCTCAGCCTTCCCTTCAACAGCATTTGCTGTCTCCTTTGCCTGGAGCACCTTCTCTCCTCACCTCTCTGCTGATTGGAATTTGCAGCTTCTTTCAACGAGAAACACAAATGTGGCCTTTCCTGGCCTCTCTGGTGGCTAATGCCTTCCTTCCAAAATTATCTCATATCTATTTTGTATATCATTTATATGTTGTTCCCCTCCCTCCCTTCCTCCCTCCCTCCCTCCCTCCCTCTCTCTCTTTCTCTCTCTCTGCCTCTCTCTCTTCCCTCCATATATATGGAGAAAGAAATTACAGATGGAGAAAGACAATATGTACATATATATAGGTGTATATATATATATGCATATACATAAAATTATGTTGTATCTTTTTGTATTATCATTTATATTTTCTCTATCTCTAGATATATTTTCATATCTATATGGAGAAAAATTATAGATGGATAAATATATGTACATATGTCTAAGATATATTTGTGTATATACACATTATATATACTATTATATGTGTATGCATATATTTTTTATTTTATATATATATGTGTGTGTGTGTATATATATATATATTTATATATATACATACTACATACATACATAGTTATTCTCCATCTGGGAGTTCCTCAAGAACAGGCATTATTTCACTTTTGTCTTCGTACTCCGAGCACTTAGCACTATAACCAGTACACAGTAGGTGCCTAATAAGTATTTGTTGATCTACTGATTGGTCACTACTGGGTCAAGTTAAAAGTCTAGTTGAGGAATTTAGAATTTAGGAGTCATTATGTGATATCAAATAGCTTTTAAAAGAGGATTTAGGCTGCAGATTCTCTAGATGTAAAGACAGCAATGCTGCCTTGCAACACTGGCATGGTAAACATTTTATTCATGATTGGAAGAGAATAAGGAATTTTAAAGTGCCATATTTGTTTTCAAACAAGGCCAATTCTTGTTAGAGGCAGCTATGTAGTACAACGGATAGGGTGCTGAACCTGGAGTCAGGAAGACCTGGGTTCAAATTTAGCCTCAAAGACCAGCTGTGTGACCCCAGGAAAGTCACTTAATCTGTTTGCCTCAGTTTTCTTCTCTGTAAAATAACAGCACCTGCCTCCCTAGATTGTCATGAGGATGATCTAAGATAGTGATTGTAAAGCTCTTAGCACAGTGCCTGGGGTTCTTAACCTTAGGTTAGATTTCCGGGGGTCCATTAATTTGGATGGGAATACAATTGCATCTTTATTTCAATAGTGCTTGCTTCCTTTGTACTCCTATGTATTTTATAAGCATATCATTTGGAGAAGGTTCCATAGGCTTCCTCAGATGACCAAAGGGCCCCAAGATACAAAAAAGTTAAGGATGTCTAGTCTAGGATCATTTTGATGTAGTTCTGCTCAATAGGAAGGGCTAAATAATCCACCCAAAGTGCCTTCCAGCCTTATTCTTTTTGCAGAGTAGTTATACGTGTGTCCTCACACACACACACACACACACACACACACACACACACACGCACACACGGTCTATGGCACCATCATCCAGCTTTTGGCCCATTCACCATTTCCATCACAGTTATAGAGTGAAAAAAAAACCCAAAGCTGGTTACAACTGCTACTGTTCCCAGACCTCAGCAGTTTCTCATTTGAGCTTTTTTTTCTAAAACCAGAAGAATCCCCCAAAGGGAGAAGGAAAAACTGCCCAACAGCCCCAAAGGCCAAGTTCAAAGGGAATCTTTTAGCCACAGGAAGTGGATTGTCACTGACAGCAGTACCTGCAGGGAAAGTTCAGTTTCTTGGGGCACCACTCTTGTTCCTATTTAGACCAACCTTAATCATTTTAAAAGGTCATAAAAAATTAAAATATATTTCCAACTTTGACTTAATCCCATTTCCTCAAGATTACCTTACTCTTTTTAAAAACCACACATCTAAATACATATATATATTTTATATTGACTGTTGAATTGTTCTGCAGATTACTTGGAACAAACAATGATTGTGGTATGGTTTCATTCATTCAGCAGACTGGGAATGCCTCTAATTTAAACCATATTGAAAAGCTACAGGCTAGTGTTTGAAAAAGTGATCAAAGATATGCTTCATGTCCAATGTGATAAAAGTATAGTTTCATAATAAAGAATTAAGCCAGGGCAGAGTTAAGATGGCAGAGTAGAAACAGCATTTCTGCGTAGCTCCAGCTCCCACCACTTCCAATCCATGTAAAAAGGGACTCTGAACAAACTCTGGAGCTACAGAACCCATAAAAATGACACAGAGAAGCTAATCTCTCACTGAGGACAGCCTGGCAGGGAGCGGCCAGCACAGCGCTCTGGGAGCTGAACCTAGCCCCTCATGAGCCAGAGGTTGTAGCCCCAGGGTGGCCTGACCAGAAGCCAGTGGGAGGAACTCCAGAACACCAGCAGCTGTGGTGTTTCCAGAATTACCAACACATAGATGTCAAGGACAAAGTAAGAGGTCAGTGCAGTATGGACTTTGGGACCTACTAGTTGGGAGAGTGTGTCGGCCTCTTTCCCCCAAGGCAAGAAGCCTCTGAGTAGCCAAGTGCAGCCTGCGCCACTTTGCAGCTTCAGCTCCTGGCCTGTGGACTGTAAGGGGATCTGGCGACCACTCTGGGGTGGGGGATAATCACTCTTGCTTTAACCTGCTTGGATCTGGATTGCGGTCTAGGGTGGAGGTGTTGGGGTGTGTGACCAGCTTGCCAGAGCATGTGGAGGCTTCAGAGAGGGCATCAAACTAATACCTCCAGCAGCTTAGAAAATCCCAGTGTTTGGGATGGAAGCTCCCCTGGCAGGTGGCAGAGTCCTACTGTGCCAACAAGCCCAAAAGTCAAGTAATTGAGTGGCAACATGCCTAAGCAAAGGAAACAAAATAAATAGAAAAATTCAACATTAGACTCATATTTTGGGGGCAAAGAGGATCAAAGCATAGAACAGGAAGGGGACTGTGAGTTCAGAACTCCTGTACCAAAAGTCCTAAATGAAAATATGAGCTGGTTACAGGCCATAAAGGACCTTAAGAAGCAGAAAAGAGAAGTGGGGGGAAAATTGGGAAGAGAAATGAGAAAGATGCAAGAAAAGTATGAAATGAGAGTCAACAGCCTGACTGACAAAAATAACACCTTAAAAATAGACTAACTCAAATGGCAAAAGAGGCTCAGAAAGGCAATGAGGAGAAGAATGCCTTAAAAAGCTGAATTTGCCAGATGGAAAAAGAATCTTAAAAGCTCACTGAGGAGAATCATTCCTTCAGAATTAGACTGGAGCAAATGGAAGCTAGTGACTTTATGAGAAATCAAGATGCTGTTAAGCAGATCCAAAGAAATGAAAGAATAGAAGGCAATGTGAAATATCTCATGGGGAAAACCACTGACCTTGAAAATAGATCCAGGAGAGATAATTTAAAAACTATTGGACTACCTGAAAGCCATGATCAAAGAAAGAACCTAGAAATCATCCTTCAAGAAATTCTCAAGGAAAATTGCCCTTATGTTTTAGAACCAGAGGGAAAAATAGAGATTGAAAGTATCCACCAATCACCTCCTGAAAAAGATCCCCAAAAGAAAAATCCTAGGAATATTATAGCCAGGTTCCAGAATTCCCAGATCAAGGAGAAAATATTACAAGCAGCCAGGAAGAAACAATTTGAATATTGTGGTGATGGAATTAGGATGGCCCAGAATCTGGCAGCTTCTACACTGAGGGACTGAAGGGCTTGGAATGTGATATTCCAGAGGGAGCTGGGATTAAAACCAAGAATCACCTACCCAACAAAACTGAGTATCATGTTTCAGAGGAAAATATGGTCATTCAGTGGAAAAGGGGACTTTCAAGTATTCTTGATGAAAAAACCAGAGTTGAATAGAAAATTTGACATTCAGATACAAGAAGAGATGCTTGAGATGGTAAACAGGGAAAAGAAATCAAAAGGAACTTATCAAAGTTGAACTATTTACATTCCTACATGGAAAAACAATAACTGTAACTGAGGAAACTTTTCTCAGTATGAAAATAGTTGAAGAAGGGTATATGGGCATATTAATACATATGTGAATGTATGTATATATGTTTACAGGTATAAATAGATAGAGGGCACAGGTCAAATTTAATAGAAAGGGATGATATTTAAAAGGTGAAATTAAGAGGTGAGAGAGGAATATAACGAGAGGAGATGGGGAGAGACAGAATTGGGTAAACTATCTCATGTAGGAGAGGCAAAGGAAAATGGTTACAAGGGAGAGGAAGAACAGGAAGGCAAAAAGGCAAAACCTTATTCTCACTGAATTTGGCTCAGGGAGAGAATGACATACATACTAAATAGGATATCTCACCCTACAGGAGAGTAGGGAGGAAGGGGATGAGAGGGGGGATGATGGAAGGGAGGGCAGGCTGGGCGGGGGGTGGGAAGTTGGAAGAACCCACTTTTGAAAAGGGACAGGATCAAAGTAGGGAATAGATCAAGTGGGAGGTGGGATAGGAGGGAGCGAAATATAGTCAGTCTTTTACAATAAATCTACTATGGTAATATTTGGCATAGCTACACATATACAACATATACTGAATTGCTTATCTTCCCAGTAAGGGTGGATAACAAGGGAGTAAGGGAATGAATCTGGAATTCAAAGTTTTAAAATCAAATGTTTAAAAATATATAAATACTATTATTAATACTATTTTACATATAATTGGGAAATAAGATATACAGGCATTGGGGCACAGAGATTCACCTTGCCGTACTGGAAATGTCAAAGGGAGAAGATATGGGAGAGAGCAGATTGGATGAGGGGATATCCTGTGGGGCTGCTATTCTTGGGTGGTGGGTAGGGGAAAAATGGGGAAAAAATTGGAATTCAAAATCTGGCAGAAATGAATGATGTAAACCAGAAGTTAATAAAGCATTTATTAAAACAAAAAAGAATCAAGTCCATGCGTCAAAATCTTAGCACAGGGCCTGGTATACAGTGAGTGCTCTATAAATGCTGGTTGTCTGATGAATTCAACACCAAATTGTGCAAAACAAGTTATTGAAGGAAAAAAAAGAGGATGTATTGTATATTTAAATTGTATTTTAAAGACTCCATGGATCAAGAGTAGATTTCAGTGGGTCTGTTCAACATGTTAATTCCTGTTTTAAAATAATAATAATAATTCTTAGAAAAACAGGCAGTCTAATGTACCTTTGTTCAAGTTACAAAATGTCATGGGCCATTGTGCCCAGAATCTATGGGACAAAATGAAAGGGTCAGCTGTAGATTTGTTTCACTTATTATACTCATTACAGAAAAGAAGGCTTCTGTTTGGGAGACCGGAACAGAATTTGGGTGCTGAGCAGAGAAGTGTTTGGGCAATAATAAAAGAGAAAAGGAAGAATGGAACATTATAAGTACACAGAGGAGAACAGAAGGAGACAGACATGCAGGAGGGTTTTGTTACGATTGTGTTCAATTCAATACATCCTTAAAAATAAACTATATATAATAAAAGTTTACAGTATCATAAACAATCCTTTTCTGTTCTTTCCATATCAAAATGCTCATGTTTGCTGATGTTTGTCAGGTTTGTTTAAAAAAAAACAAGAAAATATAAATTTTTAAAAGTCTTAGAAAAATGTTACAAGCCCCTGAAAAAGAGACAGTTTTCATACCAATAATTAACATTTTAAAAGATTTTAGAGACATACTCCATATAGATCAGCCTCCTCTGAGGTAAGTGAAAACCCCCCTGAGTTACCACAAATAGGGATGTACCACTCGTCAGGGGAAGCCCCAAAGTTATACTCTTGAATCACACTCATGAATCATGAAAATATATTCAAACCACAAAAAAGGGGCAGCTTATATTGCCTGTCACTACTTCCTAATTGTTTATAGACCAAAGCAGAGTGGAAGTTTTGAGGGTCACAGTACCAGAGTACCTGAGTAGGTCTAGAACCACTTGGCCTAAAGAACTGGCTAAAAAGCATCACAGAGACAAGAGGGCAGCCTCTCCTAGAAATGGTTACTAGCCTTCCTTCCAAAATGTTCACATAGAATCAGGAAGTTACAGTTTAGATATGGAATCAGGCTATGTTTACAGCGGGGCTTTCAAAAACACATTAGCTCATGGAGCAGCTAGGGAGCGCCGCAGTGGATGATGCACTGGCCCTGGAGTCAGGAGGACCTGAGTACAAATCCAACCTCAGACCCTTACTAGCTCTGTGACCCTGAGCAAGTCACTTAACCCCAATTGCCTCCCATAACAAAACAAAACAGAATGTTAGCATGAGGTCTATATTCATTCACAGACTCATTCATTCAATATATATTCATTCATTCAAGTTTAATACATTAAAAAAGATTCATTCAGTATTCATTTGTTCTCCATCAGTAAGAGATGAAGCTATCAAATATGCTTTTATTTTCCTTTAATATTTCAAAATGTATCCACTCATTCAAAATTCATTCATTTCTTTACTACTTCAATACACATGCATTCATTCAATATTCATTCATTCAGCATCAATACAACATGACTGATCCATTCATTCATTCAATGTCAATTCTTCATTCAACTTTAATATAGCAATAATACTTCATTCATTCAAGCAATCAATCTATTGAGTACCTACTATGGACCAGACACTGTACTTCAATATATCACTATAGATTAAATCACTCAGTCATTCCTGTAACTTCAGTACTTTTCAATGAATTGAACTCATTCAACTTCAACACATTTTTATTACTTATTAATTCATTCGAGATCATCATTCACTTCCAGTTCAATGTATCAATACAGATTCATTTATTCATTCAATAAATCTTTACTGAGCATCCATTATGTAGAAGATAGCATATTTCAACAAATCAGAGTGGATTATTTAAGTCAACCTTCATTCATTCCTTCTGAGCAGAATCTTACTCATCTTTGTATACATCACAGGTAAGCCAACAAGTCAACAATCATCTATGAAATGTCTATATGCCAGACCTTGTGCTAATCCTGGGATATACAAAGAAAAGCAAAACCATTCTCTGCCTTCAAGGAACTCATAACATAATTTGGGTACACATTACACAAACAACTATGTACAGACAAGATAACTTGGAGGTAATCTGAAAGGAGAAGCACCAACCTTAAGGGGGACCAGAAAAGCCTTCTTGTAGAAGATGGGATTTTAGCTGGAACTTAAAGGAAGATAGGGAAGCCTGAAGCAAGACATAAGATGAGAAAGCCTATTCACCAGTGTCTTGTATGTGGTGGGAAAAGGAAGGAAGGAAGGAAGGAAGGAAGGAAGGAAGGAAGGAAGGAAGGAAGGAAGGAAGGAAGGAAGGAAGGAAGGAAGGAAGGAAGGAAGGAAGGAAGGAAGGAAGGTCTTCAAAAGAACAGTAATGGTTGAGCTGTAGAAGATCCCAGATCTCAATGAGGAAGTCTTTGCAGATGAGTAGCGAAGCCTCTCAAAGACTCTAAAGCTAACAGCTGCAATCACGGTAGCCACATCATTCCTTGCCAAGCGGCAAAGGGGATCACTTCTTTTGTGAAAGCAAGCAGTGTAATTTAATAAACTCTGGAATTGAAATCAGAAGAGCTCAGTTCAAGGCTCAGCTCAGTTCTTGTCTAGGGTGGCCTTGGTTAAGCCATTATTTCTGAACTTTGATTTCCTCATTGACAAAATAGGAAGATGTGCTTGTCCTGGCTACTGATCAAAGCTGGGAGGAAAGCATTTTGTTTTCTGTTAAGAGTCACAGAACTGTGAATTACAACAAGTCCAGCAAAGATGAAAACAAAAGTCTTGAGGAACAGGAAGGGCTGTGTCACTGGCCAATCCACACCCACACTAGTCTTGTCTCCAAAAGTCTCCGCTGGAGTCAAGGTGATTCTATGATCACTGCATCTACCTGAGCTACAAAACCAACAGCATCCTCCAGATACATTGTTGGAAAGGAACCTGCAAAGGTCTCGCAACACAGAATGTGCTCAGAAATTTTCCCCCAATATTCCGGCAGGAACTCTGTTGAGTACACAAATTCTCCTTAGCAACACAGCCCCATGGTCTTTGTGAGACACAGAGCCAGCTTCTCACCTGCTGTAAGATTTCTCCTTCTGTTATAGAAGAGGGTCAACAAACTCTGGCCTACAGGCCAATTGAGCCACCTCTTTTTCTACAACCTACATACTAAGAATGGTTTTTACATTTTTAAATAAAATAAAACTTTATTTAAAAACATAAAAACCATTCCTAGCTAAGCTAGAGGGTAACAGGTTATCTGTGGGTCATATAGTATGAAAATGAACCTTGCCTATGTTTTGATTTTTTAAAAACTAGGCCATTGGTATTGGGACCTTCCCACTGTGGAAATTCCTTCTACCAACATAGACAGGCACTTGCTGGGAAATCCATAGGCACAGAGAGCTGCCTGGGCCATTAATAGGTTGAGACTTATGTAAGGTCACACAGTTAGTATGGGTCAGAGGCAGGTCTTCCTGATTCTAGGGATGGCTTTTTACTTATTATGGCATGTTTCCTTTTTAGGACTGGAATGATTTGCACCAAATAAACTAGGATGTTAAAGAAGAAAACATATTTTAAAAAACAAAACCAAATCTATCAACTTACTACCTTTGTGATTTTGGCCATGCTATCTTCCCTCTCTAGACATCAGTTTCCTACTCTGTAAAATGAAGAAGGTGGATGAGATGCCAGGTAAGCTCTTTTCCAGTTCTGAATCTATGATTCTGTGACTTTCCTCTCAAACCTACACCACCTCTAAAATTCTCCCCTGCCCTCAATCTCCTAATAAACCAGGCTTAAAATAAAACCTTGGTGTAGAGATAATTATTTCCCAAAACACACACCATCCTAGCCTGCAGTTGCATTTTGGAGGTGCCACATCTTTGAACAAGACACTCAAATGGTTCTTCCATACAGGCCATAGGCTATTAGCTAGTCCCCCAGGCAAAGTAACAAGTATCATCTACCAGAGAGAGGATGGCCTGCAGGAACCAGCAAAGGAACTGATATACAGGAAGCAGTTACCACAGCAGTTAGGGGGCATGAGCTGGAAAGGGCAGAGGTGTCAGGAGAGGAATTCCAGGAACTATTAGCTATGGGAGTCAGTGAGCAGGGCCCATGAAGAGTTATCACCACCAGACAGATGAAGAGATGCACTATAGGAAGTTAAGCGTGGAGAATGGCAGGGAGAAGCAAGCTTGGGCATATCCCCTCAACCCCCTATTAGAGGCCCATCTGGGTCTGTACTCTAAGTCATGGGGACTAGGTAGCCCATTTGGTAGGAGGAGGGGACAGGCTTTGACTCTCTAGGTGACTGACTAGAAGTCCTTTCTGTATCCCTTTCCTTGATCCATCTGTTCCTTCCAATAGTTCCCTATCACCTCTCAGATCAAATATAAAATTCTCTCACATTCAAAACTCTTCATAGCCTCCCCCGTTCTTCCAGCCTTCTTACATTTTATACCCTTCCAAATAATTTTTGATTCAGTGACACTGGCTTCCTCACTATTCCTCACACAAGACACTATCTTTTGGCTCTGGTCATTTTCACTGTATGTTCCCCATGCCTGGAATACTCTCCCTCCTCATCTCTGCTTCTTGGCTTACTTCAAGTGCCTGGTAAAATTCCTCTTTTACCAAGCTGTTAAATCTCTTTTCATAATTTTCTTGTATCACTCTCATTTCATTTCTTAATTTTTTTTCTATCACTCATCTCTTTGGCTCTTCTAGGAATTTTTATTGGGCTTGTGACCAATTTACATTTTTCTTTGAGGTTTTTCTTGTAACTGTTTTAACATTGTTGTCTTCTTCTGATTTTATGTCTTGATCTTCACTGTGACTAAAGTAGATTTTTATGGTCAAGTACTTTTTTTGTTGTTTGCTCATTTTTCTAGTATATTTCTTGACTTTGAACTTCATGCTAAAGTTGGGCTCTGTTCACCTAGGAAGAGGGAAAATTATCCCAAACTTCAGACATTTTTGTGTGACTGTTTTCAGAGCTAATTCTGGTGGATTAAAAGTTTTCAATGTTTCCAAAGTGGTGTGATCTGATGAGAGGTGTGGACACTGCTCTCCTGGTCTAGACTCTGGTCTTTACCCAGAAAGAACCCCTACTCCCATGAGGTCACAAAGCACTAGTGTTCCTCTTGGTCCTGGAACTGTGACCTAGAATTGCATATGGAAAACAGAGTTGCCATTCTACACTAGATCTTACATCCAATGCTTGCATAGGGTCCCCTGTAATTTCTGGCCAGTTAACTTGCCCCCTTCTTTCCTCTAAGCTGAGAGCTCCTGAACCTGCTACTGCTGCTGCTGCTATCACAGCCTCCAAAGTCCACTGTTGGTGCTGTTAGTATATGAGTTCTGGACAAGTGCCCACCCCAATATCCCAGACCTTACTTGCCAACCTCAATTGCCTTATACTGGAACACTCCAGAATTCAATTTGATCCAGAATTCAATTATTTTCAAGTTGTTTTGGGAGGAATGTTAGGAGAGTTCATCTGGGTTACTGTTCTACTCCACTATCTTGGCTCTACTCCCTCCACCTTCTACAATAAGCCTTTTTCAACTCCTCTTAATTCAAGTGCCTTCCTTCCATTGTTTTCCCCCCTAATTTATCCTGTATATAGTTTGTTTATACATAGTTGTTTCCATGTTTTCTCCCTTGTTAGACTATGAGCTCCTTGAGGGCAGAGGATGTCTTTTGTCTTTCTCTGTATCTCTCATGCTTAGCACAGTGCCTGGCAAAGAGGAGGGACTTAAAAATATTTATTGACTGATTGACTCAGAAGCCATCTAGCCCAACTCCCCACATTTTATAGATGAGGAAACTGAGATCCAAAGAAATTAAGTGACTTTCCCAAGAGGTCACACAGACAGAGAAAGGACTTGAGCCAGGGGTCTTTCCATTTCTACCTGCAAATAGTTTTAAAATAAATGTTTCTTGATGGTGTCATCTAATATCAAACCTTAACAACCCATCCACCTACATGAAATGCTTTGGTTCCAAATCACCTTTAGAATCGAATACACTGATCTTCCAGGCATTTCCCTGGAATCAGTCAATGAGCATTTATTAATAACTTACTATGTGTCCCAGGGGCTGTGTTAGGTGATGGGGATAAAAGAAAAACAAAACCATCCCTGCAGTGCACAACTCTCTCAGAGTGGTGGCTGGCTCCATTCACTCTGATTCATTCAAACACCTTCACCAGCATCCTGAGTATAAGGCCATATATGGTTAGATACTGTTAAAAAATGTGGTTTCCATCATAAGAGTCCTTGGAGCAAGTGAATGATGAATGTAGTATATAAATGAACACTTCCAATCACTGTATCTCCCTGTTGGTGAGGACACGACAGGAGTGGACATTTGTCCACCTCCACATTAATAACATGCTTCTCTTTGGATCTGACCCCCGATTTCCTCAGGAGAAAACAGCTTTGAATGACTTACTCAAAAGGTCAAGACAAGAGTAAAAGATGAGTTTGAGTCCTTTCATATTTAAAATTTGGAGTTTTCCTGGGTTGTTAGGACTCTTGGCCAAGAGAGGTTCTAAAAATGACATGAGAAAAGGACATAGCCCAAATCTTTTCACATTTGCGTTTGTGTGTGTGTGTGTGTGTATGTGTGTGTGTATGTGTGTATGTGTGTATGAAGGCAGCACATATAGTAATCTTAGAATATGACTAATAAAGGATCTTACCAAGGAAAACAGGTTGCTGTGGAGTGGGTGTAAGGGGATTCCTGGTCTGTCCAAAACACCTTTCTCTGTTTCCAGCAGTTTGTGATTTAAGGAAGAATGTTATTTTCTTTGCTTTGAATGCCCTTGCCTTTGCTAATCGATTGTGGTCTTAATGCCATGAAACTTGGTTTCTTTCATTCTTTTTTTTTAAATTCTGATCATGGAAAAACAAATTGCATGTTCATTTTCAGTTTTGCTTATGGAAGGTATGACTGAGGAGGCTGTGATGTACATACAATGCCTTTCAGTTTTTCCCTCACTAAGATATGGAAAGTAATAAATACAGTCATTTGAATCAAGGTGGGAAGGCCAAGTCTCAGGCATGTTTCTCCATTGCTTTAGCCCACACTCTCACATTGATGTTGATAAAAACTCCAGGCTTTCTGGGCAAACAGTGCCCTGACTCCAGCATCTTTTTTCCATTATCTAGGTCCTCTAATCAGTATTCATCTTTCCTTTTTCAGAGGGGGAAGTCCATGGCACAGCTCTGGGTCAATGCTAGCTTTTTTGCGGTTTAGCAAAAGCTTTCCATTTTTCTGAGTTTTCAAATTAAAGACCGTGGGAAGTCCTATCTAGCCAGGAATGGACAAGTCAGAGTTCATGTCCAGTGGAGGGAATCTTGGGACTTAAGAGTTAGGCTGTTTAGACTACCCTGTCACCAAGAGGGATTTCCTGCTATGATATACCTGATGAGTGGTCCAGCCTCAGCCTAGAGATCTTCAGCGAAGGAGAATCTGCTGCCCCTCAAGGCAGCCCAATCTCCTTTCACATGGATCTAATGGCTAGAATTGTTTTTCTTTTAAGAAGTTGAATCATCCTGTCCACAGTTTCCAACTCTTCCTTCCAGAGCCAAATAAAACAAACTTATCCCTCTTCCACATGATAGCTACAGAGTATGTGTGTACATGTGCATATGCATGTGTGTGCATATGTATATGCATGTGTGTATGTGTGTGTGTGAGTGTGTGTGTATGTGTGTGTGTGAGTGTGTGTGTGTGAGTGTGTGTGTGTGTGTGTGTGTGTGTGTGTGTGTGTGTGTGCCACCTCCAAGTCTTCCCTAGACTGAGCACTCCCAACTCTTTTGACCAGTCCTCATAACCTTGGGCTCCAGGTCTTTCACTACCAGGTTCCTCTCCTCCACTGCCTCCTCACTCTGCCCCTTCTAAGCCCTTCTCCAATTGGTGAATTTCTCCCAGAACCTTCATTCTGGGAGAGAGTTCAGACCAACTATCCTCATGCCACAGCACGGACGCCTGTTCCCTTCCCCGCTCCCCCTGCTTTTCAGGACCCTCTGGAATATAAGTATTTCAAGGTTAGGGTCTCTTCACTTTGCTTGTACATGTATCCCCAGTGATTGAATAGTTTCTGGCATGTAGTAAGTGCTTAGTAAATGTTTGCTAATTAACTGCAGCACCTATGACCAAATGCTCTGTAGATAGGGTCTGACTAGGGCAGAGTACAGGGAAGATCGCTGGCCCATTAAGCAAGGGGACTCTAACTAAGAAAATGACTCGTATGTAGTGCTTGGTTAATTTTTAAAATAAGAATGTTCCTCAATATTCAGTAATGAATGAGGACTACAGTATAAATCCCACCCAACCTCTGCTTCACAAAGGGACAAGGGCAGGGGTATAGTGAGTGACAGTCAGCTGAGACCCTGGCTCTGAAGCATGTGGTAAGTGTCCAGTCACCATATGAAGGCCAGGAATCATCACCATCATGACCTTTAGCCTCCAGTCTGGGATGACCCCATTCCTGGGGCCTCCTTCTGTCCCCCTGCTGGGCTCAATGTGCTCATGGAGCAATACAGAGGTGTGCTGGTGACGTTTAACAGCTGGGCTGGGGGGAGAGACATGTGCACATTCTTTTAACTTTAATCGGTATTACCAAAATTGATTTAGATCTAGACAATCAACAGAACAATAAACCAAGCTAGAGATAACCCGTTTCTGAGGGATAAGTGCTCATGTGTTAGCTCTCAGAAGGTAGGTTAGAGGAGGCTGCAGCAGACCCCTGGGTATGAGGAAAATGGAGGGGAGAAAGAGGCAAGGACATCCAAGCTCTGGCCCCCACCCCAAGAAACCAGTTTATTTTGCAATTCAAAGGAAGAGGGTCCAGCTCACTGTGCTTGTGACCCCAGAATTTAAATTTACCCCAGTTCTTTGTTCCAAAATGTCAGCAAAGCCCAGAAAAGAGGGGCACAGTACTCTGAAACCTTCATTTTTACTCACTCCAGCCTAATTCTACTGACTAATTTTCCCCCTGCAAAATTTTTTAAGAATTATTTTAAATGAATGAATTTTCCATTCACACCATGATTTAATCGTATCTTGAACCTAGGAGCTAAACTGGCTCTGTACTTTTACCCCTTCATGGAGTCAAGGCATCTCAGAGGTGGAAGGGGTTCCAGAGGGTATCTTGGTGTTCTCCCATCTGAACAGGACTGCTGGGGGCAGAGCCAAGATGTCGGAGTAAAGACAGGGACTCACCTGAGATCTCCCCCAAATCCTTTCAAATACCTTTAAAAAATGACTCTGAACAGGACTGCCCCCTACCCATACCTGCCAAAGGTTCATCCAATCTCTGATTTCAGGCTTCCAGGGCTAGATTTTCCTTATATCAAATCTAAATTGAGGGGCATCCTTGAGTGAGAGCCCATTGTTAAATTTTTAGTGTAAGCATTTACACCTCAGAAATTGGCAAAGGCTGCAAATTATCACTCAATTTATTTTTTGGCTGATTGTCTAGACTTAAGAAAGTGACAGAATGTTAACGATGCATGTTAAAACTAAAAGTATATGTGTATTTTTTTAAGAGCTGGTTGTTAAACATTTACTAACACACCCCTTTCTAAATCTGATTCCAACTTTCATTCATTGTTCCTACTTTTGCCCTCTGAGACCAACCAAAATAAGTAATTGAATTTCCATTTTGGTGTTGTCAGAAGACAAACTATAAATATTGCTTATTCAATAGATAGGTTGCTCAGAAATATATAGACTTTGCAACTTATTGAGTCACTCAGGGCTTCCAACTAAGCAAGGGTAAAGAACTGCCTGGCCCTTCCCATACCTTCCAGTTCTAAGTCTCTGATGCTAAGGTCCTCATTGGTTGAACTGAATGGTTCCTGCAGAGGGCCACTGAACTCCACAGCAGCCACACCTTGGTGGACAGGAGCACATCAAAGCTATTAAAGGCTGGGCTATAGAATCAGGGACAGCAACAGGGAGCGTCAGGTCTCAATATAGCCAAGGGGGGTGACTAAAGGAGGGCAGAAATCAATCAGAGAGTTGGCTCCCGATCAGTAAATTGAGAAAGGTCAGAACAGTGATTACAAGTCAGACTGTCTTATTAGAGTTCTATCCCTCCTCACAATCAATTCTCACTTCAAAGTTCTTAAGTAGTAGCAGAACCATAGGTCTTGGAGTGGAGGGAGACCTCTGGGAGCTAGACCAAGTTGCTCATTTTACAGATAAGGAAAGAGGTTAAGTGACTTGCCCAAGGGGACACAGGGGAAGCATAAGAGGTAGGTTTTAAACTCAAGCCCTCTGCCTCCAGAGTCAGTACACGTCCCATTGCCTCCACTGCTGGAATGGCAAGTAGAGCCAGGGGATAGTCAGTTGTCTTGTCCCTTCCAAACATGATGGTAGGGATTTGATTACTGTTCCTAGATCAAGATGGGGAATTAGCAGAAGGAGGAGGCATTACACGCAGCAGAAGGGAAGACAGCAAGGTTCTGGGGTAGGTGGCTAATGGGTTGTGGGACATGGTCTAGGGCCACATGGCTACAGTGGGGGAGAAGGGATGTACTCACTCATTCCCCATGAGGACAGCTTAGCCCTTGGGCAGTGCTCTCAAGAGGAATAAAGTAGCTCTCCCAAAGAGGGGGCTGTGGACTCTTGAGCTCCTGTGCTGAGAATGCCGAGCCAAGTCTGGAGTAGGAGAAGAGTGGAAGGTCTGAATACTCACTAAACACTCCCTAACATTGTTTCCCTATTATCACAACCTAGAAATTTGCTCCTAGGAACGGGGGACATGGGGCCCTGAGGACATAAAAACATTGCTCGAGCCTAGGTGACTGATAGGTGCTCCCATACTGTCTCCTTGAGTCCTGCTCACACAAATGGATAAACTCACAGCTTGCCTTTTGCTCACTGCCTTGAGGGTTGTTTATTTTTAGTGCTAATTGTTAGGTATTCAACTCCCAAATTTACATTTTCAAATGCTGATCATTAAGTTGCTTTCTGCATTCTCCATGGATATGCCATTTCCTTCAAGAGATGAACAAGATCAAAATGGCGCTCCCCCTCTTCTTCCTAAAATGGTTTTCACTGTACCTACCCTCCTCCCTTGACTTCCTACATCCAGTCCCTTCTCTTGGAGCTTGTAATCTCAGGGCTCTGAGGCAGGCTGAGACGGTAGTAGCCTTCTTCTCTAGGTTCCATTTTAGAGGCATGGCGACTTCAATTCATAAAACAGGTCAAGAAAGTATTGTGGGGGATGGGTGTGAGTAAAGGAAAGTGAGATTTTGCTCATCATTCTTTCCTGCCTTGAAGAAGGGAAAGATGAACAAAAGGGGACAGACATACTTCTGTATATTCACTTTCTCTTCTCTAATGTGGCTTCCCTATGTCTGAATTGTCTCTGGGTAAGACCTGATTCCAAGGAGTCAGAGAAGCCTAGATTGGTTCCAGGCTATACTGGACCTTCAGATCAAAGAGGAAACATGCTATATTTGAAAGAAAAAAAAAAACTAAGCCAAGGGGCGGCTAGGTGGTGAAGTGAGTAACAGTGCTGGCCCTGGAGTCAGGATGACCTGAGATCAGTCCCAGCCTCAGAAAATGAGCACCTACACATAAATAATGACTGGCCATGTAACCTTGAGCAAGTTACTTAACTGTAATTGCTTTAATAAAAAAAAAAAAACTAAGCCAAACTAAATTTGTAGTCAGAGGTCCTAGGTTCAAATCTTATCCCTCTTTCTACCTGTGTGACCTTAGCCAAGTCACATAATCTCTTTAGGACTCAGTTTCCTTATCTGTAAATGAGGAATTGGACCAGATAGCCTCTGGGGATCTAGGATCCCCCAATTAGGCTGTAAGCTAATTGCCAGTAGATGACCAGTAGACTTTGGTTAGCAGGTGGATGACCAACATATAGGGTGTGGCTAACAGGAGAGGGGTCAAGCATATAGCCCTTTGGGCACTTGGCCCACTATACTCGTTATTAAGATGTAATTGGGAAATATTTAACAAAAGAAATAAAACATAGATAATTTAAATATCTGGTTTTCTAAGTCAATATGCACCCTTAGGCATATTTACATAGTTTAGTGGTTCCTGTTTGTATATGAGTTTGACATAATTGGATTAAAAGGCTGCAAGGTGACTGAGATACCCAGATAGCCCAGGTCCTAGTGGCTGTCTGTCATATATTGATTGACCTTCCTTCCTTCCTTCCTTCCATCCTTTACTTCTTCCTTCTTTCTGTCCTTCCTCCCTCCCTTCCTACCTCAATGAGCTCAGTGTCTGGTTCATAGTCTTCCTGCCCACCCCTCCTCCTGCCCTCACACAGAAGGACTTCAACATTTGTACAGAGTGTTACAAAAGTCTAACTGTAGTTTTAAGTTATTAGAGCTTTAAACTGCACTCACACTTTTGGGACACTTTCTTGATACCTCTTAGATATCTAACTTCCCAGTTTCTCATTCTACTCAGTTCCCATGCCAGATTTCTCTACCTCACCTCAATCACACATAGAGATGGTCTCAAACTTGATCTTTTCATCATCTATAAGAGTCCCACTCCTCTGTTCATGAACATGGCCTGATCTTTTATACTGCTGTCTTTCCTTTTTTCCTTACCTCCCCAACCCTATTCCTTATCCTCACCATGACCTCCAAACCCTCCATCTTTCTTTCCCAGATCATCACTCCTGCCCTCTCCTCCCTCACTCATCCCAACTCCTTGGTGAGACAATTCAACCCAGCAATATCCCCTAAAACAGAGTCCCTTATCCCCTTGTCCTGTCACTGATCATGTCCTTACCAAACCACCACCTTGGATTCTTCCTGCCATCTACTGCCTTCACTCCTATTCATAGCTGCTGAAAGGAGTTGGAGAGTAACAACAAAGCCATGGGGATTGGGGCACACCATGAGTTTAGGTCACATAATCTCAACCAGACCTTCACTGCAGCAAGACAACCCCTTTGCTCTCTAGGTCACAGCATCTATTCCAAACTTGGTCTTCCCTCCTTGACCCTCCTAGGACAACCTTCTCCCATCTCAGCTGAAGACCTTGACTCATCCCACACTCAAAAATAGAGATCATTCCCTGCCACACTCTTCCTCATTTCACATCACTCAGATGTCTTTCCCCACTACTTATTCTTTCACTCTTATTTTACTTTGGAGCTGACCCTTCTGTTTGCCAAAGCAAGACCCTTTCTTTACATGAACCTTTGATCCCATCCCATCCCATCTCTGTAGATTGCTCCCTCTATTGATTCAGTCTCTTATCATCAATCTTTCCCCACCTATCATGACTATGGACACACCCATGTCTCCACAACCCTTAAATAAATCACTAGATGCAGCCATTTCCACTAGCTATCATCCCTTAGCCCTCTTCCTCTTATTAGTTAAACCACTTGGGGAAGCCATCTACAATGAGTACCTCCACTTCTAAGCCTTCACTTGGAATCTGGTTTATCATCATTTAAAAAGAAACCACTGTCAGCACAGCTAGGTGGTGCAGTGAATAGAGCACCGGCCCTGGAGTCAGGAGGACCTGAGTTCAAATCTGGCCTCAGACACTTAATACTTACTAGCTGTGTGATCTTGGGCAAGTCACAACCCCAATTCCCCTGCCTTCCCCCCTTAAAAAAAGACAATAAACCACTCTCCCAAATTGGTGGATCACCTATTGGTGATCTCTTAATTGTCCAATCCAGCAACCCTTTCTCAATCCTCATTCTCCTTGATCCTCTCTTCTCTCTAGGTTATTGTGAAGCTGCTCTCTCTCCTGGCTCTCCTCCTACTTTGGCTCCTTCTCAGTTTCTTGGCTTATTCTTTATCCGTGTCATGCCCACTAACTATGCTTGTCCCCTAGGGCTCTGTACAGGTCCCTCTTCTCTGCCTCCTCGTTTTCATGGATTCCTCCAAATACCAGCTAAAACCCCACTTTCTACAGGAAGCCTTTCCCAATCCCTCTTATTTCTAGTGCTTTTCCCCAAATTGATTATTTCCTATTTATGCCATTTATAGTTTGTACATGTTTGTTTGCATATTTTCTCCTCCATTAGATTGTAAGCTAGTTGAGGACAGGGACTGATTGTTTGGAGATTTTTTTTGTGGGGGGGTGCCTTTCTTTGTATCCACAGGTCTTAGGCAATGCCTGGTGCAGAGTAGGAGCATAATAAATGTTTACTAACTGACTGATTTCCTCTCTACCAGTGGTGTCAAACCCAAATAGAAACTAACCCATAAACACGGATTCCTGGGGGCCATGTATTGCCCTTAGCTTTAAAGTATAAGATTATCTAAGTTTTATTGTATTTTATCTATTTTATTAAGTATTTCCCAATTGCATTTTAATATGGTAAAGGTCACATTCTAGAGCATTATGGCCTGCATGGGTTACATATTTAACCTCTCTGTTCTATTTATTTTGCTTGTGCTCTTACCAACTTCTATGGATTTCGTTATCATCTTTATGAAGACAATCCCAGATCTCCATATCCAGCCTCAGCCCCCTTCTCGAGCTCCAGGATACCAACTGCCTCTTGGACATCTCAAACTTAGGATCCCATAAACATCTTAAACTTATCATGTTTAAAATTGAACTCATTAACTTCCATCCCCCAAAATTCTCCCCTCTTCTGAACTTTCCTATAACTATTGAAGGTACCACTATCCTCCTAGAGACTCAACTCACATCTTATCTTCTTCAGATCTCTCCTGGTTCCCTGACCCCTAACACTGCAGCCCTAACATCATTCTCAGAGATCACTTTCCATTTATACTGTATGTGCCTCATATGTGCAGTTTTCTGCACGTTGTCACATGAGAATATGAGCTCCATGACAGCAGGAACTGTGTTTCTGCCTCTCTTTGTATCCTCAACACTTTTCACAGTGCCTGCTTATACACTGATTGGCTGTGTTGCAGTGAAGACTCAGCAAACTGAAATGCCAAACATTTGGCATCACTTATGCCCACTTGGCCACTAACTGGCTACAGGACCTTGAGTAAGTCCCTTTAAGGCTCTATGCCTCAGTTCCTCATGTGGAAAATTAGGAGAATGACTTTAGATGACTTCTACATTTCCTTTCAACTTTGATATTCAACATTTCTAAGGACTCTTCTGGCTCCAACATTCTGAGCATAATTGAGACAATCTGGATAACTTGATAATTTGAAGAATGGAAGATGGCGACCTGGGGGCTCTTCATCCAGGTCACACTTGCTCTGCCTTGGCCCCTTACTTTCTCCCTCTAAACCCTTTCACTTGGAGACCTCATAAGCTGCCATAGATTCAACTGTCCTCTCTGTATTGATGAGTCTCAGATAGAATTAGCCAGCCCTAACCTCTCCGCTAATCTCCAGCATCACATCTTCAAAAGTCTATTTGACACTTCACCTGGATTTCCTGTAGATATTTTGAATTCAACATGTCCACATTTGAATTCATTACTTTTCATCTCAAACTAACTCCTATTCTGAACTTACCTTTACAGCTGAGGGTATCACCATCCCCCTCCTAGCCAGTCAGGCACAAAGCCTAAGTTTTTTCTCAACTCCTTACTCTCTCTCTCTCTCTCTCTCTCTCTCTCTCTCTCTCTCTCTCTCTCTCTCTCCTCTCTCTCTCTCTCTCTCTTTCTCTCTCTCTCTCTCTCTCTCCTCTCTCTCTGTCTCTCTCTCTGTCTCTCTCTCTCTCTTTCTCTCTCTCTCTCTCTCTCTCTCTCTCTCTCTCTCTCTCTCTCTCTCACACACACACACACACACACACACACACACACACACACACACACACCCCACCCAGACCCAATCTGTTGCCAAGTCCTGTTGATTTTACCTTCAAAACATAGGTCCCTTTTCTCTCCTCTGACACTGGCACCAACCTGGTACAGATCCTCATAACCCCACATATGGATTATTACCACAGCTTTCTGATTCATCTCCCTGCCACAAATCTCTCCTTCCTCTAGACTAGCCCTCATTCAGCTGCCAGAGTGATCTTCTTAGACAAGTCAGGCCATGTCACCCACCACCACTACCCCTCAATAAACTACACTGGTTTCCTATCATCTCTAGGATCAAATATGAAATCCTGATGGACATTTAATGTCCTTCATTACCGACTCAACCTTTCTAGTCTTTTTACATCTTATACCCACCATTCTCCCTAAGCACTATTCCATTCAATGACATTAGTCTTCATTCTCCTTGAACGAAATGCTCTATCTCCTGACTTCAGGCATTTTTGCTGGTTGTCCTCCAATGCCTAAAAGGCTCCTCTTCCTTATCTCTACCCCCTGGTTTCCATGGCTTCCTTGAAAGTAAGGAGTATCTTTTACCTTTGAATCCCATGACTAGTATAATGTCTATAACACAGTAGATCCTTGTTGACTTACTAGTTCTGCCTTCCTTTTATGATTGGTTATCGCCATCCTAGGCACCCCAAACAATGGTCTCATTCTGCTTTGGACACTTTCTTTTCCTAATACAGTCCCAACTATCATGTGCAGCCTTTCTTGGTATTTCCAGATAACACACTAGCCTCATCTCATTTTTTATTTAGTCCTTCTCACAATCTCCTAACAGATCCATAGCCAAGTTTTCACATTCCTTCTCTATTAGCTGTCACTGTTTCCATCATCTACCTTTTTAAAATATAAGTTGGCTGATGAGTTCCCCATGACATTTCATCAGCCTTTTAGAAAACTCTACCTTTTCCTCTTCCCTGGAACACGTTTTCTCTGTCTTCTGAATTCAAATCTTGAGAGCTTCCCATTCTCTCTGGTTTGACTCCCTTGCTGAGGTTTAGCTCACTGACCAAATGTAGGAGACAGATCAGACTATACCTGGTTTCTCCTTCTTTCTTGATCACAGACTCTAGGAAAGAATACTCACTTTCCCTCAAGGATCCCATTATTTCCACACTGGAAAACAGTGCATCCTTGTTGGTGAAAATTAGACCCATAACAGAAGTTTCTTTTATTGTTTCTCCTAACTTTAGAAAGATCAAATGATCTAAAGGCAAACCAAGAAGTTATTAGCTGCTTAGCTTTGGGTGGACAGTTCAATACACAGCACAGGTCTGGATTACTGAAGTTCCCCATCACTAAGCTATGCCTCTGTACCAGCTTTGGTCTACATCTTGACCACCCTCTCCTAGTTATTCTGTTTCTTTCTCCACTGCTCTTAACCCCAATGCTCACCACCATCCTCTGGGTTCTGGTGACTCTTTTCATTTCCATTGCAAAAGTTCATTTAGTGTTAGTGTTAGTAAGTGTCCTGAAAAAGTTAAGACATGGGTTCTCAACCCTTTTTGGGGTGTCATGGAAGCCTTGGAAAGTCTGGAGAAGCCTATGCTTTTAAGTATATGAAATAAAATATGTGAGTGACAAAGAAAATCAATTATATTGAAACAGTTATCAAAAAAAAATCAAGTCCATAGACTCCCCTGAAGTCTATCCATAGGTTTTGGATTCCTGGCTAAGAACTCCTGAGTCGGGAGAAAGACAGGCAATGTCATTGATCATCTTTTTAGCATAGGATAGGTCTGTTACATTCCGTGTCAAAGTTCAATTTCATTTCTTTGACACATCTTTCTACTTTGTACCTCTTATTAAGCCTATACTAACAGCACTTCACATAAAGAGACAACAGAACTCCACTCTGATCCATTTCTTTCTCTCTTAACACCCTGTAACAAAACTGCTATTCCTCACATGCAGTATCTATAAATAAAACTTCTATGAGAAAGTGGATTCCATGAGGGCAGGGGCTGTCTTTGCTTCTTTGTGTATATGTTTGTATCATTAGCACTTGGCACGATGCTTTGTATATAGCAAACCATTAACAAATAATTTTTCTTTCATTCTTTTTTTTCTTTATAATAATCAAAAAAAGTTTCAAATAAACTATCTTTCCTTGCCAAGACAGGTTCATTAGCATTTTAAAACATTGTTCCAGTTTGTTTCAGCTACTTTGGGGCTCAGAGACAGACAAGATAAACAGACAGGCCAGTAATGTCAAAAGCAATAGGCCTTTATTACCTGTGTATTTTAATTCAAACAAGGCATTCAATGGTCTGTGCAACAAAGTCAGGGGAAAGGGGACTTAAACACTAGAAGAAGGATACAACTGGGCTTCAGCCACAAGAGTAGGTGTCCCCAGTCCTCAGGGACCATGACCTTCAAGCTACCATGAAAGGACAAAGAAAAGGATCACTGATGATCCAGTTCAAAGCTGCCCTCAGACCTGGCACAGCCAGATTATACTCTAGCCTCTCATCACTCTTCCTCAGTGAGGGGGAAACTGGGCCCTCATTTATTCAGTCAGTCAGTTAATATGTATTAAAGGCCTACTATGTGCAGAGCTTGATGTTAATCCTTTTATACATAAGGGATATTTATATCTACAGATATGGAGAGAGAGAGACAAACAGAAAGAGACAGACAGACAGAGATACACACATATATGTAGACATATACACACTTATCTTATCTCTCAGATATTTCCTCAAAGGCCCTTGGGCCACAGATTAAGCCCGTAGATGAGGTAATGAATTTGCCCTCTGGGTTTAGATGGTTTCTGTGTATTTTACCTAGTTACTCATCTACATGAGAGATTTAAAGTTCAAAAACTGGGAAAGCCCTAAACCCAGAGATGTCAGTTAAGGAGGCCCAGAATGCCAGGCCTGAAGTCAGGACAACTCTTTCTATATGATTGCTTCTAGGTTTTCTTCTGTCACGTACTTCTCTAACAATCAGGCTCCCAGTTTCATCCTTCAAATAAAACCGCTCTTGACACAGTTCTACATCCTACCCCCCAACTGTGGGTGTTCCCCATTAGTCCAAGACTCTCTCTGGAGCTCTAGTCCCAAATCACCAAATACCTATTGGGTATTTCCAACTGGCTGTCCTATCAGCATCTCAAGCTCGGTGTGTCCACAAGAGAGCTCATTCCCTTTTCCCCCAACCCAATCATCTGTCTGACTTGCTTATTTCTGTTGAGGGCACCACCATTCCTCCATTGGCCCATGTTTGGCACTTTGGGGTTCCGCTGGATTCTACTGTCACTAACCCTGCTGGTCTAATCTGTTGCTACCTATTTTGATTCTCTCTCCGCTGTCTCCTCTCCACTCACATGGCCATCACCCTAGCTCAGCACCTTCTCCCCTCACACCTGTTCAATGACAATAATTTCACTGGGCTCACTGCCTCTGGGCTTCCCCCTCCTCACTTCATCTTCCACACGACTGCCAAATGACATACCTGAAGCACCTGTTTGACCACACCACTGCCTTACTCAAACTCCTAATACCGCTAAGATTAAATGCAAATCCCTCCATCTGGCATTTTAAAGCACTGTCAATGGTTTAACCAAGCCTACATTTCATTTGAGGCTTGGTGGGGTAGGTACTATTATCATCCCCTTCTTATAGGCAGAGAAACTGAAACACAGAGAGGATACAGGACATGTCCAGGGCCACAGAGCTAGTAAGTATCTAAGGCAGGATCTGAACCCAAAATCATTACAATAGTGTAGGTAAGAGGCAAAGAGATCCCAAACTAAGGTGGCTACAGTGAGAGAAAAAGGGAAAGATGCAAGGAATACTTTGGAGGTAGAATCGACCGTATTTGGCAAAGGTTTGGGATGTGAGGGAGTAAAGAGAACAGTCAAAGATCCTGGGGAATTCCAAGCCTGGGTGTAAAGTCTCTTGATCTAATGAAAATGGGGCAGTGAAGAAGGGAGGCAGGTCTGTGAGAGAAGGACATTAATTGTGCTTTGGGCATGCATGCATCTGCATGCTGTTAACAGGCTATCCTCAGAGAGATACTAAATCAGTCTTAAGTTTTACAAAGTGGGGGGTATACACCCACCCCTAAGGGAGGGAACAAGGATAAGATTTATTAAACATCCCTTGTGTGCCAGTCACTGTGCTAAGTGCTTTTTATGAATCTTACCTCATTTGATGAATTGTTACATAATATCATCTCTGCTTTCCAGAGGTGAAAATAAAATAAACAGTTTCAGGGAGCTGAAATTACATGTCCAGGGTCATATGGCAAAGCTACCCTTCAAACCAAAGTCAGAATTTGATTTTGAATGCCACTTTTCCTCTCCCAAGAGGAAGCCCTTTAAAGCCAAGAGGGCCACCTAATTGAAAAGCCAGTCTACCTGAGGGACCATCAAGCTTTAGACCCTATGTAAGTATTTGCAAGTATTCAATTAGAGATGTGGGCCTGGAACTCCAGGGAGATGGAAACACAGACTGGTGAGCCAGCTGATACATCAAGGACACCTACTCTATCCCAATCAGTATCAATCAATTTGATGTGATCCTAGAGGGGTAATGGTTCTAAATCCAGTGTATTTGGCCCCAGGGCTATTAGCTGCTGATTGTAAGTTCACTTGCTTAATCAGAGGAAGCCAACTAAAAAGGCCCTCTATCTGGGTTCTACTTTGTCATGATGACCAAGCCCAGTGTGGTGGAGGTGACTCAACTACATGGAAAGTCCCCCAATTTACTCTTTCTTGTCCAACATGAGCAGGTGACCATCTTATGACACTTAGTCAGTGGAGATATTCCCTGCTTGGAGCAGTTGACTCTCTTATAACCATCTAGGCAGTGGAGATGCCCCATGCTTTGCCCAACTCATGACCCTGCTGATAGATTATTTTGCTTATTTTAGCTTATGCATTATATGTTGACCAATGGGATTCTTCTGTGCATGGTATAGCCATTTTTGAACGTCAAGATATCTAATCCTATAAAAATAGGGCCCTGGAAGGAGGGGGCACCTGAAATCATGAGGAAGAGCTGAGGCCCACCTCATTAGAGGGACCTACAGACCCTTTAATAAAGTGTCATTGGCTCAGAGCTCTGCCTCAGTCTCTCTTACTGTAGGCTGGATCATTTTCATCCCATACTGGGAAGCTGTCTGCATAAGGTTATCTATAACAGGTAGGACTAATGAGAACTGCCTTGCTGCCTATGTTACTCATTCCTCCTTCCCTCCACAAACACCTATTAAATAAATAGGTGCCTATTGCTCACATCATCTCCACAGAGTAGTTGAAGCCACAGAAATGGAAAAAACCCTGAGGGGAAAGGGGATAGAAGGGGAAAAGAGAAGGCTGAAGAGAGGGCCTTTGGACATACCCATACCCTGGGTGAAAGAGATCAGGACAGAGTGGTCAGGGAGGTAGGGAGATGACAAGAGGAGGCTGATATCATAGAAACCAGGGGAGAAGACTGCACCAAGAAGGAAGTGGGTGATCAACAGGGTCCTAGGAAGAAGCGATGAGCTCCAGCGGTTAGGAAACCACTGGTCCCCTGGGAATGGGTGGCTTGTTTTGAGCAGTGGGGATGAAAGTCAGATTGCGAGGAGAGCCATTTAGACAATAGACATTTCCTACAAGGAAAAGTAACGTCCTTGATATGAGGAGACATTACTGTTCTCCTAAATTTGGGGCACATGATTTATTTCTCCAAAGGGAGCTTTATTCTCACCCTGGCTGCATTACCAGGCCCTGTGGCTTTATGTATTATCTAATCAATCTCCTCCACAGGGAATTCTTCTCCTTTAAGAAGTCAGACTGAGGGGGCAGCTAGGTGGCGCAGTGAGTAAGAGCGCCGGCCTCGGAGTTGGGATGACCCAGGATCGAATCTGACCTCCGAAAATGAGCACCCACACACAAATAATGACTGGCCGTGTAACCTTGAGCAAGTTACTTAACCCCAATTGCTTAAAAAAAAAAAAGTCAGACTGAGTTCAGAGAAAATCAACTTCAATCAATCAATGAGTATTTATTAAGTGATTACCACATGCCTGGGATTCTGCTGGGTGCTGTGGATGGAAAGGTCAATGAGACAAGGCCTGCCCTCAGGGAGCATACATTTTACTCATGGGGTGGAGGGAAGAAAGTCAACATATACACACACACAAATATATACGAAATATAATCAAAATCAGTACATGGTAGTTTTAGGGGAGAGGGCACCCGTGGCTGTAGGTATCAGAAAGGCTTCTTGGGGCACGTGGGCTGAGCTTTGAAGGAAATGTGGGAGGGATTCTAAGGGGCAGAAGGGAGGAGGGAGTGCATCGTGGTCAGGAGGAGCACCTTCCCACATGTGGTCCCTACATGTGTGCCTTGCTTGGTTTGGCTACTGTTTCCTGGGAAGATAAGTTGGAGCCACATGGTGAAGGCACTTGAGGGTGAGGGGAAGGATGGAGCAGGCACACATACATGTACATATACGTAATATTCTAAGAACATTTAGGCCTCCATCTAGAGATTCCTAATAAGCAGAAGAAAATAAGTCTCAAACTAATGGCAGTCAGGGTCGGGGTGGAAGAGGGAAAAAGAATTTTTCAAACCTGTGTGGGAGGGGGGTGGAACAATGAAGAGGGTTCACCTGAAGCCACTGAGAGGCCCTGGGGAAGCCCAGATGGAGCACAGAGCATTCAGAATCAAGAAGGAGAGGAAAGGGGGAAGGAGGGCCTTTGGCCAAAACACAAAGGGGGGGGAAAGCCTTCATTACTACGAGATTTTATAGACATTTGTCTTAACAAGAGAAAACTGTGTTTTGTTTTATTTTTTTCCTGTATATTACCACAACAAAGATCAAATTTTCAATGTAGCTAGAAAGGAAAAGGAAATCTCTTAAGAGAAAGAGCTTTCCCCAGACTTGGGGAGCAGCCAAGTAAACAAAGGAAAGATGAGATTTTTTTCCATAAGGCAGGTGTTCTAGTAACTCTGTCATCCTCTGTAAAACACTCAGAATCAGGAAAATTTAACTTTAAAAAATATATAGTTTAATTGTTAAATGGTCGCCCCCATCTGCCTTTAATTTACAATGTTCCTAGTTGAAATTCTTGAGATTATGTGAGGTAGAGTTTTGCTTTGCAAGTAAATCCATTAAAGAGGGATACTCTCATCAAGTATCTGGAATGTGCTCCAAAGTCACGGTGGCCATTCTGCTTTACTTGCATTCATTTTGAGGAGACACAATGTTATATACCAGGCTTTGAAGGCAGGAAGACATAACTCAGGCATCCCTCGAACACCCACTGCTCTGGGTGACCCTCAACACTCTAGGCACCTTAGTCTTGCATGGATGTGTTCAATCTACATTGGCAGGGAGGGTTTCCTCATTGAAATGATGGACCAAATTGACTGTATGACATCGGAGACACTGGCACAGGACGGCCTGGCATGGCATGCCCTCATCAGGGAAGGTGCTGTGCTCTATGAGCAAAACAGAATTGAAGTCGTTCAAGAGAAATGTGAGATTTGGAAATTTAGAGAATTCCACCCCCCCCCCCACCAAATATACACAAGGACTACTTGCCCCCGACCTGTGGTAGAGCATTTTGAGCTCGTGTGGGTCGCATCAGCCATGGCTGGACACACTGTAACTTGATTCTAACAGTGATGCCATTTTGGTCCTTTTCAAGAATGATGGACAACAACCAAACTAACCTTAGGTCATACTGAAGACATAAATACATAAAGTAAAGTAAAAATCTTATAAAAAGTAAGATCACAAAGATTCAAATTCAACCTTTACTAAGTACTTCCTATGTGCAAGGTATTATGCTAAATACTGGGAACACAAAGATGGAATTAGATACAGTCAAGCCCTATCTACAAGGAACTTATAACTTAGTAAATAAGATATAAGTATCTAGAATACAAATTTGAAAATAAGGATGAGGGAAAGACCTATGCCAAGTGCTTAGAGAAGCTCAGGAATGGGAAGTAAAATCACTCACCAATTAGAAGGAGAAAGAGATATGGGGAAAAGGATCAAGGAAGAAGTGACTCCTGAACTGGGCCTCAAAGGGAATGATTTCAACAGAAGGAAAGGAGGGGTTCATTCCAGTTACAGAGAATGGGTCAGCAAAAGCATGAGAACCAAGGAGAGGGAAGGATGACAGCAAGGCAGGGTGAACAGGACAATTTGGTCAGTAATGGAAAGGATGTAAAGAGTCATCCAAAATATTGTTGGAAAGGTAAAAGGAAGTCAAATTATGAGAGACCTGAAACATCCACCATACCAAGAAGTTTTGGGGCAGGAGAGTGATGGGCAAATTAAGAAGGCTATAAGGGTAGGGACGTGGACAATGATCTGGAGATAGGGGGATGAGTGGCCAGGAGCCCCCGGAGGCAGGGAGGCTAGATGGCAGGGTGACATAAGTGCAGGTGACAAGTGAAATGATTCTGAATTAGCACGGTGGTGGTGGTGACAAAAGGAAGAGGATTTCCTTGGGAAAGTGACCACTCTATCCCAGAATGAGTCCGACACAGACCCTAGATTTGGGGCAGAATAAAAAACTCTATGAACCTTTCATTTCAAAGGCTTAGGAAGGGCATGCTATCGGGTCACTATCCACCAGTGTTGCTGCCCCCTTTCTGCCTTAAAGGTTGGACAAATTCTTTCCAGGAAAAGTCAGGGAGCTAAGGCTTGATTGGATCAGAAAACTATGGCTGGAGACAGTTTCCCAATGGCCTTTGGCCATATTAATGTCGCTTCCTGGTATGTATATACACACCAGGGGCATATCTATATCTATATCTATATCTTTATCTATATCTATATCTATCTATATCAAGACACATATACATACATATATATTAATGTGGCTTCTTGGTAGGTATACACACAGAGATATGCATATATGTCTATCTATATCTATACCAAGGCAGACACACACACAACATATATGTAAATTGTGCACATACACAGATATACACAGCAATATAACACATTACATGTGTGTGTGTGCGCGTATGCACACACATACATGAACATCCTTAGTATCAGTCCTGATTTCCAGTCTCTCATGATGGACTAACTGCCTTTTGGACCCCTCACACTGAATGTCCCAGAGACATCTCAAACTCTACATGTACATATCGTTTTCCCCCAAACCCAGCCTTCTTTCCAGCTACCCTGTCAAGGGTGCCACCTTCCTCCCAGTCACCCAGACTTACAACCTCCTCCCTCTCACTCATGACCCCCCACATTCAATCCATGGCCAGACATTCTCCCCTCACACCTCTTATCTCTGTCCCTTTCCCTGCACTCACCCAGCCCCGGCTGTAGTTCAGGCCCTCACCACCTCTCACCCCTATTAGTATCATAGCTTCCTACCCCAAGTTTCCTCCCACTCTAATCAATCCACTCACAGTGACTTTTTATACATGTTACCTCCATCCTTGCCCCCCAACTCGATGAGCTCCAGGGGCTCCCCATGGCCTACAGAAGCAAATGTCAGCTCCTCTGTTTGGAACTGAAATCTCTTCCCAGACTCCAGGCTCTGCTTTCCATCTTTCTTACACTTCTGGCAGCTCCTCTGATGGGCCATTCCCCCCTGTCAGCAGCCAGGCACTGGCTGGCCCCCCTGCCTGCAATGCTCTCCCCCGTCACTTTCACCTCACAGTTACCCCACTTCCTTCCTGACTCAGCACAGACCCCACCTTCTGCAGGTGGTCTTTCCTGGCTCCCTGCCCATCCCACACTGCAGCTGCAACGTCTTCTCTTCCACTGCCTTCTCTCTTCTCTTTGCTGAAGCTTCTAGCTATGTACACGGTGCCTCCCTTTCCAATGAAAATTCTTTGAGAGCAGGGTCTGTTTTTGGCTTTCTTTGTTACTCCAGGGGCCAGCCAGCACAGTGCCTGGCACATAGTAAGTGCTGAAGAAGGGTTTGCTGAGAAGCCAATTAATGACAGACGAATACAGAAGCGGAAAGGGCCAAGGGGGACTAACCCTCAAAAGGGGCTGGGAACTCTAAGAATGGATTTTGCAACTACACTGGGGAAAAGAGGCCCATAGAAGGGATGGTGTTCATGTTGGCAGTTCTCTGTCATTCACACTGTGCATCTAGCATCTCTCTCACTGGAAGACCAACCCATCTCCTCTGACACATACACATCTCCCCGGTGCCACGGCTGGAAATGAGTGCCACTAAACTTCTGGCCCCCAGCACCCTACTGCTGACCTTGGAGACCACGACTCCTTTCTTCTTCAGCAACCGTGGGGTGCCACAATTTCCAACCACATGGCATCACTGGGCAGAATATCCATGCTAAAAGGCTGGGGGCTTTTTCTGATCATTTGTACTTTTTGCTTAGTCTCCTCATTGGAGTAACAAAGCAGAATCAGTCGTCAAGACTATAGTACCAGTCCTTTTGCCTACCAGAGCTCCTCTTCCCAATGAACTTTTTTAATATATATTTACAATGACATGGGTATGGACATAAAAAATGCAATGAATTTTTTTTTCTCAGACAAAGCAAAAGCAAAAACAGATTTAATGAAAAGAAATAAGTAGTGATATTATATTTTGCTAAAACGTACCGAAGACAATGAAATAATATCAATATTAAATACATAATTCTGGCTCTTCTCAGACATGCAAACATTCATGCATATTTTTGTGCCAAGGACTAACTGGGTCCAACTCACTGACACTTTGAAGTGCTCATTCCACATATGGTACTGATGTACAGACTATATCACCCAATTGCATGCCATCTACAGTGTGTCCAATGGCCATTTTTAATTCATGTAGTTTCCCCCCCAAGAGGTTGTGGTCAATCTTTTGAAAAACCATGGAGCTCTGAGAGGAGGCCTCCCAACAAACCATACAATGTCACCTCCAGAGAGGAACAACTGGCCAGCCTCCCCATCCATGGGCACTATCTCTCCCATTTGAGCCCCATGTAAAGCATTCTCCAGTAAACATCCTGAGATACCCCTTTCATGGCTACCTTGATGTTACATTTTTACCATGCATCACTTTAGCATACACTTAAGACAACTTACTGGAAGAGAGGCGAAAAGCTACCTTTTGCTATATTGAGCCAAAAGGTTTCTATAACCAGCAAGAGAAACAAGAATCTCCTTTTCTTTCTCTTGACCTAAACTTATTGTGTGGCTACCAAGAGCTGTCTGCCGTGCAAAATTGTTTGCAAAAGCTTTTCTGTTTCCTTCTTATATTTTCAATCAGGAGACCCCTTAGATGGGTGTGGATAATTCCCATAAAGATTTTTAAAAGATGAGAAAGAAGGACCTACCAAAGACTACACAAACACCTTTCTGTGGAGCAGAGGTTACCCTGAGATTTTAAAGGCCAGGCCAACAGAGATCCTTCTGGTAGAAAGGCTTCAAGGACATTTCCAGCAGTAGACCGAGTCTGGTGTCGCAGGCCCACTGACATATGCAGTGAAGAGGTTCACAGCCAGCACAAATCATTTAATCCTGTTGTCCTAACATAACATAAGTCCTTTTGCATACACTGGGATGATGGCTCTAAGATCCCACCTAGGTAGGTTATTCCTTCCCAGAGCACAGAACACAGCCCAACTCTACCGTTTCATCATGTGAAATGATCATCTATCCAACAACAAGCATTTATTAGGTGCCTGCTGTAAGCCAGGAACTGTGTTAGGCTCTGGGGATACAAGGACAAAGAATGAAACAATCTCTACTTACACTCTAAAGAAGAGGCATAAGTTCAAACACAAAGTAGTGAAATACAAAAGGTAGTTTGGGAGGGAGGGTATTAGAATTTGGGGAGGGGTATAGGGACGGCTTCATGACCCGGGTCTTGAAGGAAAATTTTCTATGGGCCAATGTCCACGTCTTAATGTAAGTCCTGCCCACGGGCCTTGCCCAATGTGCCCAGGGAGCCCTTGCTATCACATACCTGCTGATCAAACTCATGGGCTCTCTTCGGGTTTCCCCGCACTCTCACTCCACAATTACTTCATCTCTTTCTCCAGCTGTATATTTCTCTAACATTTTTGACATATATGTAACATATATATATAATATATGCAGGGGTATGCTGGATCAGAAGAGTTAACTGGAGTTAAGCTTTCAGGGTAAGTATCTACACCTTAGAAATCAGCAAACATTTGGTAAGTCAACCTTGGTTTCCCCATCTGTAAAATGGGGATAATAACAGCACCTCCCTCCCAGGGTTCTTGTGAGAATCAGGTGAGATAATATTAACAAAGGGCTCAGCAGAGTGCCTGGCACAAAGGTGAGATAGTAATATTTATCATTATTGTTACCCCAAGTATCAAAGCATATCCCTTGAAGATACAACAGTCCACACTTTCATTATCTTGTCAGAACAGCAGCATGGGTTAGTGGGTAGAGAATGCTGGCCCTGGAGTCAGAATGACCTTGGTTCAAAGGCCATTTCTGACACAAGATGGGTGATTATGAGCGAGGGACTTCACCTGTCTACATCTCAGCCAATCTCTAAGACTTACCTAATAAGTCACACACTGGTTGTACCCTCCCTCCTAGAAATCCCAGATAGCTGACGTGTACATGATTCACCCTTCCTCCCCACTCCACCCCTGAAGCCACTTGAGGGCAATTATTTTATTCATTCTGGTCTCCCTATCCCAGGGGACTGACACAATAAGAAAGACTCATACTTGATATATTTGGTGAAATGAAATATTTCTCCTTTCCTCAGAAAACAATGGGATTGTTATAAATCAAAACAAGAAACATGTTACAAAGTTGTTTCTAGGAAGTGACAATGTCAACCAAGGAGGGGGCTAGAGAGACACCCCAACAAATGTCCCCTCCCACTAAGCGCTTCCCGAGCACTTCACCAGTAACTAGAGGCTTCAGGTGAACGATCAGTAAAGCTACCCCGTCGTCAGGGAAAGGCTACTTAAAGTTCTACCTCAGGTCAGTTTTCATGGGGTGACATTCATTCCATCTTCAAAGAGAAAGTCAGAGGCATGTCACTCTGGTCGTGGTTAGTAGAGTACGCTGGGAACATAACCACGGTAGGCAGAAGTCAGCCTGAGTGTCAGTCAAGGTAAAAAGCGAAAGTATGTCAGAAGGAAGAGCATCTCCCTCAGCCTTTCAAAAGTGAGACAGAGAGTTCAGTTGCCTTGGGCACAGGTAGGGAGCACCAGCTGCCCAACAGTGGAGAACATTGGGCACCTGGGGTTCTGTTTTCATCAGGGTCCCAGAAACAAGGCTGCACTCTTTAGGGCCTTCCCCTACCTTAAATGGAAAGAGTTATGGAATTTTGAAGACTAAGACACTGTGAGAACATCAAAGGTCTCATTGGAAAGGCTCCCACACAGAAAATTGTGTGGGCCTTCGTTTTTCCACTCTGGAAGGGTGATTGTCTGAGCTAAAAATGGCAGGATGAGCCCATGAGCTCCTCACTCAGCTATCACAACGTTGATTCGAGGAGGATTAAGCAGCCCTTCCTCTACACAAAAGATGAACCTTGTGGTTTGGACTTGGAAGGTCCAAGATGAGCATGTATTTTCTGCCAGCCAGAAGAGTACTTATGGAATCTGCCCTCTGATGCTTCCAATCTCCTTGAGTCCTTTTTCATCACCCCCTTTGTCCATATCTCCATTTGAGGAGCTATGATTCTTGACAAAGGTTTATAACAGTGATTTTGTATCAATTATAAAAGTATCAGTTCACCTTGTATGGAATTTTACAAAATACTTTCCTTACAACAACCTCTCAAGATAGGTGTGCATGTATTAGGAATCCCTTTCCCAATCCCCTTTTACAGGTGGGGAAACTGAGGCTCAGAGAAGGAACTTGCTCAGGGTCACCCAGTCATCAAGACTTGGATATAGTTTCTCTGACCCTAAGTTCTATGTTCTTCCCACCAAAGTGTATGGGAAACAGACAGAGAGATGATACAGACAGAAAGGCAGACAGATGGATAGAGTTGCATAAAACAAAAGGACTCAATGGTATTATCTATTGGACAGCCAGCACAATGAGTAAGAGAGCTAGACTTGGATTTAGGACCTGAATTCTAAACCTGCCTCAGACATTTTCTAGCTGCGTGATCCTGGGCAAGTCATTTAGCCTACAGCAGTCAGTTTCCTTACCTGTAAAATGGGAGTTAAAAATAGCACCAATCTCAGAGGGTCTGCGAGGATCCAATGAAATAACCTACCTATAGCATTTTAACAAATCTCAGAGACTTCGCTGTTCTCACCTCTCTCCCCAACCTAAACTGCTCTCCCTTGGCTCGGGCCCCTGGAGACATTTTCTTTCTTTTGTGCTATGTGAGCCATTGCTGTAGTTAGAATCCCCTTCCAGGACTACCTGTGAGAATACTTTCCTTGGCAGTGCCCACCCCGCCAAGCTTTCCAGAGAAAGGGCTTTATAGAATGTAACATACTTAGAAACAACATGAATGTGAAGAGTGATCAGAGTAATGAATTCTGGCAAGAAAAACAAAGAAAAAAACTTGATAAGACCAACCTGTGTGGGAATGGCCCCAACTCTTCCAGAGGACTGGACATTAGGGAGGGCTCCCCAGGGAAGAGCCCCCTCTATCCCTGCTGCCCAGTCTGAGCCTTCTATTCAACTTAACAACCTTACAGAACCTAGAACAGAGTGGTCACACCACAGAACACATTTAATATGTGATTGGGCAGGGTGACTAGGTGGCACAGTGAACAGAGCACCGGCCCTGGAGTCAAGAGGACCTGAATTCAAATTCGGCCTCAGACACTCAAGACACACACACACACACACACACACACACACACACACACACACCACACACACAGTGCCATGTGATCTTGGGCAAGTCACTTAACCCCAATTGCCCTACTCTCCTCCCTCCAAAAAGCAAAAGAAAAAAATTAAGTTAAAAAAAGTTGTAATTGGGAAGTAGTTAACAAAATAAAGGAAAATACAATAAAGCCTAGATAACACTACATTTTAAAACTGAGTCTATGGGGCCTGTAGGCCTCCTCATGTGTGCTGTTGCTCAGTCATTTTTCAATCATGTCTGACTCTTTGTGCACCCTTCTGAGGTTTTCTTGGCAGAGATACTGGAGTGGATACATTTCCTTTTCCAGTTCCTTTTACAGATGAGGAAACTGAGACCAACATGGGTGAAGTGACTTGCCCAGGGTCACACAGCTAGCAGGTGTCTGAGGCTGGATTTGAACTCAGATTTTCCTGACTCCAGGCCCAGTGCTCTGCCCACGATGCCACCAGCTGCCCATGTGTGGATTAATGATTTCCATTTCTATTTGAGTTAGACACTGCACTGGAGCCTAAGGACACACAGCTGGCATGCATCAAATCATCTATGTCTAGGTGGGAATGGACCAGATGACCTCTGAGGCACCTTTCCGCTATGAGTCTATCTTAACTAAACCGAGTTTCTATATATTTACAGTGAGTAGAATACAAGAAACCATACTCTTCTATTAACTGGCTTAACTAAATCACATTTACACAATGCTTAGCTTACAGACTGAAATGTCACTAATTCCCCGACTGACTGTAAAACAAGTAATTTCTGCTCACATCATTTTGTAGGCATTAGCTCAGTCTTTGTAGGAGAAGAAGGCAAAACCACCCTGAAACAGGAAACCAATATTCTTCCTGTTTAATCAACAAATCGAAAATCATATTTTGTTTATCTGTTTATATTTCTCCCCCTGCACATGTCCACTGAAAGGTGCTGCTCGACATGGTTTTATGACAAAGAGAAAATTTTCATAAGCAACCTCTATAACCCTTTTAATGAAAGGGGAGGAAAAACTGGTTCATGCAGAAAACTTCAAATGCAGCTAAGTAGCCCACTTCGTGTGGGCCACAGTAACCAAGAGGGATTTCACCGCATCCATTCAGTCAGTGCTTACGAGGGTTAAAAGAAATTCCAAAGAGTCATCAGAAGAGGAAAATGAAAGGTGATGATTCTTGCCACACAGGTAAAGAAAGGGCTTTGAAAATGTGTAATATGTAAAATTCTTGAACACCCCCAGGATACTTTTTCCAGAATTAACCATATAAATTGTCTCTCCAGTTCAGGGACTTCCATTCCACTCTCTAATCACTACCCAGAGTAACCTGACATTACTCAGCTCCTGACACAATGAACAAGGTCCTGCTCTGGTCCTGTATTGCACTAACTCTTGCTCTGGTTGCCAATGGGGCACCAACACTGCCTCCTTCCACCACTGTGCTGCAGTACTTACTACGTGACTTAATGGAGGTCCAGGAAAAACTTAAGGTAAGTATCTTGCTGTTTTTTAAACCTAAAAATATTATGCTGAATTCATTCTCATGGGATGTTCATTTTATTAATGACATTTTTACTTCCTTAGGTTGTATCAGAAAGGATGAAGAGATATGAACTCTACATCCCAAGTAATGTAAGTAACATTTTCCAAACTGAATTTTGGAGATTTTCAAGGTTAAGATCATTAGGAAGTAGAACTTTTTGCAAAGCTATTATGATGACTTAAGTATCCAAGATTTAAGTCAGTTCTAGGGGGATATGTCAAAAAAAAATTATTCTGTTCTTTCTAAGTTCAAAACAATCAAGTTAGGGTTATATGTAGTTAGGTAGATAGGTAACATTTATCTATGCTTTCCCCCCACCCCACATAAATTGAAAAAGAAAGTGAGATAGAACATCTACTTTTCTTTTGGAGTAGTGTTTTATTTTCTAATAGATAACTCTATTGTTTTGGATTACATAAATGCTTAAAAATGTGTTTTCAAAATTGGAGATCAATATTGATTACAGCACTGTATTGGACCCAAGGGTCAAATGACATCAGATGTATTGTGTGTGGCCAAGTTTAAAGTCCTGGATAAGCAACAGCTGTTATCATTATACTCTGTGGTATCCAGGTGTAGTCGGCACCCCCAGCACCACCACCCTCCGAACAGGAGTCAGGAACATAGAGTCAAATCAGCCTCTGACACACCCAGCTTGTGTAACCCCGGGCCAATCATAAGTTAGAGAAGATTGCTGATCTGTATTAGCGGAAGGAGTTTCCTTCAGTGTGGTGTTACCCATACCACTGAAATGACAGATCCTCAGATGTCTACCCATCGATCTGTAGACCTACATAGACATAGATAATCATTATATCACACAAATGGCAAAGCTTCCCAGTGAACTTTAACCCTAGAAACCAGGCAGATTCTCATTCTGTGTGGGGACAGCAAACATTCTTGAGAAGAGGGTAGAGCCTGGGCCTGTGATCTCATTAAGATGAGGAACTCCCAGGTGAGGACACACTCAATGATTCAGATTGGCACTTTCTCTAAGTTTACCAGATTGCCAAAAGAATCCAAGATTTAAACAAAGTTAAGAAATCTTGTGCTCGCTCCCTTTACCCCCTGCCTTGTCTCTGTCTCCATATTTATAGAGATGTGCATATATGTGTGGATATGAGCACATACACAGACTCATGTATGTGTATACACATGCATGCAATGTCCCTATACATGTGCACACACACACATATAAAATCTCACTTGATTCTCCCAGGTCTGTGAGGTAGGTGGTGCTACAATTCTCATTTTACAGAGGATATTAATGAGTCTGGGAGAGATTAAGGGGCCTGACCAGAGTCACATAACTAGAAAGAATCAGAGATGGGGTTTGAACACGGTCAGGTCCTCAGCCTGCCCTGAAGCTACTAGGCGACTGGCTCTCTCTGACTGTAGCTGAGTCTAACCTGGAACGAAGCTAAATCAGAGAGGCCAAGAAGAAGAAGGAATATGCTCTAGGCATGAAGGCCACCTTGGCCAAAGCACAGAGATGGGGAAAGGGGGGGATAGCCATGTTCAGCAAACGCACTACTGGGGGCCAGTTGAACATGGGCTGCATAAAGGGGTATAATGTGGACTCAGTCTGAAAAAGATCAACTGCAAGAAAGCTCCTCTGAGCAAATGGTTTTAGAAAGGCTTTCAAAGCATTTCACTAAGAAGGGAGATCATTTAAACAACCTGAAACATAGAGGCCACTTTACTGTCAGGAAGGCCTGGATCCTGCCTCTCACTCTAACTAGCCCAGTGGGTCCCTGAGCAGCTCAATCAACCTCTTTCAGTTTGTTTTCCCACCTTTAAAAAGGAAATAATAATCACACCAACCTCACAGGTTGTGAGGATCAAATGCAACCATGTAGGTAAGACACTTTATAAATATTAGCTTTTAATATTATTTGTATTATTATTATAAAAGAAAAAAGAACCAACTTTGTGGTCAAAAGATTGGGGTTCTAGTCTCATATCTGATGACAATTATACTTATGACTTTTATTTAATCAGTCACTTAAGCTTGTTATTTGTAAAAAAAAAACAAAAATAAAGAAGGAAAGGAAGGAAGGAAGGAAGAAAGAAAGAAAGAAAGAAAGAAAGAAAGAAAGAAAGAAAGAAAGAAAGAAAGAGAGAAAGAAAGAAAGAAAGAAAGAGGGAGAGAAAGAAAGAAGACAAACCTTGTCCAATTGACAGCTGCTGTCTGGAACTAGATATAGATATAGATACATAGATATGTAGACAAATGAAATGTCAGCATAAGAATATATATATATATATGCATATATATGTCCATGTGTATATGCTAGCATATATATAATGCTTTAAGTTTTGCAAGATACTTCACAGTTCTTATCCTCCCTACAACCACAAAAGGCAGATGTGGAAACTGAGGCAGACACAGATTAAGTTATTTGTCCAAAGTTAAGCAATTAATAAGTGTCTGGGGTTGGATTTTAATTCAGGTCTTCCTGACTCCAGTACTCTACCCATTGTGCCACCTAAAAGCCCCTTATATGTGAAAGCTCTTTGTAAACTACAAGTACTATGTAAATCTGAAATGATCAGTGTTAACCAAAAATTGAATAGGTTTAAAGCAAGTAAGTTACTTCAGAATCTTTCACATAGGATGTGAGGAAGTAGCTAGAGAAAAATGTAGCAACAAAAACAAATATTTAACACTTAGTTATATGTGATATGACCATAGTTATATGTAAAACCACATAAACAAAACCTGGTCTAATTCCTATACTACAATCTTCAGAGCTTAAAAGGGAGAAAACCTTGCTCCTCTGGAGAGGGGTGAGGATAATTCTCCATACCCCAACTTTTCCCTCCCTGGGCTTACAGAATCTCAACTTGTGACATAGTTTAAAAAGTTTTTAAAAGTTTAAAGTTTTAAAAAGTTTAAAGTTTAAAAGATTAAAAATATATATATATTCATGTGAAAATGACTGTTACTCTTTTGACTCTAGACCAGTAGCATCGCAGATCTTCAGTGTTTCACTAAAGAATTGAACCCTGTGGCTGGCGCATTGAAATATGAATCAAAAGATGCTCAGAATATTCAGGAATACATCAACAACATTAATGTGACTGTTAATAGTTTGATGGTAAGAACATTATTATTATGGTTATTTATTTCTTAGAAATTTAATACAAGAGAAAAAGATACTATATCCTAAAGACCAACAAGATTAAACAACAGTCTAGACTAGTGCCATGATATTAAGAGGTATTCACACTTCTGGTGTTTTTCGACAAAAAAACCTATGTATTTGACTATCACACCCACATTTAAAATCAACCACTTAATGTCACTTTTTGAAGAAGTCTTGGAAATGACATTATATTTGGGGCATTCAGTTTCTGGTTGATAAGCTCTGAGTGCAAAATATAGGGATCCCTCCTACACATTCTATTGGGAGACTCTCAATGACTTGTTGAATTCGATCCAGCATTAACTCCTACACCAATTGTAACATCATCCTGAGGATTACAAAGAATACAGCCCATTTTCAATAACTACCATAAGGAAAGTCAAGGATAGTTTTCCTTTGTTATTCAGTTGTTTCAATTGTGCCTGATTCTTTGCAATCCCGTTTGGGGTTTTCTTGGCAAAGGTACTGGAGTAGTTTTGCATTTCCTTCTCTAGCTCATTTTATATAGGAGGAAACCAAGGCAAACATGGTTAAATGACTCATCCAGGGTCACACAGCTAGTGTCTGAAGCTGGATTTGAATTCAGGAAGATGAGTCTTGTTGACTCTAGGCCTAGCACTCTATCTACAACACCACCTAGCTAACTCTAATGAAGGATAATACCAGCTCAAAAATGAAAATTTAGGGAAAATAGACAAATTGGATTTTACTCAACAGTTTAAAACTTTTCCACCCCAAACTATTTACACCAGCTGTCTCACAGTTATGAATTTTCTTCCCCTTCTACAAAAAGACACTAAGGTTGCCCAAAAGGAGGCACAAAGGATCCAAGTCACCTACAGACTAAATACATATGGTTTCAATCTAGGTTCTTTTCCAAGTAATGCTTTCCGGATCTTAAGGCCCTTTTACCTAAATAGGAAGCTTGATTTAACAGAGAACTTCAGGGATCTATGCTCAGCCCTGGGCTATTTCATATTTTTATCACTGACTTTGACAAAAGCATAGATTCTGTGCTTATCAAATGATAGAAAGGCAGGAAGGACCATTAACCACTAGGTGTTAGAATTATAATCTAAAAAGATTTCAAGAGGCCAAACCTAATAAAATTAAATTCAGTAAGGATGGGAATACACTAGTACAAGGTGCACATGGTATATATAGCAATTAGTCTGGAAAAAAAAAAGATCCAGTGGGTTTATTGGACAACAATCTTAAATTCTATCCACTAAATTCTATATAAGTTCAATTAAGTTCTACCCACTGTACAACCAAGGAGATTCTATTTTCATACTTAATGTAATATCGGGGGGGGGGGGCAGGAGGGAGATGACACTGAGCTTCTGACACAGTAAACCAAAGCAATATTTTAGTTTTATACCATTATCAAATACTGTATAGTACCAACAAATATGAATAAATTATTCTAATATTAAAAATGTTTGGTATTAGTGAACAATCTCTAGTTAAATTGGCATGTTGCAGGTCTGGTGTTTGTTCATCTGTTGTCCACTGTAGTTTGGACTCATCACCAGGTCAGCTCCAAGGGGATGAACTGGGGGTAGGCAGGGTGGTAATTTTAACTCTCAAAGACTATATAGTCCACTGTAAGGAGGTGGTGCTATGCCACAGAGGCTTAAGGTCCTGAAGTGAGAGTGCTTGGTGTCTGGACTGGGTGGGGTCTGCTCTCCCTCACCAGAAGCCCATGTAAAAGTCATTTCTGAGGAGTCACATAGCATTTCCTTTTTGTTTGTTTCAGGGACCAGAAACAACACAGTGTCACTATGCCTCCAAGATGAAGATTGAAGGATTTTTTAAAGAATTTATTTCCTTCTGCCAAAGATTCACACATTAACTCGATGACTACTCACCTAATTGTCTGGATGAAGCTATTTATTTAACTATTTAAATTTTATAATTTATTTCTGAATATGTGGTTTACTATCTTTTACTGCCACTGCTCTAAGATGTCAGAGAATGAACACAATAGATCTTATGATCCTAACTGTAAGCCCTAGGGGCTCAAAAACTACCTTATTTTTAAATTATCATCTGAAAAAATTATTTATTAAATTATAACTTGTTAAATGTAATGTCTGTGTAGGTCAGTAAAGTTATTTAATAAATCTGATGATGGATAACAACAAGTCTGATTGCTTTTGGTATCTGTCTTGTATTCACAGAAGGCACTCAAATATTCCCTGATTTTTTTTTTTATTAAGCAATTGGGGTTAAGTAACTTGCTCAAGGTTACACGGCTAGTCATTATTTATGTGTGGGTGCTCATTTTCTGAGGCCGGATTTGATCTCGGTCATCCCAACTCCGAGGCCGGCGCCTAGCCACCCCTCCCTGATTTTTTTAAAATTACCTTTTTAAATAAAACATGGATCCATTTCACTTTCCATCAGTTGGGATGTGTAAGAGATAAGGAAGAGGAGGCTAGGTGGTGCAGTGAATAGAGCACTGGTCCTAGAGTCAGGAGGACCTGAGTTCAAATCAAACCTCAGACACTTGATACACTTACTAGCCATGTGACCTTGGGCAAGTCACTTAACCCCAATTGCCCTGCCCTCCCCCCTCCAAAAAAAAAAAAAGCAAAAAAAAAAAAAAAGAGAGAGAGCGAGATAAGGAAGTAGGTTTTCTTCTCAGGATCTTAGCAATGAAAGACAGTAATAGGACAATGACTTCAGGAAATAGTAATGATAAATGAAGATTACAAATGGCAGAGACTAAGCATGTTTGTAGGCACAGGGAAAGAACCAGTACAGAGGGCAAAGTCAACAATCAGATTTGTTTATTTGTTTGTTTGTTTTTAGAGTAACAGAAAATTTCTAAAAAAACACAATTTGCTGACCACTTGGTTTCAGAAACGTGTCCCTAAGTTTAGCATGGTATCATCCAGAACTGACTGCTGAATTTGATGAAGAGTTTCTCCTACACATACACAAACAAATCAATAAAGCACTCTCATATCCATTATCTCATTTCACACTTCTGTCCCCATATTTGAAACAAAATATATTTGGCTGAGCATTTTTATCCACGGTCTTAAATAAAGGCATAGATGGCTTATCACATTTGCAGATGACATAACTATTCTGTACCCATCAGATAACATAAGATAAAAAGGAATAATGTGTTCTAAAGGGCAAATGAGCTCAGGATGCAGCCCAGGGTGACCCACACTGTAAATCTGAGCATAACCATAAACAAAAAAGACAGATGTTCAATAACAAAGGGCATTTGAAATATTCTTAAAAAGAAAACCAGACTTGTTCCTTCAATACCCTAGACCACAGAACTGTGGGGAGAACAAATGCAACCTCCAGAGATAGCAACAGCAAGACCAAAGCTCTCTTCCTAAACATACACAAAGAGGCAGGGGTGATGGCAGAAGTTGGGAGGAGGGACAGGTAACAGTGAAGAGGAAGATCTGAGGTATTATAGACAGATCCTACCAACACCCTGCTTAGAAGTGACTCAGTATCACAAAACTGAGGGGTGCATGAAGAGGATAGGGTGTATAGAGGAGATGAGTATGTGTTAAACCCACATCAAATTAAGGGCTAGCACTGAGGGGAAAGTGAGCCCTATGGTCTCAAGAATAAAAGAAACTGCAAGAGAATGGATGACGAGGAAGGGGGAAGGATTGAAAAGGGGAAGCGGAAAGGAGGGAGGCCTTGCTTTGGTGGAGGGAGGAGATTCCAATACAATTGCTCTTTTGGGTGAAAAGAGATGGTCTTTGAAGAAAGATGGGGAACTTGTATTGTGTGTGGTCTGGGGAATTTGGCGCTTGAAAAGACCACTCTTTCTACCTCAGGAAGTAGGAGAGTTGCAATTCCTGGGAGCAACTGGCACCTTGGGGCATGAAAGGGCATAGGCCCAGGAAGGAGATTTTGAAAAAAAAATGGGGAAAAGAAGGTAACCATCAGGGGATATAGATCAGTGGTAGGATGTATAATCAGAGACTAGGGTGGGTTGGGGGAGGTCCTACCAAAAAGCAGTGTTCTGCAAGAATTGGCATCATTCTGGGAGGCAAAATCAAAAAGTAAAATCCATTGGACAAGCTCTACAAGGCAGCAGCAGAAAAGTCCTAGAGAGGAGAGTCCAGAATAGCTACCTTGGAAATTTTGGTTCCATGAGGAACACAGACAATAAAGAGAGATTAGATAATTATAGCGGATATGAACCAGAGAATAAGGGTCTACAGAAAGAGAAAATACAGAGAAAACTTCTCTGTAAAGGGGTGCAATAAATAAAAATTTTAAAACTATTGAACAGAAATAGCTGAAGAGGAAAGGAAGGGGGAATTTACTTGACTGAGAGGAGAAAACTGGAGAGGGGAGGGTTGATAATTAAATAACCAGATAAAAACAGGAAAGAAAAAGGAATAAATAAAACCCTAAAGGGAAAGGGGTAACAAATTTGAGGGGGGATCTGGGAGTGAGAGGAAGGGAGGCTGTGGAAATAGAGACACCTTAAAAAAAGATTAAGTTAAAGTAACTGAAAGAATATAGCTCTGTTTATAACAGAAGAGGCAGAAAAATAACTTGGAAAAAATCCCAATATTAGAGATAGATGGAGGAAAATATAAACTTAGTCCTCATAAATGGATTAAACAATCCAATCAAATGAAAAAGTTAAAGACTGCACAAGAAAACAAAACCCTATAATTTCTTGCTCACCAGAAACATGTTTTAAAAACAAAGATGAATATAAAAATGAAGGACTGAAAAAAAAAGACTTACTATGCATTAAGTGAACCCCAGAAAGTAGGAGTTACAATCATGCTATCTGACAAAGCAAAAACAAACATTCAAAAAACAAAAAAGCATAAACAAAGAAACTGTATCATGATAAAAGGATTCATATACAACAAACCAATAAAAGTAATAAACTTATATGCTACAAATGCCTTAGCATCCAAATTCATAAGAGAAACACTAACTGGACTACAAGAAGACAGTAACAGTAACAGGAGACTTCAAAATCTCTTCGTTTTAGATAAGTCTAACAGAAAGATTAACAAAAGGGAAAATATGAAAGTGAACAAATTGCTGGAGAAACTAGAGTTAAAAGACCTATGATACCTTCTAAATAAAACTGCAAAAGACATACATCTTTCTCAGTACTGTATGGAATTCTTACAAAAACTAATGTACCAGAGCAGAGAGATTGTAAACAAATGTAAAAAGGCAGAAATAGTTAATACATGTTTTATAGAAAACAACACAATTAAAATAGTCACTGGTTCAGGGGATACAGACCTGAATGGAGGCTTAACAATGAAATCTTCAGTAATGAGTGGGTCAAAGAACAAGTCATAGAAACAATGAACAATTATATGAAATAAAGGATAATGATCAAACAATATACCAAAATTTATGGGATGCAACTAAAGCAGTCCTCAGGGGAAAAAGTCACATTCCTATAAATATATATATATATTAAAAATAGAAAAAGAGAAGACTAGTGAATTGAAAATACATTTTTTAAAAATAGAAAGCCAACAAATTAATAAACCTAAAATAAGTGCAAAAAAGATATTAAAAATTGGAAAAGAAATAGATAAAATTGGAAACAAAAAAATGGAAATGACGAATAAAACTAGCTCTTTTCAGAGACTAATAAAGTTGATAAAACTTTAATTAATCAGATTAAAAAGAGGATAGAGAATTAAAACAACAAAATAGAAAATAAACAATGTGAAATCACAACAGAATCAGAAGAAATGAAAGAATAACCAGAACATATTATGCAGTTATATGCTAACAAAACTGAGAACACAAAAGAAATACAGGAATACCTTCGAAAATATAAAATACTGAAACTAACCAAAAACTAAAGAGAGATCTTAAATAACCCAATCTCAGAAAAGGAAATAGATCTTGTTGTAAAGGAAGTATTGAAGAAAAAACTCCTTGTCCTGATGGATTTACAGAAACCTATCAGACTTTTAGAGGGCAAGTAGCAAACGCACTTCACAAATCATTCTGAAAACTGAGAAAGTGCCCTACCAGGATGCTTTTATGAGACAAATACAATCATTAATACCTAACTCAGGGAAAGAGAAACTATAGAAAGAAAGTCATAAATCAATATCATTAATGAATGATTTAAAATTTTTAAACAAAACTCTGTCAAACAAAATACAGGGATTTATCTAAGAAATTATTCATTACTATCAAGTGATATTTTTTTAACCAGGGATACAAGGATGGTTCAACATTAGGAAAATAATCAACATAATTAATCACATTAAAAACTAAAACATCCAAAACCACATGCTATTTCAATAGATGTAGAAAAATCCTTTGACAGAGTATAATATTCATTTGTGCTAAAAAAAAAAATATATACAAAAAATAGACACAAAGTAACTTTTTTTAATAACATAAAAAACACCTACCTAAAACCAAAAGCAAGCATCATATGTAATGGGGATACAATAGAGTCTTTTCCTACAAATATGTGAGTGAAGCAAGGATGTACACTCTCCCCATCATTTTTAATGTACTTCTGGAAATGGTAGCAACAGTAATAAGATAAGAGAAAGAAATTAAAAGCATAAAGATAGGTAAATAAGGGATAAATTCTTTCATTTTTGGTGATGATATGATAATATTGGAAAATCCTAGAAAACCAGCAAAGATACCGATTGAGACAATTAATAGCCTCAGTAACGATGTAGGCTATAAAATAAACCATAAACCCTAAACAATAATCAATAGCATTTCTACATAATAACAAAGCACAAGAAGAAATGATAGAAAGAGAAATCCCATTCCAAATAACTACAAAATGCATAAATATATGAAGACTGACCCATTAAAAACCACAAAAGATTTGTATGGGTTTAATTTTACTCGCTAGAAGAACATGCAGTGCTCATAGGTCGGCTATGTCGATATAATAAAAATGACAATACTGCCAAAATTAATTCACACTTTTGATGCAATATCAATCAAATTACCAAGGGGATACTTTATAGAACTTGATAAAATAATAACAAAATTCATTTGGAAAAAAAATCTAGAATATCAAAGGAAATTATTATTATTATTATTATTATTTTGCCTTTTGGAAGGCAATTAGGGTTAAGTAACTTGCCCAAGGTCACACGGCTAGGTTTTTGTTTGTGTGTGTTAAGTGTCTGAGGCCGGATCCGAACTCAGGTCCTTCTGACTTCAGGGCCGACACTCTACTCACTGTGCCACCTAGCCGCCCCAGGAAATTATTTTTAAAATAACATAAATTGCCTAGGAAAAAAGTTTCTTATTTGACACAAACTGCTGGGAAAACTGGAAAACAGTCTGGCAACAGGTTTAGACCAACGCCTTATACCATATTTCATTCTAAATGGAATATATTCTAAATGGATACATGATAAAATTTTTAAAAACACTGGAAGAGAAGATCTACCTCTCACAGATATGGGTAGGTCATATATTCTATAACCAAAACAATCTCTTACGTCACACCCTACAGATTAGCAAAAATGACAAATTATAGCAATAGTCAATGTTAGAAGGGTGGTAGAAAGATAGACACACTAACATATTGTTAATGGAGCTGTGAAATGATAAATCATTTTGGAATGCAATTTGGAATTCTATAAATAAAATAAGTAAAATGTCTGTACTCTCTGAACTAGAAATTCCATTATTGGTCTTTTACTTAAGGAAGCCATAGATATAAAGGAAGTCCACTTGTACAATAAAATATTTATAGTATCACCTTTTATGATAACAAAGAGTGGTTAACAAATGTATACCTACTGATTGGGGAATGGCTAAACAAATTGTGGCACATGAATATAACATAATACTACTGGGCTATAAGAAATGTCTGTGTTGGGCAAAGCCAAGATGGCGGAGTAGAAGCAAAAACTTGGCATGGGCTCTGGCTCCAACCACTTCCAATACATGTAAAAAATTACTCTAGAGGCGGCTAGGTGGCACAGTGAATAGAGCACCGACCCTGGAGTCAGAAGTACCTGAGTTCGGAGCCGGCCTCCGACACTTAATCCACACAAACAAAAAAACCTAGCCGTGTAACCTTGGGCAAGTTACTTAACCCCAATTGCCCTAAAGGGGTGGCTAGGTGGCACAGTGAGTAAGAGCGCCGGCCTCGGAGTTGGGATGACCCGAGATCAGATCCGGCCTCAGAAAATGAGCACCCACACATAAATAATGACTAGCCGTGTAACCTTGAGCAAGTTACTTAACCCCAATTGCTTTAAAAAAAAATTACTCTAAACAACCTTTAGAGCTACAGAACCCACAAATAGAAACAAATCTCCTGCTGAAGACAGCCTGGAAGGCCAACAGGATGAGTCTATCACAGCACACTGGGAGCTGGGAGCCAAGCACAGTCCTGCATGAGCCACCTGGTTCTGGCCCCAGGGCAGCCTTGACCAGTGTGGCCAGAGCAGACTTCAGGACAGTGAATCACCAGCAGCTGTGGTGGTTTCCAGACTTCTCAACCCATAAAAAACAAAGTAAAAGGTCAGTGGGAAACTCTATTGGAATTGAGGGGATGGAAGAGCACGGTCCGGCCTCTGCCCCTGGGGCGAGAAGCAGCAGAGGCATGACGAGTGTGCTGTCCTGCCATGTGGCTGTCTCAGGAGCTCCTGGCCTCCAGATCATTAGGGGGACCAAGAGACCATTCAGAGGGCAAGTGCTTTTGCTTTAACCTGCTTGGATCTGGATCATGGTGGTTGGATGGTAGTTCTGGGGTGTGTGGCCAATTTGCCAGAGCATGTGGGGGCTCTAGAGATGGCACCCTCCTAATAGCTCTGGCAGCTGCAAAAACCCAAGCAATTTGGGACAAAGCTCTCTCCATTCTGAAAGCAGAGTTCTATCATGGCAAAGAACACAAAAGTTAAGCAATTGGCTGGTAATATGATCAAGCAGAGGAAGCACAAACAGACCATACAATCCTTTTCGGGGGACAAAAGGATAAAGGGATGGAGCAGGAAGAAAACAGTGAAGTCAAAACTCTTGCATCAAAAGCCTCCAAAAAGGGGGCGGCTAGGTGTCCCAGTGAGTAGAGTGTAGGCCCTGGAGTCAGAAGGACCTGAGTTCGGATCTGGCCTCAGACACTTAAGGCACACACAAAGAAAAACCTAGCCGTGTGACCTTAGGCAAGTTACTTAACCCCAATTGCCCTCCAAAAAGCAAAAAAAAAAAAAAAGCCTCCAAGAAAAATATGAATTGGTTACACGTCATGGAAGAGCTCAAGAAGAACTTTGAAAATCAAGTAAGAGAAGTGGAGGAAAAATTGGGAAGAGAAATGAGAACGATGCAAGAAAATCAGGAAAAGTGAGTCAACAGCCTGCTAAAGGAGACCCCAAAAAATACCAAAGAAAATAACACCTTAAAACGTAGACTAATTCAAATAGCAAAAGAGGCCCAAAAAGCCAATTAGGAGAAGAATGCCTTAAAAAGCCAAATTTTCCAGATGGAAAGCGAATTTCAAAAACTCAGTGAAGAGAATAACTCCTTCAAAATTAGATTGGAGCAATTGGAAGCTAATGACTTTATAAGAAATTGAGATACTATTAAACAGATCCAAACAAATGAAAAAATAGAAGGCAATTCTGAAATATCTCACTGGAAAAACCACTGACCTGGAAAATATATCCAGGAGAGATGATTTTAAAATTATTGGATTACCTGAAAGCCATGATCAGAAAAAGAGGCTAGAAACCATTTTTTAAGAGATTATCAAGCAAAATTGCCCTGATATTCTAGAACCAGAGAGCAAAATAGAAATTGAAAGAATTCACCAATCACCTCTTTTTTTTGTTTTTGTTTTTTGTTTTTTGGAGGGCTATTGGGGTTAAGTAACTCCCCCAAGGTCACACGGCTAGGTTTTTTTGTTTTGTGTGTGCTTTAAGTGTCTGAGGTCGGATCTGAACTCAGGTCCTTCTGACTCCAGGGCCGATGCTCTACTCACTGTGCCACTTAGCCACCCCACCAATCACCTCTTGAAAAAGATCCCAAAAAGAAAACTCCTAGGGGGGTGGCTAGGTGGTTGAAAGAATATACCAATCACCTCTTGAAAAACATCCCCCCAAAAAACTCCTAGGAATATTATAGCCAGGTTCCAGAGTTCCCAGATCAAGGAGAAAATATTACAAACAGCCAGGAAGAAACAATTTGAATACTGTGGAAACACAATCAGGATAACACAAGATCTAGCAGCTTCTACATTAAGGGATCAAAGGGCTTGGAATATGATATTCTGGAGGTCAAAGGAACTAGGATTAAAACCAAGAATCACCTACCCAGCAAAACTGAGTATAATCCTTCAGGGGAAAATATGGTCATTTAATGAAATAGAGGATTTTCAAGCATTCTTTTTTTTTTTTTTTTTGCTTTTTTTGGCTATTGGGGTTAAGTAACTTGCCCAAGGTCACACAGCTAGGTCTTTGTGTGCGTTAAGTGTCTGAGGCTGGATCCGAACTCAGGTCCTTCTGACTCCAGGGCCAGCGCTCTACTCACTGCACCACCTAGCCACCCCCAGATTTTCAAGCATTCTTGATGAAAAAATCAGAGCTCAACAGAAAATTTGACTTTCAAATACAAGAAGCAAGAGAAGTATGAGAATGAGAAAGTAAACCGGAAAAAGAAATCATAAGGAACTTTATTAAAGTTGAACTATTTACATTCCTACATGGAAAAACAATCATTGTAACTCATAAGACTTTTTTCAGTATGAGGATAATTGAAGGGTATATGTGTGTGTGTATATATACATATATATATATATATGTGTGTGTGTATATATATGTGTGTGTGTATGTGTGTGTATATATACATATGTGTGTGTGTATATATGTGTGTGTGTATGTGTGTCTACATATATATATATACACACACACATATATAAATACATACATACATTTGTATGTATAGGAAGGTATATGTATAGATAAACATATATGTGAGTGTGGGCATAAGAATGTTCATGTATACATAGACAGAAGGCACAGGATGAGTTGAATATGAAGGGATGAGGTGAGAGAGGAATTAATTGGGAGGAGAAAGGGAAAGATAGATTAGGATAAATTATCTCATATAAAAGAGGCAAGAGAAAACTGTTACAGTGGAGGGGAAGAGCAGGAAGGTAAAAGGGAATGGGACAACCTTATTCTCATTGAATTTGGCTTGAGGATGAAATAACACACACACTCACTTGGGTATCTTACCCATAGGAAAATAGGGGGGTAGGGGATAAGAGGGGGTTTGATAGAAGGGAGGGCAGAGAGGGTAGTTAGAAGCAAATATTTTTGGAAAGAGATAGGGTCAAAGGAGAAAATAGAATAAATTGGGGACAGGATAGGATGGAGGGAAATAAAGTTAGTCTTTCACAATATAACTACTACGGAAATGATTTGGGCAACTACACATGTACAACCTATATTGAATTGCTTATCTTCTCAGTGGAGGTGGGTGAGGAGGGAAGAAGGGAAAATATGTGGAACCCAAAGTTTTAAAAAACAAATGTTTTTTTTAAAAATTGATTTTTTTTACATGTAACTGGGAAATAAGATATACAGGTACTGGGGTATAGAAATCTATCTTGCCCTACTAGAAAGTTAGTGGGGTTATGGGGGAGGATATAAGAAAGAACAGATTGGAGAAAGGAGTATTCAGTAGGCTTGCTATTTTGGGTGGGGCATAAGGGAAAGATGGGGTGAAAAAATTGTAACTCAAAATCTTGTGGAAATGAATGTTGAAAACTAAAAATAAATTTAAAATTGAAATTAAAATAGACTAAAAAAAAGTCTGAGGTCTGTGATGAATACAGAGAAACAAAGAAAGATGCACATGGACTGATACAGTTAAGTAAACAGAACCAAGAAAACAATATACATAATATGACAACAATGTAGATGGAAGGACCCATCTCTCTCTCTCTCTCTCTCTCTCTCTCTCTCTCTCTCTCTCTCTCTCTCTCTCAAACACACACACACACACACACACACACACAAACAAAAATGAATATAACAAAATTATAAAAATCAAGAATGATTCAAATGAAGAGATATGAGATGATACCCCTTAACACATCCCTTTGTAGAGGTGGTAGGTCAAGAGACATGCCGTGTATTGAATGTGTTTTTGGACTTTTTCTATGTATTATTCAGTTGTGATTTTTTTTTTTTCTCTTTGAAAAATACTATCTGTTATATGGGATGACTTTCTGGGATGGGGAAGGGAGGGATACTGAGGATAACTATGATGATGTAAGAAATATGAGACATCCATAAAAACTATTTTTTTAGAGAAATCTGGGACAACAAATTACCATCCATCATCTGTTAAAGACTAGGATTAAGGAGAAATAGTGGCCTACAAATTCAATGCATTCCAAAATGTTAAGCAATGTAGATATTGAATAATGTAGGTGTACTCTCTACTCTGCCCTGGTTATATTTGAAACATTTGGTTCAGTTTGGGTTATTATGTTTCAAAATGGATACTAAAAAGTTAGGGTGTGTCCAAAATAGTGAACAGGATGGTGAAGGTACTTATAAACCAATCCACATGAACATCAACTGAAGAAACTGGAGATATTTAGTCTGGAGAAGAAAAGACAGTTGATGGGTATGTTCTTCCCTATTTTAAAGATTTCCCTTTTAATATTCTCTTCCATTTTAAATATTTTCATAAGGAAGAGGTATTATATTGTGTTTTGTCCAAAATAATAAAACTAGAGCCAATACCTTGAAGATACAGGGAGGTATATTCCAGATTTTTATATATATAAACATGTATGTACTTATATGTATACACATATATTGCAGTTGGATAAATTTTATTTGAAAAACAGTGAATTTTCAATGGAAATACATATATCTCAGCATCCCATAGTATCTTTAAAAAAATAGAACATGTTTTAGATAGAGAAATTCATAACAATGAAAAAATAGTGAACATTCATTTAAAAATACTGAATATTTCATATAAAAGGAAGATTTTTCTAACAATTACAAATATGGAAAAACTGGAATGGCTACTCTGAAATTAGCACTCAATCACTAGTTTTTAAACAGATGCTGAACAGTGATTTGGCCAGAAAGTTGTTGAAGGGAAACAAACTTCAGGCAAGGTTTGGAATAGATGATGTCCAAGATCCCTTATAATGCTGAGGTTTTAGTGAAAATAAATCTGTGCTATCATCTCACCCCAAATCTTAGCTTAGTGTTGATTTAGTGTGAATTATTTTAAAAGATTCCCTTTTAAGTTTATTGACTACCTATATCTCTCTACATTTTTTTATGAATCTTGTGTATCAATTAAGAGCATATAAATAGACATGAATTGAATAGTTTTATAGAATCATTTACAAAACTGCCTGGGAAGCTTAGATAGTGTATACATAGCATCTGGTAAATTTGGCCACTTAGAAACTATAGTAAATTGTTACTAAAGCTAAACATGTGAGGGAGATAGTGTTCTAATTTTAACTATAATTCCATCTTAAATGTAAAAACAACTTTAAAATATTTTTGTTTCAACCCTTGTTGTAAACATAAAATATATCTCCCACTCACCCACACCATTTAAATACAGTAAAAGGTATAAATGGAACACTCGAGAGAGGTACAGCCTTGTTCAAGGCTATCCCTGACATATACCATCTGTGTGGGCATAGGCAGTCATTTAACTTTAGTGACCCTCAACAACTCTCTAAGACTCTAGATTACAGATTCATTTCCAATCTGGATGGATAGAGGTAGTTTAAACCAGTCTCCCATCCATTCCCTCTGCCTATTCCTTTTCCCTACTGACCCTCCTAGTTTTGCTCTTTTTTCTGCTTCTAGTCTTCATCCCTCTCCAATCTACCCTTCACAGAGCTGCAAAGGTCCTCCTAAAACATAGGTCTAATCATATCACTCCCCTATTCAAAGTAATTCCACGTTGCCTGAAGGGTAAAAAAAAAAAAATCAAGCATTGTTCTGGCACTCGAGGCTTTCCACAGTCTAGGTCCCATTTATCTTTGGATGCTTATTTCATAACCTTCTCTTACTCCCCTCTCCAACCAAACTAAACTACTAGCTCCCTGAATTCATATAAATCTTTCCCAGTGCTTGGAACAGGCATATTCCCTTTCTTATCTCAGTCACTCAAAACCCTTGTCTTCCTTCCGGCTTGACTCAGGTCCTGCCCCCTATTCTGACTCTACCCTCCATTCCTAACTGATGATCCTAGTGCAGGATAGTTTGGAATCAGCCAAAGAGCGGTACTTGAGGACCTGGGGGCCACATGTGTCCTTAAGGCCACAGGTTCCCCAACCCTGTTAGTGTATTTATACTTACTATAACATGCTGTATTCCCACAATTTAACATAAGATCCTGAAAGATTGAAAATGCCTTATGTATAGTAGGCATTAAATAAATTTTTGTTGGACTGAACAAGATCAGAGGTGAGAGGCTATTCTCAATTGGAAATGAGCCATATAAGCATATCACACATCAAGGGACCTGGAGGTGGCTGGAAGGAGAGAAATGGAATGAATTGACTGTGCTTTAAAAAAAAACTAACCATAAAAAAATCTAAAAGTTAAAAAATAGGGGCGGCTAGGTGGCACAGTGAGTAAGAGTGCTGGCCCCAGAGTCAGGATGACCTGGGATCGCAACAACCCGGGATTGGTTCCAGCCTCAGAAAATGAGCACCTACACATAAATAATGACTGGTAGTGTAACCTTGAGCAAGTTATTTAACCCCAATTGCTTTAAAAAAAGAAATAAAAGTTAAAATATAGTCTAAAGGCAAAAATGATTATCCTAGGAGACACATTCCTACTTTACAGAATAGATGTGTCTATACATAAAATCACAAGAGACCATTTTCCTGCCTATTATCTCTAAGTGATAAATTGCATTGACTCTCTATCAAATATTAACCACTCTGCTTGACATTAAAGTCCTTCCCAACCTAGCTGTAACCTAACTTCCCAGCCTTACTCTACATTACGCTTTCATATATGCTTGGCCTGATCAGCCAAAGCAACATCCTTGCTCTTCCCCACACACTATACTACATCTGCCATCTCTGCACAGTCCTGGTCTCCCATGTGTCTGAGACACACTCCTTCCTCACCCCCACTTTTTGGTATCCCTAAATGTTTTTCAAAATTCAGTTCCCCAAGCATCACCTTCTACACGAAACTTTTCCTGAACCTCATCCAGTTACTAGTGCCCACCCTGCTCTTTTCTGGGAACAAAGAAATAGAAATTGAATAAATGGCCATCAATTGAGGAATGGCTGAAGATACTGGGGCATGTAATTATGATGGAATACTATTGTACTATAAGAAATGATGAGCAGGATACTCTCAGAAAAGCCTGGAAAGACTTGCATGGGCTGATGGAAAATGAAATGTAATGTGTACAAAGTAACAGCAATATTGTAAGGTGATCAGCTGTGAATGACGTAAGCTATTCTCAGGAATACAAAGATCCAAGACAACTCTGAAGGACTTAGGATGAAAAATGCTCTCCAGCCCCAGAAAAAGAACTGTGTCTGAATACAGATTGAAGCATACTTTTTTTAACTTTATTTTTCTTGAGGGCTTTTTTGGGGGGGTCTGTTTTCTTTCACAACATAACTATAGTGGATATATTTTGCATGACTATGCATGTATAACCTACATCAAATTGTATGCCTTCTCAATGGGGTAGGGGGTAAGGGAGGAAGGAGAGAATTTGGAACTCAAAGTTTTAAAAGCAAATGTTAAAAACTTTTTATATGTAACTGGGGGAAAACACAATATTAAATTAAAAAAAGAAAAGGGGAAACGACACCAATTCCTAACTCCTCTTAAATCCTTGGAATTTCTGGGTGGCAAAAAGCTCTTTCCTCAGGAGAGAAGGGAATGGCCAACTCCTTCTCCCACCTCAAGAAAAAATGGCAACCCAGTAAACCCATGCTCTGCCAGGTGTGGTGGACTCTGGTTTGGAGCTGCTTCCTCTCTTCTGCTTTCCTTATCTTGAGTGAATGAGTATTACTCCTGAAGTCATGTCCAAACTTAGAGGCCATCTTGTGTGTTCACAAGCTTTGACAGTCCTAGTGTCCTTGGTCAGAGCTAATTGGTGACAAAGGGAAGTGTCTTCTGTAACTATTTCAGCATCTTGGAGCAAATGACCAGAAGATATTTAGCATGAAGCAGATAACAGAGAGATGAGGTGATACATAAAACACCCTCTCAGCAGTTCCACAAACTGCTTTAAATTCTGATGAGGCCTTAGTCTTAACTTCTCTGCAAGCTAGTGGGGCCCCTTCTTCCTTGTTACTGAATCCTGTTTTAAGATAGTCGGTGCGTGCTTGTCTTTCACGTTCGCCATACTGTACACTGAGTACCTATCTACTGCATCCTTCTGGGAGGACTCTAGACATAAGTGATAGCCCAAACCTTAAGCAATTTTTCTCCAGGGCACTGTGATGCCGACATAAGGAGCTGAAGTCATGCCAAGGACTGAATTTGGTCCAATCAATGTGCATGGGCCAGAGAAGAAAGGCAGTTCCAAGTGTAGGCAGAGGGTGTAGGGGTGTAGGCAGAGTCTCCAGCCCCTTGGACTTAGCAATGGCTATTCTTTAGAGAAATATGCAGAGGAAGGTAATAATTACAACGAATACCATTATGTAAATGAGAACACTAAAATAAAGCCTTAAGCTTATATGTTCTTGACCCCAAAGAAGAAAGGAGGAAATGCATCTTCTTCCATTCACTGGAGAGATTTGGGACTGAGAGTACAGGAAGTGGCACATGGTGTCTGGTTATGGTGTTAGTTTGGGGTTTCTTCATTACAAGGGAATGTTGGGGGTATGGAAAACCAAAAATGACTGATGCAAAAACAAAGAACATTCATTTGCAGATACATTTGTGCATGTATGTAGAGAGGGGATGGGAGGGAAAAGGAAAGGAGGGTAGAAACGTAGTCCAGGCAACCATTTCAAATTCAGTAGCAAAGAAAGGCACATATTCATTTAAAATGATGATTTAAGTCCTACAAGGGATGTCTTCAGGAAACATACATGCAATCAGGTAGTCTGATTAAGTAATGAAGTAATAAAATTTAAGACCTGTATCTCAGGATGAGATTGGGTTTCAAGTGGGTGAGATTTAGGCCACAAATAAAGTTATGCACTTTTTGAATCTGACAACAGTGGCATTATAAATCATTATCTAAAACATGGCAAATAACCCTAAATAAAACCTTTCAGATTTAATTTAATTTAGATGACATAAACCTAGAACTGGAAGAGCCCCTTTAGAGGTCATAGATGAGGAAAGTGAGGCAAACAGAGGCTAAATGACTTTCCCAGGGTCACACAGGTGAAAATGTCAAAGGCAGAATTTGAACTCAGGTCCTCCTGACTCTAAACCTACTCTATCACTGCACTACTGAGCTGTCTGTCTTCAAAAGCACATCATGGAGATGCCAGGTAATGGATCCATTTCCATGCCTGTCTATTGTGAAAGCAATATCAAATAACATTTTAATTCTATTGAGTTGAAATTTACAGTGCTGTCAGTATAAAAATCCCAGACACAGATTTTCCAAAAACCACCAAATAACCAGTCAATTGTGCATGTAGATCAAAAGTGGCACTCCCATTTTAGAGTGCTAGACTCACTTCAAAAGTGTGGAGCTAGACCCCTTCTAACGCCACATTACTGTGGCCATGAACCACCCAGGCTGTGACCTGGCAGAACGGATAGAAACCTTGGCATTTCCCCCCAAATAATGCTTCTGTTGCAACTGACATAAGCTCATCTACAGCCTTTCTTTTAATAAACATTTGAGATTTTACATTTACTAAAAAAAACTTCATTCTTAAAATCCAAGTTAATTTCTATCATTTGTTTTGTTGATGCCTTTGGGGAGGTCGATTATACTGAGTTAGGATACAAAAATGATACAACCATAAACCCAAAGGATAGAAGACACTGCACAGTCTCATGCACCATCTTCCAACTCAAATCTTAGGTTAGGGTTAAAAACACTAAGACATGTTCAAATCTTACTTTAAGAGCAATTTCAAACTGTACCCATGAACACTTCCAATAATAGAAGGCTGAAAAAATGTTGCTTTGGATTTTCATTTTTAAAAATCATTATTAAAATATTACAGAAAGGCTCATGAATGCTACTTAAAAGTTTTCAATGCAATTACCCACACAAATTCACATCTAACATGCCTCTATTATAATACAGAAAATTCACTGTATTTCAGCCAAAATTTAAGACTAGGAAAAATGTTAGTACATAAGAGTGATATAATCAAATTAGAATTCTCTTTACATTTAGACAAGTTAAAATTATTACTTTAGGGAAAGTATTCCTTAAAATATCTAAGTTTTATATGGTGACACCAACCTTGGGAACAGGAAACATTTTCTGCCTTTTTATAGTCTCTGTCCATGGAAAGAAAAATCCAGCCTTGAAAAACAAACTAGGTAAACCTAAAGATGATTTTGTTGTAGAATAATTAATGAAAATACATTTTTCCAGGCAAGAAAGTATCTAGTGATCAGGCTATCACTACTGTGTCTTCTATAACCAGTAAGCTGAGCAGAGTAAGAATAAAGTTGATACTTCACAGGCTGCCATTTGGATCAAAAGGTCTAAAAAGGAAATTCACATACTTCCTGTTTACCCAACAATAGGCTGCCATATCTTAAATCAAACCCTAATTACTTTTATCTAGATTCATCTATTTCAGTTTGTTCTCAAAGAATCCAACTTGTTATTGAAAGTCTAGCAATATTTTCCCTTCCTATACAGTGAAAATTGAAGCTGACTAATGTGTGTATTTTCAGCACTTATGAACATTTTTGGATTCGTTTATAGGCATAGAGAAGCATGCACACACACTACATTAGAGAGGCATGGAAAAATGTCTAAGAGTTCTACAACTCAGTTTATAAAAAAAAAATTGACCTTATCTGAAACAAAATACTCTTCTTTCTTGCACCACTTATTACTTGCTATACCTACTACCAAAAAAAAAAAAAACCAAAAAAAAAAAAAAAACCTCAGTTTCATCTGAGTAAACCCACATCTAAGCCACACATTTGCAGTTTCCCAGCTGAATCTGCTTTACCTGACCACTGTTCTAATTCTCACACTTGTTTCAGGGGGCCAGGGAAGACATGATGTCAGGAGAACACCATGATGTCAAATACAGGGAAGAACTTGTGAATCCTTCACAGATACACAGTGCAAGAGAATCCATGACAGACTGGAAGGGTCAATAGATATACTATCACACCCTTTCACATTCCATAGTTTAGTCTAGCAACCACAGTTAAAAAAAAAACAGGGGGAAAGGAGGCATAGTCCATGAGCAACCCTCTCACTTGGCCTTTCTAACAGTAAACTAGTAAATGGAGAAGAGTAAACAAGAATTTTTCCAGTGCAAGAAAAATAGACCATAACAGGATGTTGGGAGCTGAAAAGAGAGTGATTCAAGCAGTTAGGAATTTTGTTCCAGGAAGAAAACATCGGGTCAGAGGAATAAAGGACAAGGATCACATGATGGGAAGAAATCTGGTGAGGACCAGAAAACTTTAATAATAATCCCAAAGCATTATCATCCACTGGAAAGAGGCCAGGGCTTTGGAAGAATGAAGTGCCTATCATTTCAAAAGCATATCTTTTTGTCTATTCTACCATGCTTACCTAAACTTCAACCCAAAAAACCCTTTACCACATGCATTTTTACCAAGGAGTCTATGTGTGAGGTGATAGAGGGAGTAGACCCTCAATAAAGTAAGCTCATAAGAAGAGGAACAGACCGTGGATGACGACACTATGGAGTGAAACAGCAGGCTGACATAGGTCAAGTATGGTGAAAAAGTGACAGTCTTCACAAGGTACATACAAGGCTTCAGGGTAGGGGAACTTCCAAAACTGGAATATCTAACATGTGCATATACACTATGTTAGATCTACCAAATGTAAAGGCTTTGCTACCCTAAAATTGGGATCTGTGGCTTGTGTCGTGGTGGGGAGGGCACCAAGAGGGAAAGATTCACAGGGAGGGTGTACCTTGGGCTGCCTTGGAAATCATTGGGAAGAGTTGGCTTAAAGTTTGGCCTCTGACACACACTGGCCGGGGGAACCCAGGGCAAACCCCTTAACCTCTGGCTGCCCCAGGAACCCCCCAGGCTGGAAATTACAACAAAGATCTCCTTCACTCAGCCACCTGAAGCTCTTTATACTAATGGAACTGCAGGTCCAGCCAAAAAAAAGTCTATTATATTGCATGGTATATATGATCTCAACAGCTTTGTGTTCAATTGCCTCAAGGTACATGATGTCTAGACAAGTATGTGGATGTATCTACTATACAGGTACATGTATACACAGCCCTAGTCTACTCACTGGGAGTTTCTAATCAGTTTTCCTACAGGCAGCTCAATCTGCCTGAAACAGAACCTAAACTCACCTCCCTGATGAATTTCCTTATTTCTGTCAAGGACATGACCACGATATAGCAACTCCAGAGCTGGACATTTAGACACATGCACAAAGAAGTGAAACACACCTCCCAAAGCCTCCATTTAACAAAGGCTTCCAGGTCAGCTGTCCCCCCTCCTCCCCACCTGATCCTAGCTTCCTTTTGGGTCTTGTTCTCCCCTTAAGAGTGTCATCTCCTTAAGGGCAGGAACGTTTTTCCTTCACATGTCTTTTTGTAACTCACTTATCCTGTCTGTGCTATCCCTGAAACCCCTTCCTTGCTCATCTGACCTTGAAACCCCCATACACCTTCAAAATTCAGGTCAGAAGCCCTTTCCAGATTGCCCCAACTACTGTCTTCTCACTCCCAGATTCTCCTTACATTTCTCACATGACTTTTGTAACTATATCTTTAGGACCTGGCACATACCACAAATGGGTTGATTGAACAAATTATGTGTGTGATTTTTTTTATCACCATTTTGTGTTTTTTTTTCTTTAATAAAAGTTTATTGGAAAACCAGTATACTGCAGTAATGCACAACTATGGCCATCAGAAGAAAACGCAAAAGATTATAAGTTTAAAAGTTGCCAAGAATAAGGATTCTCTTTTAGGCTGCAAGGGGTGTGTGTGATCATTTTAAAATGATTGAAAAAAATAAAGGCAGAAAGTCTAACATACGGAGTAAAGTAATTGCTTTACTAAAAAAAAACCGCCAACAACTAGTGGTTCAATATAAATTGACATGAATTTTTACAAATTTTCAGCATTTGCTAGACATTGCTGTTGTAAGACCTGATTTGAAAGCTAAACACTATCGATATCTCTTCTTTCTTTTTTTTAAACATTTTTACTCGTCAAAACACACCAAAAACTATAAGCATCTGTACAGGACACAAAATATCACATGCTGAACTGTTCGATGCAGGAAGACTTCACAATCCAGGCTCCATAGCCATGCTGCTGCAAGTATGACTTCAGCAAGGTTTTAGCTTCTTGGTAGGATCCAGACATACACTAAGGAAAGAAAAAAAGCCACATTAGAGGGTGATCAAACCGAAAAGCGGGAGAAGCTGGTGATGGGAAATGTCAGGGATGTTCTGAGAACATAAATGTCTTTAAATAAACAAAGTACATCTACCTACTTCTTCAACTTAAAAGTAAGGTGAGAATGCTCTTGGAAAACTCTTATTTCAATTCAAAACGATTTTTTTTTAAGTACACACCTGCGGGGCTAAGCCAAGATGGCGGAGCAAAAGCACAAACTCAGCACAGGCTCTAGCTCCAACCACTTCCAATACCTGTAAAAAAAATGACACTAAACAAATTTTAAAGCTACAGAACCCACAAAGTGACAGAAAGAAACAAATCTCCTGCTGAAGGGAGACTGGCAGGCCGACAGGAAAGGTCTATCACAGCACACTGGAAGCTGGGAGCCAAGCTCCCAAGTCCCCCATGAGCTGTGGTTTCAGCCCCAGGGCGGCCCCAACCAGTGTAGCCAGAGCAGACTTCAGGAGAGTGAATCAACAGCAGCTGTGGTCATTTCCAGACTTCTCAACCCATAAACACCAAAGGGAAAACAAAAGGTCAATTAGGGAACTCTGTTGGAAGGGTAAAGGAAGAGTGTGGTCTGGTCCCTGCCCCCAGGGTGAGAAGTGGCAGAGCTGGGGCAGCTGCAGTGTGGCTGCTTCAAGAGCTCCTGGCCTGCAGATCATAGGAGGACCAACAGACCATTCAGAGGGTAATTGCTTTTGCTTTAACCTGCTTGGATCTGGATCATGGTCTTGGGTGGTGGTTTTGGGGTATGTGGCCAGTGTGCCAGAGCTCATGGGGGCTATAGAGAGGGCACCCAACTAATAGCTCTGGCAGCTGCAAAAACCCAAGTAATTTGGGACAAAGCTCTCTCCATTCTGAAAGCAGTGTTCTACCATGACAAAGACCTCAAAAGTCAAGTAATTGGCAAGATAAGCAAGCAGAGGAAGCACAAACAGACCATCCAATCATTTTCTGGGGACAAAAAGGATCAAAGCATGGCACTGGAGGAGGACAACAAAATAAGAACTCCTGCATCAAAAGCTACCAAGAAAGATATGAACTGGTTACAGGCCATGGAGGAGCTCAAGAAGGATTTTGAAAATCAATGCACTTCAAGAGAAGTGGAGGAAAAATTGGGAAGAGAAATGAGAATGATGCAAGAAAATCAGGAAAAGTAAGTCAACAGCCTGCTAAAGGAGACCCCCAAAAATACCAAAGAAAATAATACCTTAAAAAGTAGACAAACTCAAATGGCAAAAGAGGCCCAAAAAGCCAATAAAGGAGAAGAATGCCTTAAAAAGCCAAATTTTCCAGATGGAAAGCGAATTTCAAAAACTCACTGAAGAGAATAACTCCTTCAAAATTCGATTGGAGCAACTGGAAGCTAATGACTCTGAGAAATCAAGATACTATTAAACAGATCCAAACAAATGAAAAAATAGAAGGTAATGTGAAATATCTCATTGGAAAAACCACTGACCTGGAAAATAGATCCAGGAGAGATCATTTTAAAATTACTGGACTACCTGGAAGCCAGATCAAAAAAAGAGGCTAGACACTATCTTTTAAGAGATCAAGCAAAACTGCCTTGATATTCTAGAACCAGAGGGCAAAATAGAAATTAAAAGAATTCACCAAAATCACCTCTTGAAAAAGATCCTAAAATGAAAACTCCTAGGAATATTATAACCAAATTCCAGAGTTCCCAGACCAAGGAGAAAATATTGCAAGCAGTCAGGAAGAAACAATTTGAGTACTGTGGAAACACAATCAGGATAACACAAGACCTAGCAGCTTCTACATTAAGGGCTTGGAATATGATATTCTGGAGGTCAAAGGAACTAGGATTAAAACCAAGAATCACCTACCCAACAAAACTGAGTATAACCCTGCAGGGGAAAATAAGGTCATTCAATGAAATAGAGGATTTTCAAGCATTCTTGATGAAAAAAATCAGAGCTGAACAGAAAATTTGACTCTCAGATACAAGAAGCAAGAGAAGTATCAGAATGAGAAGGTAAACAGGAAAAAGAAATCATAAGGAACTTATTAAAGTTGAACTATTTATATTCCTATGTGGAAAAACAATCATTGTAACTCATAAAACTTTTCTCAGTATGAGGATAGTTGAAGGGAATATATGTTTTGTGTGTGTGTGTCTATGTCTGTGTATGTATACATACATATATATGTATTATATATGTATGTATATATGTATTATATATGTATATATAATATGTATTATATATACATGTATATATAATATATGTATGTATAGGAGGGTATATGTATATATAAATATATATGTGAGTGTGGGCATAAGTATGTTCATGTACAGAGGGCACAGGATGAGCTGAATATGAAGGGATGATATCTAAAAAATAAAATTAAGAGGTAAGAGAGGAACTAATTGGCAGAAGGAGAAAGGAAGGAGAAAGAAAGAAAATTGGGGTAAATTATCTCATATAAAAGAGTCAAGAGAAAACTGTTACAATGGAGGGGAAGAGCAGGAAGATGAAAGGGAATGGGACAACCTTATTCTCACTGAATTTGGCTTAAGGAGGGAATAACACACACACACACACACACACACATTTGAGTATCTTACCATACAGGAAAATAGAGGAATAGGGGATAAGAGGTAGAATGACAGAAGGGAGGAGAGATTGGGGGAGAGAGTAGTTAGAAGCAAACATTTTTGAAAAGGGATAGGGTCAAAGGAGAAAACAGAGTAAGTGGGGGACGAGATAGGATGGAGGGAAATATAGTTAGTCTTTCACAATATAACTACTGTAGAAATTATTTGGGTAACTATACATGTTGAATTGCTTGTCTTCCCAGTGTGGGTGGGTGAGGAATGAAAAAGGGCAAGACTCTGGAACTCAAAGTTTCAAAAACAAATGTTAAAAAAATTGTTTTTTACATGCAACTGGGAAATAAAATATACAGGCACTGGGGTATAGAAATCCATCTTGCCCTACTAGAAAGTTGGTGGGGAGGGTGGAGGAAGCCCCTCACTCGCCATCTTTCCTTCTTCTCCTTCCATGTCCCTCACATGTGGCGCTACCTTTCAAGTCCACCTTCTCAGCCACTTCTTATCCCATCCACAGCCTTTGTGACCATCTATGATGTGATGGCCTGTTTTCCTTCCTTCCCCTCTTCTGTCCTCCCTCCCACCACCCCAGCACTTCTTGGTCACCCACATGGACAGCTACAACCACCTCCCTAAAATCAGAGGTTTTTCTGCCTCCATCCTCCCTTTTCTCCAACTGAGTCTCTATACATGCCAGCAGAACAATCCTTCTACCACACAGATTGATCAGGTCACCCTTTTCCCTAATGCATGCCAAAGAAAGTTTAGAGGTTTTTGGTGCTGGTAGATGAACACCCTATTTAAAGTCAGAGCACCTGGGCCCAAGTCTTGGTTCTGTCACTCAGGATCTGTGTGACTTTGGGCAAAATCACTAATCGGGCCTTAGATTCCATCTACAAAACGAGGACTCACACTGGATTCCAATTCTAAATCTGTGATCCTAAGATCCATGCATAATCTAATGATGCTCTCACCTCTCAACATCCCCCAAACCCAGAAGACATCCTGTTTTCCTGCCTCAATGCCTTTGCTGATGCCATTTCTTATGTCTGAAGTCTCCTTTCTTCCTCTTGTTTGCTAAATTCCTGCCTGACTCCCATGCTGCCTCCTCTGCCCCAGCTCCCACCCATCGCAACCAAGACCTCACCCCTGGAGCTGTCAGAGAAGCACTGTTTGCTGGGGTACTTGCTCCAAATGCCCTAGTCTCATTCCTATGGATGGTCCCTCTACTGGGGCAAACCATTCCCATTCATGCCCTCTTCTAGGGTACGTTTCCCACAAATCTTCCAGAGGCCATCCTCCTTTGCCCATTTCCTTTGTAACAATGAAGCCCCTTGGCCAGTCTATCTACTAGTTCTTGTTCTCATAAGCCTGGCCCACTTTCGTTTGCAATCAAAGACCCCTTAGATATCTTTTACCTCACTTTCTGCCATCACTGGAAGCATCATTAGAAACATGCTACAGCCCACTCATGGTCACGTCCAAAATTTCCATTGCCCTTTCAGGTCTCCACAAGTCAACTGACTCTAACAAGCATCCCAGCAGACATCTGCAAGTGCCAGGTACTGTGCTGCACACAATCACCCACCAAAAGCCCCTACTCTCAATGAATTTACATGAAAATGCATGGTCACACACAAGGAAATGTAACATATATATATGAAAGAAGTCCACTGGGGAACATCACCAACTGCAGGAATTCGGACAGGCCTGTAGGGAATGGCCTCAGTCTGGGCCTAAATGTCAGGGTTCCATGAGACACTGGAAAGGAGGCAAACCACTCCAGGCAGGGCAGTGGTGGAGAGGTCACAAGAGCTGGGATATAGATGACAGGGAACTCCAGAAGTCCGTTTGTGTGTGAGTCAAATCAACAAGCTTTTATGGGGTACTGACCATGAGCCAGTTCTGTGCTCAGAATTGGGAATTGGGAACACAAAGACAGGCAGATAGACTGTCCTGGTCTGAAGGAGTTTACATTCTAGTGAGGAAAGATGACATATGACAGGAAGCTAGAGAGGGAGACCGTGGAGGTTTGGGGAGGAAGTAGCCAAATAGGAGCAGCAGCAGCAACAAAGGGTACTTCTGGCATGACAAGCCAGGGACAGGAGAACTCCCAGTATGGAGAGGTTTCTGCAGAACACATGGCAGAGGAAGTCCAGGGAGTCCGGCTGGAGGCCTGGAGTGGGACATGAGGTCAAGTGGTGTAAAACAAACTAGGTGGCAGCCTGAAAGAGCCTGAAATGCCAAAGGACTTGGCATTCGAGCCTTGAGACAACAGAGAACCACAGGTATTCTCTGAGCAGATTCAGACCTTCCTTTAGGAAAACCAACTTGTCATCTATGTGAAAGATGGATCTGCAATGTTCCTGGCACACACAGTTAAGCCCCTGACAAATTATCGGACTGGCTGTTTTGGGAATTATGGTATTCTAGGATTTGCAACTACACAGCACCACCAGAAAAATACTTGCATTAAAAAGATGGATTTCATGATGATTCCAAGGGACTTGTGATGAAAAATATTATCCACCTCCAGACAGAACTGATGGACTGAGTGCAGAATGAAGCCAGCTTTTTTCCTGTTTTCTTTCCACAACATGGCCAAGGCAGAAACATGTTTTGCATGACTTCATATGTGTATAATGGCTATCATATTTTTTGCTTTCTCAATGGATGAGGGAGAAGGTGGAGGAAAGAGAAAATGTGGAGCTGACGTCAAAAATTTTAAAAAGGCAAGATGAGCTGTGTATAAGGATTATCCTGAGATCACTACAAGGACCACCAGTCCCAGATGGGATGGATCTGACTGTCCTCCTATGGAATCCTAGGTCCAGTTCTCTTCCCTCCTCTAGTTCTTGCTCAATGTAAGTGTACCCAGGGACATACTCAGCCTATTATCTTGGCAAGTCAGTCTGGACAACAAGGACTTTTTATCCACATGGTGTATTGTGAAGCTTCTCTCTCAGGTATCCCCAAGGAGAGAGTCTCTACCATAATTTGGGGGTTTTCACCATCAGCACATCACTCACAAGCAGGAGCCTATGGAATATATTTCCACTGATAAGAAACCCTTCCTCCACCTGATCTCTTACTCCGGTCAGCAGTGAATGCCCTCAGGTGGGAGCACAACCCTGTAGTTAGGCTTATACAGGAGGGAGACCTCATCTAAATGCATGCCTGAGAGATGCTTGACTGGAAGACTGTGCAAGGTCACACTGTACTTTAATGAGCCAAATGCCTTTTGAAAAGAAGCAAATACATGGCTGTAGAAAACACATGTCTCTATTCAAAGAAACATGGGAACATATTACAAACATATGCAGAGGAAAATAAGTAGAATCAAAACAACAATAAATGCTATAACAATAATATAGTATGTATATATGTGTGTGTTTATAAATATGTATTTTTAAAAAATGATTTTAGCATGTTTTCAGCGCTGTTGTCAGACACCTTCAACAAGAATGAAAATAGCATAAAGGTCCGCTACCACACTGACAGTAAATTATTTAACCTGAGAAGTCCACAAGCCAAGACTAAAGCAGAGGAAGCGCTGATGCACAACTTTTTGTTCCTAGATGATTGTACCCTCAGTCTAGCCACTGAAGCTGAGAAGCAACAGAAGAGGGATCAATTCTCTGCCATGGATGCTGATCTTGCCCTGACAATCAAAACCAAAAAAACTGAGGTTCTCCACCATCCATGCATGGAGCTGTCAGTTACAGCAAACAGAGACACAATCAATGCTGTGGATAAGTTCACTTACTTGACAGACTACTTTACAGGGACATATACACTGACGATGAGGTTGTCACCACCTTGCCAGAGCTAGCTCAGTGTTTGGGAGGCTCCAAAGGGAAATGCAGGAGAGAAGAGTGCAAGTGTGCAAGAGAGAAGACTGATGATCAAACTCCAGGTCTCCAGAGCTGCGGTGCTGACCTCATTGTTTTTTGGCTGTGGAACCTGGACAGTCTACCAGCGCCAGGCCAGGAAATGGAACCTCTTCCATTTGAATTGTCTTAGAAAAATTCCTGAAGATCACCTGGCAAGATACACTACTGGACACTGAGGTCCTTTCTCAAGCTGAATTGCCACAAATTCAAACTCTACTGTAAAGAATGCAACCCCAATGGGCTGGCCACGTTATTCAAATGCTGAATGGACATTAAAGACACAAGGCAAGTGCTCACATGGAGGCCAAAAGAACTGATATAAGGACCTTCTCAAGGTCTCTCTGAAGAACCCTGGAATCAACTATAAGACATGGGAAACACTGGCAGAGGACTGCCGGCATGGCATACCTGAATCAAAGAAGGTGCTGTGCTCTATAAGCAAAGCAGAAGAGCAGCAGCTTTAAAAAAAAAAAAACCACAACAGGTGGACACTCAGATATGTGTCCCCTCCAAAAGTTCACATGGAGCATTTGCCAATCCAGCTTAATACGTAACCATGTACTTCGTTCAGTTACGTATTGCTGGTGAAG